>CM022406.1:9048410-9648410 GCA_011833715.1 Carcinoscorpius rotundicauda | reverse complement strand
TAGTTGTACAGCCCGTAATGGACGAAATCAGCATTTTTAATAGAAAAATCTCCTTATCCGGATGTGCGCTAAACAGTCAGATTACAGATTTCTTTGATTCATGAATATCCGTCCCTTCTTTTGAACTACTGACAAGAGGGATAGTTGTTCAAAATAAAGGAAGAATATATTAACAAGGGCGAGTTCAGTTTCAGAAGAGGTATAGTGTGGTAGTTTGCTAAGAGGCACGAGTGATTCAACACAACCCACTGTAGAAGTACAACAATGGTAAAAGACCTACAAAGAAAACAAAAATAATCGATCCTGGTTTTAACACTTAATACTTAGTCGAATCTTTAAGTTGTAAAATGTAAAACTAGAGTAACCTACAAAATATCTGTAAATAAAGGAGTGTTAAAAAGTGACTTAAATCACCTGGTGGTTATACAAAAATAATTAAGGAGGACAAGGTCGAAGGGTAAGTGGGGGGACAAAAGTGAGAACCCAAGAGTGATACATTTGATTTAAATTGAGACTGCCTTTTGTCTTAATAATCATTTTATTAAGACTTTCAGTCTGTTTCTATGTTCTACTAAGAACATAGTTAAAGTAACCCACATTATATAGAGGCTCTATGCTTCAGCCAAGACAATGCTCTTCATTGTTATGGTCTTCATTTTGAGATAAGCATACAGCTGAGCAATACACTATCTGTGCTGCGCTCACCAGAGGGACTCAACTCTGAATTTTAGCATAATAGCTTTCCAAGTTTACTAATTGCTGGGACACAGGGGGTAGAGAGAGCTACTGTGATGTGTTTTCGCGGTTATACCCCACTTCTATTTGTAAGTATGAAATAAATTCGACTTGTCTTTTCACAAGACGACACAGTGAGTCTCATTCAATAAACGATACCAGCCACTCCCGCTCCCTACTGGCTCAGAGGTAAATCTCATAACTCTAAAAACTACGTTTCGATACCCGTGGTTGGGCAAACACACACACAACAATATTATTCACTGAAGAAGACTGTTGAAACCTAGCAACAGAGATGTTTAGTTGATAATGTTCAGGATGTTTTCACTCGTGAAAACGGGATAATACGACTTATTACACAAACAAAAAAGTTTAGTTGAATTTCACGTTCGCCGTTCCAAATTTTGCAGTGTAAGACTAGAGGGAAGGCGGCTAGTCACCACCACCCACCGCCAACTCTTGTGCTACTCTTTTACCAATGAATAGTAGGATTTACCGTCACATTACAACACCCACATGGTTGAAAGAGTATGTTTGGTACGACGAGGATTCAAACTCGCGATCCTCAAATTACGAGTCGAACGCCTTAACTCACCTGGCCATGCCAGGCCTTTGACTTATGTGAAAAATGTTTGTTTGTTTGTTTGTGACTGAATGGTCCTTCTAGTCACTTGGTTTAATGAAGCAATACCAATCTTTGTCCTTGAATTTGAAACTTCGGTTAAGTAGAACTGTAACAGCGTGACCAAGATGCGCCAATGCAATCGATCATAAAACGGAATTTATAAAGCAAAGACGAATCTTCTATTCGTATTTGTCCAGATGAAAACAAGTCCTCGTGTTCAGAGTAAGGTCAGTGTTGAAACGTGGGAACAGGTAAACAAACGGGTAATTATTAAATTGTGCAATCAGTAAAAAAATTACAAATGGCATAGCTATTTGATTTTTGTTGTTTTTCTTTCGGATTGTCATGAATCTACCCATCTGTTCTTTCGCTTTTTTTCTTGGTCCCGCACGGCCAGGTGGCTAAGGCACTCTACTCGTAATCTGAGGAGCAATGGTTCGAATCCCCATCACAAATATGCTCGCCCTTTCAGCTGTGAGGGCGTTATAAAGTTATGGTCAATCTTACTATTTGTTGGTAAGAGAGTAGTCCAAGAGTTGGCGGTGGGTGGTGATGACTATCTACCTTCCCTGTAGTCTTACACTGCAAAATTAAGGACGGCTAGCACAGATAGCTTTCGTGTAGCTTTTTGTGAAAATTAAAAAAACAAACACTTTTTTTTATCTTAATTCGTATAGAAATTCATTTTAAAGTTTCTATTTTTTATTTGTTTCCTATTAACCACAAAGGTACATATTGGGTTATCTGTACTCTGCCAACCACTGGTATAAAAACCTGGTTTCTAGCGTTGTAGTCTGCAGACAGGCTGCTGTCCCGCTGCCCCATTGAGGGGGTCAACATAGTACATAGTTCAAAGCCTATCTTCCGTGCGCTTTATATTCTCGAGCAAGTGCAAACAACTTTAAACATCTTGGTTAACATTTTACTCTTTTTTAATGTCGATATGTTGCGAAACTCATAGAAACCTTAACCAGTGTTTGTTACTTTTTCTCACGTCTGAGATGACAAACTTATGAGCTAACGCTCACCTGTAATGACCTATTTAAACTTACACCAATGGAAAACCCACCCAAAGGACAGCCAATTCTCACGAGTGTCAAGCTCATTTTAAATGTAGACTTGTGAAATACATATAGTAAACCTTCAACATATAAAAACACCTTTTAAATATAGACCAGAATGAAAAGAGATACATAGCTTGAAATCGAATTGAATTTGTTTCAGCTCAAGTAGCCATGTTGCTAAACACACAGGTACAGAAGAAATTACTGTAATGATAAAATGCATAGAAGTGCAATAAATGTTTGTTTCTAAAACCTATAAATCAGAGAGAAAAAAATCTATTTTGCGAGTTAACTGTAAAAATAACAGTACACAAGATTTCTTTCCCCCTCCCAACACAATAATATTTTACGTGATCAAAACTTTTCCTACGAGGATAATCATCAAGCCTATACAGGTTTGTTTTTTAATCTATATTGAAAATAAATGTTCGTACTTGGTATCAAATCGTAACCATAAAAATGTGGCGATTTTACTTCGAGACATGCAAGTTTGCCGTAATCCCAACTACGAGTACTGCAAAGTCAAAACATAGCTTGTTAAAAACATTAATAGCTTGCAGTGCAGAAAGCCAAATGTGTACTTGATTTTATATTACTGTTTCACAATGAAAATTTGTTTGAGATTACCGAGTTGTTAACTTCAATTTATATTTTCGATTTTCTCTCTCTGTCGGTAATATGGAAAGCACATACACACACAAACAAATCTCATTGACCTGGCACACTAAGGGCCGCTAAGCCTAACTTGACTGCTTCGTTTTTAAAATTTTCAATAAAATAAATATAAGGATAATATATACTATAGACTAAAGATAACACTATAGACATTCAAAACCATAATACACGTAAAATTCGTTTTATAGATTATAATACCACCGTTTAATGGACAGCTTAGCCTTACTTAACAGCTTCATTCTTAAAACTTTAAATAAAATGTATAATCAATACAAAACTAATACCATGGACATTCAACCCTATCGCAATCAGATCTCAGTTACAATATACTTAATTCTAATGCACACAGATCCCATTTGTTCTATGTATACACACACACAAGTACTTTGTAGCGTGTAAACGTACTTGATAGGTTCAACAGGTCACAATTGTACTCAGGCTACCAGAAACATATTTCGTTCCTTCTCAAATAGACAGGGTAAACAGGAGAAATCCGGAATCCTACTCTGTCACATGATGCGTTTATGTAAACAGTTTCGACACAGGATAAGGTGCTTGTGCGCATTATAGATTAAAGTTTATAAGAGAACTTATATAAAAAGTTCTCACCAATGTAGCTCGAAAACAAAAAAGTGTCAGTAATATAAAGATTGAAGGTCTGACACCGTTTCACAGGGGTCGCTTTTATTAAATAAAAACACGAGAATCTCGTAACAAAAACTTATCACATTACTGAAAATGACTGTTGTCATAACGACCAGCATGCAGCAATACTTTATTAACAAATAGTTATTTTGTGAAGAAATACTACATTTAAAAAGGCTTAAATAATGAATTGTTTATAACAAATAGACAAGAAAATACACACGCATACACAAATAAAATGATGACTGTTTATTGAACCAACATAAGGGCGATCTGCGCTAACCATGAGAAAAAAGCAGTTAGTCAACTCTTCGACTACCATTTACCAACAACTAGTTGGTTTGGCTATCGCATAACAAAGTCTACAGAGCCAAAAAGGCGAACATGTTCGATTATAGGATTGGAAAACACGATCCACACATTGCGAGTCGAGTGAATTTCACCAGGCCCGCGATAGGCCTATAATGACAGTCTTCTACAATCTATTTATGGTTCTTCCATCGAGTACAAGGTTCTATAAGTTTTTTGAAATGTGTACAAACACATACGTATTTCATAATAATGACAAATTGTATTAACACAAGAGGTAATTTTTCTGTGAGATAATTTGGAATTATTTCGGTTTCTTTCTCCGTTTCGCTCTTAGAAAAAATAAATTAATCACAAAGTAATATTTAAAACTTAGCTAAAGAACAAGCGCTGCTCAACGTTCCTTATCTATCTTAAATCGACGTTTTCTATAATTCTGGTTGTTTTATAGTTCTAAACGTAAAATGATTTATGTTCTGAATGATAACTGTACTGAAAAACAATATGAGAATTCTGTAGCTTTGATTCTTTAAGTCAGTGGTTCCCAAACTGGGGGTAAATTAATAATTTATCGGGGGTAATGGAGGGGTGACAGAAAAAAAGTTAAAATTTCGTAAAATCAAGAAAACATTGAGGTAGCTGGTATTAGGATTAATGTTAACTCAGTCTTAGTTTGTAAAGTTGTAAATTAAACCTATTTTAAGTATGTAATAAAGTTAAATAAAATAACAATAAACATCAAAAACTAATATACAGTAGTAGAAAAGAAAAAATATGTATCTAAGTGTGTGGTAACCTAAAAGTATTTTGACAAGTATGCTTCAGAACACAAGTCACTCAGTAACCCTGATGACTCAGCGACGTGTCCAGTACACGTCACTCACTGCCTAAGGTTGCCTCTATTTCACACTGTCAGTTTCTATATGAGCATCAGCCGAGGTATACAAAACCTGGTATGTATGTGTACTGCCCTTTGCAGTATAGTTAGTATTTACCTACTATTACATCATTCTTATGCTGGATAAGCTCTTTTAATGCTATCTAGAATACCATGAAAAAATAAATAATAAGTTCACATTGTTCACACTTTTTTATGCAGTTTTTCTTTTTCTTTTTCTGCAGATAAAACAATAAAATGTCTAAAAAGTGCACCTACTCTGACACCTTTCTTCGCTATGGCTTTGTGAATTTACCTTCTGGTGGAGAGGATCGGCCACAATGTGTAGTATGTCACAAAGTGTTGACAAATGAAAGCCTCAAGCCATCAAAACTCTCAGCTCACTTCCAGAAGTGCCATCCAAATCTTCAAAATGAGGATCAGGCTTATTTTCAGCGCCGGGCTGTAGCACTGAAGAATATCCAGTTCGGTTCATCTGGAATTCAAGCCCAAAAGCTTCAAGCTGCGGTCGAAGCATCTTACTTTGTTGCATTTAAAGTTGCCGAACAACAAAAATGCCACACAATTGCAGAGAATCTGATTATGCCTTGTGCATACGAGATGGTAAGCAAGGTATGTGGGGAGGATCAAGCGAAGAAACTGAGTGTTATAACTCTATCAAACAACACAATCCGCCGACTAGTCGATGACATGGCATCAGATATTCTGTCCCAAGTTACAACAGAGATCAAGGAAAGCTCATATAGCAAATTCTCCTTGCAATTTGATGAATCGTGTGACGTAGCCAGTTGTGCTGTTCTCCTTGGGTTCGTTCCTTACGTTCACCAAGACAAGATCAAAGAAGAGTTCCTATTATGCGAAGATCTGCTGACAACCACGAAGGGAGAAGATATCTTCAATATCATCAACAGTATCTTTACCACGAATGGATTGGATTGGAACAGCGTTCAACAGGTAAGGAGAGATGTTTATATAAAGTCTAGATTAGTATAAATACAATGAATTACATGGTATATAGTCATATAGTTTTATTTATTGTACAAGTAGTTGTAGTGTAGCTAATATTTTATACATAATTCACAAAAAAGTATCGTGCCTGTCGTACTGAAATACTAAAGTACCAAAACAAATTAAATTAAATTAAAACCATATAATTATAAAGCAAAAGATAAGTGAGAATGACTAACTGACGCAATCTATAATAGTTTTTCTTTTTTAATCTAGGTCTCCGTCGATGGAGCACCGTCGATGATGGGTCGTAATCGTGGATTACGGGGCCTCATACAAGCTGTGAATCCAGAAATTTCTGGAGATCATTGCATCATTCATCGGTACTCTCTTGGATCAAAAAGCCTGCCTGGTAATCTGAAATTAGTGTTTGAAGATGTGTTGAAAATCGTCAATTTCATCAAGTCCAGAGATGCGAATTCGCGCATATTCAGAGAGCTGTGCAAGGAAATGGGAGAGCAGTATCAAGTTCTGCTCTACCACACCGATGTTCGCTGGTTGTCACGAGGCAAGGTTGTACGTCGAGTCATTGAGCTCCGAACGGCTCTTCAGGAATTTCTGAAACAAGAAGAATCTCCTTTTGCTACCAAGTTCACTGATAAGGAGTGGCTTGCTCGACTTTGTTACTTGGCTGACATATTTGCGGAGCTGAACAGCGATAATCTGCAACTCCAAGGCCAAAACACGACTGTCATTGATGCCCATCACACTGTGACTGCATTTCTGGAAAAACTGAGACTCTGGATTCGACGCTTGGAGAAAGGAGTGATCGCTCAGTTTCCCTCCCTAGACCAGTTTGTTGAGGAGAATAGTTATGATACTGGATCACTTTTACAGACCATCAACAAAGAGATGAGCGACCATTTGAAGGGGCTTGAAACAAGCTTGCAGCACTACTTTCCAGAGAGTGACATAAAAACAGCCAGTCTTCAGTGGATCATTCATCCCTTTTCTGTACCTGATGAGGCCATTCATGATGATGATTTCCCTGCAAAGGAGGAGTTAATCACAATGCGAGCAAACGAAGCCTTGAAAGTCAAATTACAAAACCAAAATGCAGATTCCTTTTGGATTTCACAACTAGCTGACTCGCCAACTCTGTCCAAGAGCCTTGAAGTTGTTGGTATCATTCTCAACAACGTATCTGTGCGAGAAGGGGTTCTCAACCGTGCTGGGGATGAAAACAAAAAAGAGGACTCGCTTGAATGTTGCAAACGATGCCAGGCTGGCACTTTCAACCACAAAGCCAAGAATTCCTAAACTAGCTTCAAGCATGCAACTCCATCCATCCAACTGATGTTCTTGACATCTTTGGCAATACTCATTAGAAATGCACAATAATCAAATACAATAATTAAAAGTGTAATTCAGTGTAAATAAATTATATAAATAAATTGTAAATAAATAAAGTGTGATAAATAAAGTGCAATATATCTCTAGTTTAATTTAGCCATATATATCAATGTTGAAAACATTTTGTGAAAGGGGTAACATGCTTAATGTGGCATGTTAAATTGGGTAACAAGCTGAAAAAGTTTGGGAACCACTGATTTAAGTTAAACAAAGCCTTAATTTTACATATCGGATTTAAACTTGCGGACATGAGCCTTTATTCGATAAAGTAGTTTTGTTTTTCATTTGTATTTCTGTGAATGGTAAAGAGAATTCTTGCTTGTTAATTGAATTATTTATATCCATTTTCGTCTATTCAAATAACCTTTAACAACATATGCATATGAGGCACACGGGCCTGCGAATTTAAAAACTACGTGAAAGTTGTTTTGGTTTTAATAATGGATTTTCCATAAATCACCTCCATAGGTTTGGAAACTAATATTTTTTTCTTCTATCGGGAAAGGGTTGTTGTTTCAAACCGGGAAGAAAAAAATATTACTTAGATCTAATTACTATTTTATTTACCACAATGAAATTTGTAATTATATGCGTTTCTCGTGGGTTATAGAACGATCGATAAGACTCTCATATCGCTATTAGTCCAGAGAAATTATAGCCCGTGGTTGTCAGCATTTTAAGCATAACAAAATGTGACACGATTTCAATTAAAATGCTTCACTTATGTAAAACTACATAATGATGTTTCGTTAAAACTCTGTGCATGACAGAAAGTAGTGGATATCATTTTCGAATTTATTGTACAGAAATTAAAATAGAATGTGTAAACATTTCGAGACAATAAAACTATCGTAGGCCTATGATGTTGCTTATTTAAAGAAACCATAACAACTATATCTATAATTTTACTCAGCTTAGTTTTTTACAATAATTTTTGTTTGATATTCTTAAAATTATTTTACGAAACTACTGAAAAAACTGCTATATTCATCATATATGCTCCATCAAAATTAAAACTCTAAATTAATATCTTCGTAAATCGAGAATAAAGCCATCATAATTGAATACAAGTCTGTAGAGGTCTCTTCATAAAATGTTTCAGGTCTACGAATTCCATGCTTTACTATTACACAAATTTGGAATGTCAGAAAAAATAAAATTATTTCTTAAGCACAAAACTACATAATAGGATGTGCCGAACCCACGTATCAAAACCTGTTTTGTTTTGTATTGTAAGCCCTAAAATTTGTCAATAACTAACTGGAAAAGAATAGGAGAGTTCACAAAATACACAATGTTTTCACTTTGATCAAGTCGCAATTTCCCTAACTAATGGGAAAGGATTTCTGGTTAGACAATAAATTTGAAATATTTCCAACCAGTAATCGGCAGGACAAAGCCTTTTTCACATAGTAATTTTGTTCTTAAGATGTACTACTTAGTCAAGAAAATTTATTTCAAGCTAATGTTTTGTTTGTTTGCTTTTTATTTCGCACAAAGCTACACGGGGGCTATTTGCGCTAGCCATCCCTAATTTAGCAGTGTAAGACTAGAGGGAAGGCAGTTAGTCATCACCACCCACCGCCTACTCTTGGACTACTCTCTTACCAACAAATAGTAAGATTAACCATCACATTATAAAGCCCCCAAGGCTGAAGGGACAGACATGTTTGGTGTGACGGGGATTCGAACCCGTGATCCTCGGATTACTCAAGCCTGTTATGACTGATTGCTAAGCACAAAGAGAAACGATAACAGTTATAAATATTAGCCTCCTTGTAGTGGTTGTTGTTGCTAGTCTGTAAAATAAAGGGCTAATTCCACAACCTACAGACTAAAATTAATGAAACTACTGATTATTTTTAATGAACTTTCCTTCGCACGTGCACTATATTACAAAAATTTAAGTGCTATCCAACTAAATATTACATCTCTGCAAATGCATATGTCTGTTCTGCAAAACAAGTTACTGAAGTTAGTTAACTACAGATGCTCTCCACCCACATTTCTCTTAGCTTACCAATTGCGGTTGAAAGTCAGAGGGACATTGGACAAGTTAATGGGAATCTGTGTGGTGGTGGGAATAACCTGGGAGTTATGTAATTGTATAAAAAATTTACACTTCTTGGTTTAGATACATCTCTCATGCTTCTGTTGTTTAAATCGTAATTTTAAACACTTATATGCAGCTTGTTATTGGTTACTACAAGCTGTCTGAGCAATTATACGAACTTTAGGGGTTAAGGTGCTGTAAAACAGGTTTTGCGGGTTCGTTGCGAGGCTTGCTTTCTTCTTGTTGTTATTTTCTTTTTGTGTTTTTGAATTTTGCGCAAAGCTGCACGAGAGATATTTGCGCTGGCCGTCAATAATTTAGTAGTGTAAGACAAGAGGGAAGGCTCCTAGTCATCACCACCCACCGCCAACTTAGGAGGTACTCTTTTACCGTCACATTATAAAGCCCCCACAACGGAAAGGGCGAGCATATTTGTTGCGACAGGGATTCAAACCCGCTACCCTCAGATTACGAGCCAAGCTCCCTAACCACCTGGCCATGCTGATTCGACTTCATCTTGTTAAATTGAACTTAATGCCGAGTGTCGGTTGCGTCTATCTGAGGATCGGAATATCAAGGTTCGAACCCATGATATACAGTTAAACTCGCTCTGCTTCTACTTGTGAGAACATTATAAAAGTGACAGTTAATTTCGTTATGCTGTTTAGAAAATCATCTGTATGCAGTGGGTGCAGGTAGTTGAATACTATCTCTTCTGATCAGTAGTTTTAACTTAGAAACTTTGTGATGTCTAATATGCTCCTTTAGTCCACATCGCTCGGTAATATATCGTTAATGGCGATCATACTAACTAGAAAATTAAATAAATGTATAAAAATTTATTTTATTGAACAACTCTACGATTAAATTTTGGAAAAATATTCATCGTACGGACAGCTTTAGCTATTTTTCTTGCTTAAAAACATGGCCGGATTTATATGTGTACTTAGTTTATTGGAGTTTTATTCCCTAATACTTTAGCGGAACATTTGTGGATTTACAATATTAAAATTTGGACTTCGATTCCCCGCGACGAAGATAAGCCCAATGTGCAACATTGAATTAAAACAAATAAACGAACAAAGTGGTTCAGCAGTCTGTCTGCCGATTTATAACACTAAAAATTAAGTTTTGATACCTGTGGTAGGCATAGAACAGAGAGCTTATTACGTAGCTTTGATTTCATCTACGAAAAAAACACAGTAATAATAAAACACCATCCTAATCTTAAAAACGTAATTGTCGTTAAAAACAAAAACAAACAGCAGAACTATAGAGAATCAAATCTACGCTATCTATAATTTTTTATTCGATGAATTTTTAATTTCATTTGAGATTAATTAAATCAAATTATTGGTCTCCGTTGGTTATTGTTTGTGTTAGATACAAATATATTTATCGACTCGATGATCAGATCATAAAAAGATATGAAAAATAATTAAATGATTTAATAGAATAATAATAATGTAGTTACGTTTTTACCTGCGATATCGTCAGGGGGCGTTTTCTGTCGATTCCTCCTTCTAGACAAAATCCCCATGGTATAGATTCCCCACTTCGTTGAAGAAGAATATTTATAAGCCTCCCCATTTTATCAACTAAATGTGACAAAGCGGCAGGTTATATAACAAATCACAAAGAAAGATTATTCGAAATCCTTTTTAGAACAGAAATTGAAAACATTAACAGTTCCTAAATAATTGTGAACAATATAACTTCAAGCTGTCACCTAAACGATTTAACACAAATGCGAAGCAGATTTCTTGTTTGGTAACGTAAAACGTGATCTTACATTCCAAAGAATAACGAACACGTTAGTCAACATTTCAGAACTAAATAACAGGATTTTAAAGAAACATTAGTTTATATCCTGTCCGTGCTGCAAAAGAATGCATGCCACCGACCTAACCAATGGTATTGAAGCACGAGACCACGTTTCTCAATAACCACTCCCGTCCAGACGATATTGTACACTGTTCCACTAACAGGCTTTCAAGTATGTGGAGGGCAAGAACCGGGATATTAACAATAAAAATAAAGCTGTAGGCGGTGGTGTGACGAAATTATGCATGTTTTGTTATTATAAAAGTAAGTAATCCATACATCATTTATTTATTTAAACTATTATAAGATCTTTGTAATACTAACGTTAGCTGTGGGATATATAGATGTATATCAAACTGATGAAAACCAAATCAGTCAAAATTTATAAAATAATTCTACCAATTTCGTCATGAATTGTAAAACTTCCATTGAATGATGTAGGAGACAAATTAAGAATGGGAAGGAGGAGACCAAGGTTTATTTCATCAAGCAAAGCGAGGGGATGTGCGCCATACATATCCATTACAGGCAGGTCCAAGGCTCCTCTTAAGATCCAAGAATCTTTTAGGTTCTGGATTAGAGTTTATGCCTAAAACTGAGAGAAATTTTCCTACTTTTCATTCTTCTTTATCGGAATTTCGGATTTGAGGGGGGGGGGAGAAGAGGTTCAGCGCTGATCTCTTCTGGACTTGTTATTTTGTTACAGAATCTTAGGTAATAACCCTTGTTACATTACTCACAGTATGTTACTTCTGTTCATTGTCCGCAGTTTTAATCAACATACCCTTCACGTGCCACGTTTGATCCTTGGGGTAATATTAATTGATGTATTTTCAATAGCGTCACTTACGTATGATCACACTGTTAGTCTGTGTTCACAATACAGTTACACTTGTCAGTCACACACACATAATCCTATTTTTCATTCGAAACTTTTTTAAAATAGAGCTTCATTCGTGTCTATATATTTTAATGCATTTTGACTGGAACGGATCAAAAAGTGGCGTTTCTTTCCCGTTTCCTACGCCATTGATTATTTTCTAGATGTCAAAGTCCAAACAGCCAATTGTTTTGCTTTGTGCTTAATAACAAATATTTTCGTCTGTTTGTGCATATTTGTTCGTGTATTTTCCAGCCCAAGTATTTACAAATTTGGACGACACCTGTTGGAAAGTAGACTTTATTGTTTTACCGGATTCCTGATCAATTATTCGAAGTGTCACTACTGTAGTGAAAGCCAGTGTTACTTTCTGTAGATAAAGAATGTTTTGTATGTAAAACCATCTATCCATGTGGCTTATCACACGCTCTTCATAGAGTTCTACTTGTTTATTTGATAGTTTGTTATACGATGACTGGAAGTACTTTTAACATCACACATAGACCTAGAAGAGTTGGTAACAAAGTAATTTTCACATTACATTACTTTGTCTTCATGAGGGTTTGGTTTGTTTGGAACTTCGCGCAAAGCTACACGAGGGCTATCTGCGCTAGCCGTCCCTAATTTAGCAGTGTAAGACTGGAGGGAAGGCAGCTAGTCATCGCTGCTCACCGTTAACTCTTGAGCTTCTCTTTTACCAACCAATATTTGGATTGACCATAACTTTATAATACCCCACAGCTAAAGGGGCAAGCATGCCTAGTAAGACGGGGATTCGAACCCGCGTCCCTTAAATTGGTAGTCGAAACACATAGCTGCAAGCCTTAATAAGCCTAACAATCAGAATATGTTAGGCCTAACTACCAGATTCGCATGGAATTGGCTAAGTTTGTAAGAAATTCGTTCAGTAAACTCTAGAAGTCAGTGATTACACGAGCATTGAGAGTTTTGTTTGCGCCCAGAACTACACGAGGGCCACCTATGGATTGTCCTAATTTTAAGCTCACAGTTTTGGTAATCACTGATGTTTTACAGTTATGGCTTTAATACACATCACACTTATTTAAAAGTTTTTAAAATATATGTGGACCATTTTGGATTCACAGTCCAAACGCGATAATTATCAGGTCCATTTAAGAAAGATACTGGTTACTAGAGACAAAATACTTATCTATGTTTATTGTAATCAGATTTTAAATAGTTCAGAACATTGTCTTTTGTTTTTGTTTTCAAATAACTGTTTTGATAACATGCAGAAATTCACTGTTGTTGGAAACTGATTAATTAATACTGTTGAGAGCATACGAATATTAAATATTTTGAAGATATCTGAAACAATGCATTCCCGTGCGTAAGTCAGTGTTATTTTTATTTTTGTTAAATGCCGAACTTACGCATGATGCATTAATTTTTTTATCATTTCTTTCCTATCAAATAATATTAAGAATTATTGAAACCCTAACAATACAACAACAAACAGTTACTTTAAAAAAGTTCTATAACAATATTGATGTCAAAAGTAACATAAAACACAAACGACAACTGGCGCGTGTCATCAAGTAAGGGAAACCTTTATAAATAAACTTGTATACATTTAATTAAAGAACAGATACTGCACACTTCGAATAGACCAGTTTCTCGTGTTTTAACTTTTGGAAAGCAAAGATGATGCTTCAGTAAAACCTGTCTAAGGCGGAATCGCACGAGACCGAGTAAAGCTTCCAGCTCAAGTTGATTTTTTGGCTAAGACAGTGAACATGCACTTCCTTAATTATATATAATTTTTGAGCAAAACGTTATACTTGCTTGTCTCAAAGGAAGTGAGACGTTTGTGAATAAAGTTATTATACTGTTTATGCTTTATTTATTAGAAGAAAAAGAAAAATACACATTAAAAATATACATAACAACGTAAAATCATAATCAAATTTATTTGAAGAAAGTGTCTAATTTCAACTGTTTAATTTTTTTAATATATTTTCTGATCAGAACGCCAATTCTACGGCCTTTTCATGAAGTTCATTTCCCCCCTTCACTTTTGCATTCAATTTAATAGCGTTAATATAACTTAACACTTACTATGAAGAAGGAATTTCTATTTCCTCACTATTTTTTTCATTTGGTTCATCTTCTGAATGTCTCACACTGTTACTATCTTGCGATTCTATTACAGATTTTAAAACAATTTCATCTGTTTCTGTTAAAACATTCTTGTCAACGTTCACAAAACTTTCCACGTTCTCTTCTCAATCAGAGTTTGGATTTCGCTAGAATTGTCATAACAAACACCTTCTTCACAATCTCCGCCATTATAATGAATAAATGTAGTTTCGAAAGCACTTTATTACGTATTCATATTTTACGCATTTGATTGAATGACTTAAAAATGCAATTACATCTAACACTTCAATTTTCATGGTCATTTCAGATGCTCTCTTACAGTCGTTCATATTTGCAATAATATGCTAAAGCATCAATTTTCTGTATTTCAGTTTCATACAATATAATTCCATTATCTAGTGAATGTAGAATTCATGTTGTACATGGAGGTAGAAAGACTAAACGAACATTTAAAAGTTGAATTTTTGGATGACAAGTTGCATTATCTAGGAAAAGTAGAATATTATTATATTCTTTTGTTTAATGTAACTTCATAAATAATGACGGCATAAAAAATAATTAATACAGTAACAAAATGTCCAAAAATGTATTAACATTTACAGAAATTATCAATTAAATAAGAAATTAATATTTAATCAAAAACATTTTTTCTGTCTTAGTCAGGTTCTAATCCGACTTGTTGATAGATGAGGTGGGTGAAAGATAGTTTTTTGCCCGTGTTACACAGGTTCCACCATATAGAGGGACTTTTATAGGAGAAATCTTAGGATAATGCTGCAAAATTTTGATATTTCCGGGAGATGACGTCAGAGGAAGGAAATTCTAGGTGCAACTTATGATATTAATCTAGTTTATAATTCAGAATATCGAATTGATTTGTAAACTTCAAGCTCATAGGTTGCTATACAAATTTTTGTTTACCTGCATTTTTTTAAAAAATATAGTAAATAAGTTATATCCAGGTCGTCCTATTAAAAAACAAACAAACTTGTAGTTGGCCTATGAAGTATAACAGATTTCTTCTTCAAGAACTATAACATCACAGACTTCTAATAACATTTTCTGTATTTCTACAAGAGAGATAACACTAGTTAGGCATGTTTTCAATCTACTTAACATTTGGTCTCGGAAGCTGATATCTTTATAAATATAATGTGCGATATAAACTTAACCTTGTTATTTTAGACAGAGGCTTCTCACAAGAGTAACCATGATGATGACGTTATTACAAAATCATATCCATGATACTTATGCATAAGAAAGTTCCAAAAGCCAGCAAAAGATACGGAGCAGATTATTGTTGTAATTAACATACAGATCATTTATGTCCATAATACTGTAACTGTTATTACGTCTTAAATTAGGGGCATACAGTGTGTCCAAATAGTTTTGAAATACTTTTGAAAAAATCATACTGGAAAAACTACTTAATATAGAAACACTATTTGTTGCACGTGCAAGAATAATGTTCAATGCTTTATTACTGCATAGTCACCATAATTCAATATGTGCACAATGTTCTGTCTACATTCAGTGTTCTGCAACATTGCAGGAGTAACCTTTGTAAATGCTTTTAGAACACATTAAAACAATTTACCCTTGCTTGCAACCTTAATAACGTAAGCCATATCCTTTAGAAAGCTCTAGAAAAAAATTCCATTGATAGAATGTCTAGGGAATGTGATGGGCAGCTTATCAGGGGTCATTGTCCATTTCACTGAACTGGGAAGATTTGAAGTGTGCTACAAATGTGAGGGCTCCATTGTGGAATCATCCTGGTTTGAATAACATGTTAAAAACATTTATTGGTGCTGAAGAAAAATAAACAGGTACAACAGGTCTCTTTGTATTAAACAGTTTTCTAAACAGAATTCTTCAAAAGTATTTCCAACATTCTTACACATACACATTCTCTCTCTCTATATATATAGATATTTGAGTTAATATTGTCATAAAAGTCACGAGCTAAACGTTTTGTTGATCTTCTAGTAACTTTCAGTGTCTTGGTGTTATTTCAACAGACTCATTAGCTGTACAGTGTTGGCACAAAAGGAGAATGAGACCCCATGGGTATGTTGTCCAAATTTAAGAATGTATATCCTATTATTTTATTGGTTAATTTTATCCACAATTGATAAAGTGAGCTATGCAAGATTATATAATTGTTCAGGTATCAAGATTTTATGTTCATTAGATAATTACAGCATTTTAGTTTTAATAACATTTCTTTTCACTTAGCAGCTAATTTTCTCTCGCATCCATCACTCTGAAATATTCAAGAAGCCTAAATGAAATATAAAACAATGCAAATTCTGTGATTGTTATTCACTTAGAATAATTCTATTACTTATGTATTAATATTTATATATTTTTATAACAAAATACTTACAAATAATAAAGTGTAAGATGAAAAAAAAAATTAATGAGCAAATAACTAGTGAAAATGACCAAATATATTCAAACATTGAATGATGTTAATAAACAAATAACATAAATTTACTAACAAAAATAAGCTTTTAATCTAAAAGTAAGTTTTATTATTTCACTATTCAATTGTATCTGTATATAATTTTATGTTCTTAACTGTTAAGAACTACGGAGTATCATAAACATTCAACACAAGAGTTTTTTTACAGGCACAGTGCTGTATGGAGACACTCATAATGTACGCACATAAATGTGAAAAAACTGTGAAAGTTATTTGACCTTCTAGTGAATGTACAACATACATTTCACTAGTATGTTAAAACACAGTTCATTCCTTACTGAGTCATTTGTTCTCTAATGGTTCACAAGAATTTCAACTAAATTTAATTAATATAATAAAGCTTTTATGAAAAGTACGTGGTAATCAGGCCCTGTGTACACAAGTGACCATCAACTATCTGACCAAGACTTGAAACACTAAGGTGCCAGTTACATACTGAAACTACTTCTGTAATGGTTTCTTGTAAATACTTAAGAAATATTACAAATTCAATACACACAACTGTTGTTAGACACCAATAACTCCACACATCCAGACAGCCCACAGGTTTATTATCTAAAAATATGAGAGGCAAAGGAAGATATAGTTTTATGGTTGATACTATGACTGTAGTAACAACAGTAAATTAAGTCACAACTAAGGTATTCAATCAGATTAAATACAACAATGTATTAATCCAGAACACTGCCAAGATAAAAATATTACAGAAGTGTTCTATATTTCAGGCTTCAACCACAGTTACGATCATATAAACACATAAACTGTACAGATACAGTTGAAAAATAAACAGTATAGTTTTAAAGACAATTAAATTTATGCTATATACAGTCATTTCAATGAAATTCAGGGCCCTTTAAAACTTATCTAGTTGCAGGCCTACTCTCAGCACACAAGCTTTCACAAAGGTGGAAAATGTATCTACTTAGAAACATAATTTTTTGTTACTCTCATTGAAACGTTTCTAACAATTTCTGGATATTTTATCTTCTTTCTGTAGTCCTTCCTTCAGAGGGCATGATGAACCCTATGAGATGCTTGTGAGACACAAGTTGTCTGAAATAGGATTTAATTAACTTAATCTTCTTTTAGTTTGTTGTGTTTTAAATTTTTAATTATTTTCACCGTTACACAGGATTTCAAAAATTGGCATATAGTCATGTAGAAACTCAAGACTATCTTCCAGTATTATTAAATCACTGTCAAATATATGAAAAAGTTTAATTTTGAACTGTCAGAAATTACTGGTTCATCCTTGATAGTTCTGAAACAACAGTAATCCTTCTTGTCAGTATTTGTTAGGACAACTTTTGAAACATTTTTCTCTACATCAAAGAGTTTGTTAGATGTTGCTGACAAAATTATTAGCAGTATAAGTTCTCATAATTGAAAAATGCCATTTTATTAAATTTCAATGATCTGTATTTTATGCCCTTATGTTTGTTCACTTCTAACATTATATCAAACTAAATACAATATTCTACCTTCAAATCAAACATCATCATTCTTTTCACTTAAATGTTTATCAAACCTTCTCTCAAATTTACTGCATCCACCACATCATGAGGGTGTCTTTTCCAAAGACCAGTTATGCTGTCAAGAGTAAAACTGTCTTACATGAAGACTATTTTTACTCTGTAAAGATTTGTGTCATTTAATCCTAACCATAAGTACAAAAAAGACGATGCATCAACACAACCAATTCCCTTAAAAAGTATATTCCCACTAACTCTAGTATTTTCAAGAGAAAGCAATTTCAAAATCTTAATCAGTCTTACACGACATCCTTAATATACTGGATATCATTTTCTGAATCCATTCCAATAATTCAATATAACCATTTAAATGTGGCCTAACCAGTGATCTATACAATGGCATTATACCTGCTTTAGACTCGCATTCAAATATTTCTGTACAGACAACCAAAAATCCCAATTGTCATACCACTGTCAAAGCTCAAATGTTTTAAGACACTAGTCATCCATTACACAAGATCTTTCTTTCAAGAAACTGTTAAGGTTATTCGTATCAAAATTATTCTAATACTTCCAATTATGATAACCCACATGCATTATCTTGTGTTTTTAATGATCCAAACCCATCTTATATTCAGTTTCTGAAATCATCAAATGATCTCAACCCTTTTAAAGCAGCAGCTACAACAAATACCTTAATTTCATTAGCAAATTGAAGTAATCTATTTTTCATTCTTTCATCTTTTCTTGACGTAAATCAAAATTAGGAAAGGTTATAATACTGAGCCCTAAGGTACCACATTTATGACACAAATCCAGCTTGACGAACACCGTCAAGCCAATTTATATTCAACAAACTAATTTATCATCCACACCCACAGAAGAATTTTAAAAGACACGATTTTATGTAGCCTTTCAACAAATACTTTCATAAAATACAGATGCATTGAATTCCCAGCTATATCTTTATCTATATATTCAGTAACCTTTTCAGTGAATGTCACAAGATAAGTAGAACAAGTTTTTACCCAAATGCAACATGCTGACTCTCCTTTTAAATTTTACTAAATGATTTTGCAATGCTTCTTTTACAAGTTCCCTGTAGTCCTTGAAACTTAAATCATGATAAAATCCAAATTATCTTTAAACAGTACAAAAGACTGATAAAAATAATAAAAGTGTAATATTATGAGAACTGTTTTAACATAACAGAAGTACAAGACAACAAATCTAATCCCGTTCATTCCTCACATTGCAAGGTTTCCTTTTTTCATTGCTATGAAGGTTCAGTACATCTGATAAGTAAAGTTTAACAAACCTTAATCTACTAGAAAAATCACTGCTACTAAATATCATGTGAATATAACAAAAAGATAAAAATGTGTTTTAATAATAACAACTTTAATATAATCACCTAAAAAACAACTCATTCAATATCTGAAATGATGGAAAGAAGATAGAGTGAATCAAATGTGGCCAGTAATGTGATTGTGAGGCAGAAACTGATTTCAATGGGAAATACAATAACTTGGTTGGTTGGTTGATTTAGTATTTTATGGCACAAAGCAGCTAGGCTATCTGTGCTAAACATCTGGTAAAAAGGTAAAAGTAAATTTAGTAAAATTCATAAAAGGAAATTAAGGTAAAACAAAACAAAGTTAAAAAATAAATAAATAACATAAAACCAATGTTTACATCTAGTCTATAACATCAAGAGAAAAACTACAGTAATACAAGTTGTAAAGGACTTTCTGTAGTGTGACTGTAATAATCATAATTCACCAGGAAGATTAACAGCTAAATACAAAAACCACCATCAGTCACCTGAAGTTGGCCTCTCCAGTCCTGGTTTTGAGTTACTTAATGTTACAGCCAGTTTCTAATTTTAAATTGAACTAGATCAACTGTGATTTTTAAAAGGGAGCCACATTAAAATGGTGTAATGTATAAATTAAAAAACTTAAATGGCATTAAAAAGATTAATGGCCTTTAAAAACTAAAAACGTTACCAAGGTAGACAGTGTTACCATCATCAAAAACACTGTTTAACATTATGGAAAAACCTTAGGACAGAACATGTTTAAAATGGTGTTATCGTTGTGAATCATAACGATGACAAGAAAGTAAAATGTGGCTTATTGTGATCTGAATGTTACACAAACTACACACTGGTGCAACAGTTTTGGATAAAAAAAAATAATGAGTTAAAAAACTGTGACCAATGCATAGTCAGAACAACTTCCTCTTTCCAATCCTTACGGTAACAAGACAGCCAAAGTCCAATATAGGGTTTTATTTGGAAAAGCTCATTTTCATATTGCTCACTCCAAGTTGACCATCAACTGGCATGGAGTTGAGCCTTGAATACAGGACCATAGTCCATGTATGGGACAGGCACAGCGGTGATAGTGCCAGAGCAGATAGACTTAACTGCAGTGTTGCCAAAGTTGTTCCTGCAAATACCAACGTTGCCTGGTATCCAGAAGAACTGGATAGAAGTATATGTTAAAGAGAAAAGGGGCAGTCAGTTTTGAATATTAGCAAGAACCAACGTGAAGCAATTCCAGGGCCAGTAGAGAACTAAGCGAGTCAGTATAAATCATGCAGTTTGAGTACTGCTTAGCTTATATGTGATCCAGAGCAAGAAAAATGGCATGCAGTTCAGCAGTGAATACAGAACCTGTAGAGGGAATTCTATATGCAACCACTGAACCACAACAAATCATGGCAGAGACCAGTTGCCTGATTTCAAACCATCTGTATAAATAAGAATGGAAGGATGGTTCAAAAGATGTTCAGCAAATAGCAGACAGTATTTCCAATCAGGAGTGTCAACTTTTCTCAGATGACTTAAAGATAGGTCGCAATTGTGGACTGCAAGAACCCATGGTGGGATGGGCTGACCAATGGATACGGCTCTGTTATCCAAGGACAGACCTAATTTGAAAGCCAAAAGGAGTAATGGCAGACCATCTGGTCTTAAAAAGCATGGCCCATCAAGGAAGGAAAACACAACCCCAGGTGGGATGCTTTGGTAAGGAAAGAAGATTTGAAGCATTTAGTAAAGACAGTTGCAAATGACAGAGGTGCAATGAAGGTTCATGAGATTCTACATATAAGCTCTGAACTGGGGAAGTGTGGAGGAAAGCCTCAATGCAGAGTAGAAGTCCTTGATGATGAATAGAGTGTAGCATCTTTAAGGCCAATGGTCTGGCACAGCAATAAACCAGTGATCCATATCGAGTTTTGATTGAATAAGAGCACGATATATCTTTAGCATAGAACGTCAATCCGTTACCCAAGTGGTGGTAGAGAGGACGTTCAATGCTCTTGTACATTTTGTTCAGAATATTGAGATAAGTGCTGCCACCTGTAGTTAGGAATAACTCAAGGAATACATTATTCATGACAGGAACAGAAAGTATTGTGATGTCACACTTTGTATTTTTTTTTGTACATGTGTACTCAATGAATAAACACAAAACAGGTTATGGGCTCAGGAATGCTCTAATAGTGCTTAAATAGATGAAACTGTTTTAAAATTGTTAGTACAAGTAATCCAGGAGATACTGAGGATTACCGTAGAACAGTTTTGGATGACAATTTTCGTTGGATGGCACAGGATTTACATGGTTACTTTATCACAAGTGCTGGGTAATTCGTTTCCTTTGTCTGGAAGCCATTGTGAAATACCAAGATAAACTGTAAATAAAATATTGATTGGCACTTTATTTTCTCAAGTCGTATAAAGGGAGAAATAGAACTAAATCAAAAAAAGGAATATTGCTGTTGTGGTTGAAATAGTTTGACAATGGAAGATAAAATATCAATTGATAAGTTAGGAGAAAATAATTGGGCCACATTCAAATGGATCATTTATTTAGAGGAAAAGGCCTATGGAGCCATGTGACTGAAACAGAGGTATTGGCAGAGACAGCCGATAATCAAACAAGAGCAGATTTCAACAGAAAAAGGGTAAGAACATTTTCAACAATTGTTCTGAATATTCAAGGTGCACAACTCTATTTTGTCACCTCATTCAAAACTCCTAAGGAAGCAAGGAATGTACTGCGTGCTTACTTTGATAAGAACACACTAGCCAGTAAACTATTCCTGAAAAAGAAATAACTCAAGATGTGATGTGAGATAAAAGAAAGCATGACAGTCGAGGAACATTTGAAACAAATGAAGAAATTAATGGATCAGCTTGCTGCATTTGGGGCAGAAATAGCAGAAGAAGATCAGATTGTTACCTAACTTGGTAGTCTGCCAGTTGGCTACAATACAATTGTAACAGCCCTGGAAACCAAAACTGATGAATCTCATTAGAATTTGTGCAACAGGAAGCGTTTAAGTCAGTGGGAGAAATCAAGCCAAAGGGAAGACTGCATCTGGTACACAGTGATGTCTGTGGTCCTATGCAAGCTCCATCTATTACAGGTAGCAAGTACTTTGCTACATTTATTGATGATTACTCAAGATGCTGCAGAGTGTATTTTTTGAAACAGAAGTCAGAAATCATTGAGAAATTCAAGGAATTTGAGAAGTTGTACTCAAATGAATCAGGAAAGTGCATAAAAACCCTGCGCACAGATAATGGCAAAGAATATACGTCAAATGAGTTTCAGCAGTATTTGAAGTCAAGAGGCATTCATCATGAGATATCAGTAGCATATTGTCCAGAACAAAATGGTGTTGCTGAGAGAAGGAACAGAACTCTCGTGGAATCAGCAAGAAGCATGCTGTCACATGCTAAGCTACCACTGTAGCTACTGCGGTGTATGTGGGTAACAGAGTATCCATACCGGCAATGAAAGATGGTAGTATGCCATATCAAAGATGGTATGGGAAGAAACCAGATGTAGAACACATGAAAGTGTTCAGATGTCTTGCATATGCACATGTGCAAAATGCATCAAGACAGAAATTAGACATGAAGTCTATGAAGGTACATTTCATTGGATGTGATAACTGTACCAAGGGATATCAACTGTATGATAAAAAAATCCAGGAAGATTTTCATATGGCGAGATGTTATCTTTAATGAAACAGAATTTGGTCAAGAGCCTGTGACAAATGAGTATATTTCATCAAGTGAACAGACAGTGGATCAAGAAACGAAAGTTAAAGCTAAAGATAAAGCTGAACGACCACCAAGAAACAGGAAACCCCTCATCCGCTATGGATATGATGAGTATGCTGATATGGCAGCAGCAAATGAATCAGTTTTTCACCCTGCAAACTTATGCA
The DNA here is from genome assembly GCA_011833715.1 of Carcinoscorpius rotundicauda. NCBI lineage: Eukaryota > Metazoa > Arthropoda > Merostomata > Xiphosura > Limulidae > Carcinoscorpius > Carcinoscorpius rotundicauda. Next base: position 9,625,010 of record CM022406.1, on the reverse strand, counting down.
GTATGTCAGAGCCAAGCACATTAAGTGAAGCAATGTCAAGTGACAATGCAAAGGAGTGGAGGTCAGCCACAGATCTGGAATTTGAGTCTTTACAAGAAAGTGACACCTGGGGTCTGTTGGAATTTCCAGCTGAAAGAAAACCTATAGGCTGTAAGTAGGTATTCAAAGTTAAGTACAGAAATGCTGGAAATGTAGAGGGTCAAGAGTAGGCTGGTGGCCAAAGGTTACTCGCAGAATTATGGTCTGGATTATGAGGAAACCTTACCCCCAATGGTGAGCTATGCATCAATTTGCTCCTTGATTGCATTTGCTGTGCAGAACAACTTGAAAATTCACCAAATGGATGTCATAACTGTATTTCTGAATTGAAATCTGGATGAAGAGATATACATGGAACAGGGAAGGAAAACCTTGTGTGTAAACTGAAAAAATGAACCACTGATTGGATTAAAACAGTCACCATGTTGTTGGAACAAATCATTTCATGAACAGATGATGGACCTGGAATTTGTTCAGAGTTCAGCAGATCCATGTGTTTACATTTGGAAGGGTGAAAATCTAGCAATAGTTGCAGTATATGTGGATGATATTATTTTGGTTGCTGATAGTGATGATGAAATAATCACTATAAAGAAAGCACTGAAGGAAAAATTCCGCATGAATGACCTTAAAAAAACCTCCATTACATCCTTGGACTTTGTGTTGTTCAGGATGAAAAGAATGGCTGTGTATGGTTAAATCAAAGACAGTATATCCAAACTATGCTGGTTAAATTTGGAATGACTGAGTGTAAGGCAGTTGCAACTCCATCAGATGTAAACGTGAAACTGCAAAAGGACAATGGTGTTAGCACTCAGATTGACATCAGTTTGTACCAGTCGTTGGTAGGCAGCCTTCTGTATGTTGCAATGGGAATAAAACCAGATATTGCATATGCAGTGGGAGCAATATTGAAATACTGTGCTCAACCCAACACAGCACATTTGACAGCAGCAAAGAGAATCTTACGTTACTTGAAAGGAATGGCTGATCTTAGTCTTAAGTTTGAAAAGGTGCCAAGAGACATCATTACTGATTACTCAGATGTAGATTTTGCTGGAGACCTGGATGATAGGAAGTCCATATCTTCATTCATGCAGGGGCAGCTGTAAGTTGGATTAGCAAAAAGCAATCCACAATGGCCCTGTCCACCTCAGAGGCAGAGTATGTAGCTTTGAGTCTTGCAGCACAGGAAACAGTATGGTTGAGAAGACTACTGCAAGAAATAGGTTCTGCAGTTGATGACCCTGTTCGTTTCATGAAAGATAACCAAGGAACAATCACTATGGCACAGAATCTAGTGGGTCATGTAAGAACAAAACACTTTGATATTCATTACCACTTCATTTGCCAATGTGTGCAGAACAGATCAGTAAAACTGGAATATCATCCCACAAACATTATGACTGCTGACATTCTTACAAAGCCAATTGCTAGAAATGCATTTGAAAGGTTCAGAGATAATGTTGGATTGGCACCAATGGATAAATGAACCATATAAAATGACGATTATAATAACATATTAAAATTAATGTAAAACATTTAGAATAACTGTAAGATTATTGACAGTAATTGTAAGTTTACGTAAAACTTAAAATTAAGTGGGAGTATTAAGAATATTGAGATATGTGCTGCCACCTGTAGTTAGGAATAACTCAAGGAGAACATTATTCACGACAGGAGCAGGAAGTATTGTGATGTCACACTTTGTATTTTTTTTTGTATATGTGTACTCAATGAACAAACACATATCAACACATTTGACCTGTAACTGCTTAATGTGTGGTATAAAAGTTAGCTTACAGTCAAAGATAAACCCCAAGAACTTAGTCTCAGAGACCATAAGCAACACAACTTCACTAATACGGAGCTCAGGATCAGGGTGAATACCCCGTTGGCAGCATATGTGCATGCAAACGGTTTCAGAGAGAGACAGAATGTAAAGCTGTTTGCTGTGGCGCACTTAAATAAACAATTGAAGGCAGTCTGTAGCTGCCATTCAATATACCTCATGTTCAATGACTGACATGAGATGTGAAAATCGTTGACATAGAGCCTATTTGCAACAGTGAGAGGGTGTTGTTCAGTGATGGCATTAATTTTTATACTAAAAAGTGTGACACTGAGGGACTCCAAGTTCCTGTGGAAAAAAACAGGAAATTGTCAAACCCACACAAACTCAGAATCTCCTTCCATTAAAAATTTTTTTTAATAAAAATGGGCAAATGGCCACATAACTCATATGTATAGAAGTCTTGCAAAATGCCATACCTCCATGTTGTATCATAAGCCTTCTCAATGTCAAATAATATTGATAAAATATGTTGTCATTTGAGAAAGGCTTCTCTGATTGATGTTTCAAGTCCAACCAGATGGTTCATGGTGGAGCACTGTCATTGGAACCCACACTGGGTGGGCAAGAGGAGGTTGTTTGATTCAAGGAACTAAACAAAATGAGCATTAACCATCCTCTCTAAGATCTTACAGAGACAGTTGAAATCCTTCCCATGCTTGGAGAAAGGTATGATAATAGATAATAGTCTGGCACCAGGCATCAGGAAAAACATTCTTCTGCCAGATCCAGTTAAAAACAACTAGAAGGATAGCAAGAGAAGCAGGAGATAGATGGTGCAACACCTCATAGTGTATATCATCAGGTTGAAGAAGAGGCAGAAGTACTAGATACCCAGCAAAAGCTTTCACCTAGAGTATCGGTGATGCTCTGGGTATCAGTTACTTCCTGGCCATCAGAGAGCAAGATCAAGAGGGGAACAGAGTGATATATAAAGAAAACTGCCAAAATGTGACTGTATTGGCAGGTTTCAGAAATGTTTCCTGTAAGGAGATACACACAGGATGGTAGGAAGCAATCAGTGTTTTGCTGTCACCCAGATTAAAACGTAAACTCGATAGTTCCATTGTAGCCCTTTTTATTTTATGTGTAGGCAAATTGAGTAGAGAATCCCTCTGTTTACAATCACATCTTTTTTCCTTACTTTCCTTATTCAAGGAAGGTTTATCGACCTCCATGGATCCTGTCCTGGGTTGACTGGACAGGTCTATGCTATTGGAAGGGGAATCTAGAGACTGAAGACATGAGAGAGAGATGGATCTGAGGAAATTCCTGAACTTGGAACCAAAGGATGTGGGTCTCGGTGTTTGGTGGAATATATATCAGGGACAAGGATAGGTGTCAAAGTTGCTTTTAACCATGGAGATCAAAAGACTTTTCATTTGTTTGGAGAACAACTCTTTTTAGGAGGCACAGAGAGATCTGTCTGCACTCCCACAATAGCTGTGGAATGAAGTGCAGCAGCATACATCCGTGATGAAGTGATGGACAGCAATTTTCAAGCCTCAGGATAGGTAATGTTATGAGACATTTTCAGATGCTGCACCTCTTTTTTTCGAAACATTTAGGGCAAAAATGAAAGTAGGATGGGTGAGAGCCATTGTAATTGATGCACTGATGGTCCGTTTCACACTCATAGGCATCACGGTCCTAGCCACTGCAATGACCACACGTCAATGAACCATGATATGACGTCTTCGAGTGACTGAACCATTGATACTGGAAACATTGGAGAGAGGGTTTGAAACGTATGGCTGTACTCTGCAATTACGATAACCTGCATTAATGGTGGCAGGCAAACATGGTGATGTAAATGTCAGAATGAGGACATTGTAAGTACCATAATTTCAACTTTACAAGTGGACATATGCCTCACTACAGAAACTCCTTGGGTGGAGAAACCAGCAAGAATCTTTTACTCTGGAATTTTCTTCAAATCCCCCTAAACAATAACACCTTGTGATGAATTCAATGTAGCATGAGATGTAACCTCAATAGGTATATCCCTAATTGCCTTTGAATGCAAGAGGAGTTCACTTTATTGAGATGTGGATGTTTCCACCAATATGTCACTAGATTAAAGTTTTTTATTGACTTTGGAGAGCCAGCAAGTCCCTCTAGTTCCTTCTGAATGAAAAAGGGAGACATATGCCCTAAAGGTTGGTCTGAAAGAGAATGTAGTATAAGAAAATGAGGTACAACAGGTGGTACAGATGGTGAGGATTGCTGCTCAGAATCTTCAAGACATGGTCATTTACCTATAGACTGTTTTTCACTATTTTATTGAGATTTTTAAAAAGGAAAATTTTGGTACCTACCGACCTTACCCACCATGGAACCTATGGGGGGATGCAATATAATGTCAAACAAGGACACTGCAGCAACACCAGAGTTTTGTTAGCAATATACCTAAGCACCAGCATGAGATAAAACATCCACAACACCTGTTGAGAACATCCAACACTGGTACTTGGTTGACCCTAGCCCGAGTGGATCAGCCAAATGACCCAATAGGGGGGAATCCCATGGCTGCCCATCTAGTGGAATTCAAAGCCAGAGTGGTGTGTTAGGGTTGGACCCCTCAATCACCAGGATCCTCTCCTCCCCTTCACAGGTTGCCACACATGGGTGGATGTTTAGATCCCAGAGGAGGTAAACTGAAAGAACCTTCCCTGGGAGGTCCCCTCACCACGTACAGGAATCCACACCAAGGAGCAATAGCTTGGAAGATGTACAAACAAATGTACAGTTAATTAAATGAAAGCTTTTATGTTACAGGTTTTAAGTGGTTCTACTTTCCCATATCAAGAAATGACACCGAATGCAATATGATGAATAAAATTCCAAATGGTAATAAGGCCTTGTTTGAAACATAACCTTAAGTCATTTTACAGATAAAATCTAGTACATTTTCCTTGTGGCCATGTGCACAATAAGGATTCAAGGAATAAGCCTAGATTAATGTAGGTATTAAGAGAAATATAGAACAGTGATATTACCAGCTAATTTTAAATTATACGTGTAAATAAGTTTAGATGCTTAATATATTCATTGGTAATATCAATTCACAGATTTGAAGCACAAAGAAAGGTTTATATTATCTGAATATCTACATTCACAAAAACCATACCTGTTTAAGAAAGTGGTTAAATAATAAAAGAAAATCATTCCACTTATTAATAGAAAACAAACAAGAACTGCAACTGGAAGACAAAATTAGAATTGAAACTAACAAGTCTGAAATGGTTAAAAAGAGTAGAAAAAGAATTGATACGAAGATGGATACTGCCTCAAACTTATGGTACAAAATAAGATACGGAAACATGAATTTTTTAAAGTACCCCAAGCATTTACATAACATTTGACAGTGAGATACAAGAAAATATCAACTGTAATCCTGCTAAAATCTTTCAGAACAGAAAATCTTAAGAGATTGAGAAAGATCACTAGATATTTATTGGTTTCTCATCATCAAAAATTTCCAAGTATCACTTCAGCTACTGAAGTCTTATGTGATATTAAACATTTAGTTGAGAGTAACTGATTAATGAGCCAAACAATTAATTAGCTAACAAATACAACTAATTGTCCAGCTCTAATTAGAAAAAACAGGAATTAAAGAAATATTTTGGAAATGCAGAATGCATGACAAGTATAAATATAGATTAGTTTCATGTAGAGAAAACATTTTCACTAAATATTAAAAAACAAAACCAATATAAAAATAACTGCTAAGCAGCACATCAGAAATGAAGTACTTTAATAAACTAATAAATGCAAACAAACAGCAAAAGAAAAACTTGGTGGAAGTGTAGTGTTCTTTAAGAAAACACAGTGAGAACAAAGCTAATGATTTTCAAATCAAATTAGTAAAAATATTGGAAACTTCAAAAAAATGCAAGTGAAAATTTAGTTTCAATCAAAGATTTATATTACTATCAAATAAATACATGTAATTGTATGGGGTATTGTTGTATGAAAAGGCTACACATTTTGAGAAAAGTCACTCCTTATAGATATGATAAAGAAAAGAGCATATTTTAAGAATTCTGCTGAAATATTATATGCAGCTAATGTATACAATCTGCTATTTTAAAGGTATTTGTCTCAATACCATCAAGACAAGCATCCTTTCTAATTTTATGTTAAAACAGAGAAGTGAAATGTACATTTCAAAGCCATTCTACTGCTTCAAGATTACAGAAGTCTTCCAGCATGGTGGTCATTACTTCATCTATCCATTAAGACCATTCTGTTGATTCACAATAACACAAGTCTTCCAGCAGAGTAGTCATTACTTCATCTATCCATCAAGGCCATTCTACTGCTTCAGGATTACACAAGTCTTTCAATATGGTGGTCATTACTTCATCTATCCATCAAGACCATTCTTTTGATTCACAATTACACAAGTCTTCCAGCATGGTGGTCGTTACTTCATCTATCTATTAAGACCATTCTGTTGATTCACAATAACACAAGTCTTCCAGCAGAGTGGTCATTACTTCATCTATCCATCAAGGCCATTCTACTGCTTCAAGATTACACAAGTCTTTCAATATGGTGGTCATTACTTCATCTATCCATCAAGACCATTCTGCTGCTTCAAGATTACTATAGTATTTCATCATGGTGGCTATTATCTACTTTATCTTCTGAAATACCAATTGTAAAGACTAAATAAAATATCAATTGTTTTTACTCTTAACAAAAAGTTAGATCTCCAAACAACTGTTCAAAACTTTCAATAGAAGTACTAATTATGTGGAGGAAGATAAAAAAAAAATTGCAAGTTTTTATTTTCATTTTTCTCTGAAGTTTTAAAAAACAAACTAATTTATACGTGTTCACAAAATTCTATTGTCAAAGTCTACGAATACAGCAGGTTTTAGGAAAGCAGTGATCAACACCTTATGTTAAACAAGTCAGAACATATCTGCACAAACAGTCCATGCATTATTCAAGTTAACATTTTAAACAATGACAACATTATCATTTTTTTTTCCTGGATACCTTTAATAAGTCATAGTTTTCATTAAACATTAGACTACATAAGCAAATCCCATAAATCCTTATTCTAAATTGGAAATCTGATGAAAAACAAATTATTGGTAAACAATCAAAAAATGGTATCCTCATTGTAGGTAACACATTCCTTAGGGTAAATAACAAATGCAGCTTCAGTACAATAAAATTTAAGAAAATAAAGGTGTTAAACTCTACAAAGGAAAAAGAATTAAGGTGTTACACCTTAATCAGATCTCAGGAGCAGTCTAGGGCATTAATAATTTGTTATCCAGTTCCTTACAGCAGTTGCAACTACTTCCATATTTCAGATCTTGAATATGAGTAATTAATTGATAAATTGGTTACTACTGAAATCTGGACATGTCTATATCCCGTCGAATACTTATATTAAATTTAATAAAACCCACTGAAAGATGCTGAAGAAAAACATAAGAAATCTATCGGCTTCTACTTTTATAGAACTACAAAAATGAGGTGTTATTAAAAAAGAAAAGTTAATCTGCTAAGTGGCCAAAGTTTAATCCAAACTTATTAGAAGTTTTCTACATGCTTTCTTAAGGTCCTCAACATTCACAGGAATGGATATAGAAAGATTAAATATGATTATTATGTGGAATTGATAGGTTTAATCTAGAGTTCACGTGATGAAGGATTTGAGTTTGTGACACATTTTATCAGCATGTTTGTTTTTAAAAATGTATTTCAGATCTTTTTTATACTACTACAAAGGATAAGGTTGTCAGCTAAAAATTAAGGTCTAATAGTCGTAACATAAACTTTACTGACTTAAGAGTTAGTTAAGTGTAAAATGTTAGGAAAACCATCTTTAACTCGCCGAAATTTGAATTTTGTGTTGGCTAAGAGACATATATTGCTTGTTAGATTCATTAAACAAGGTGAAGACAAATATATTCTTTCTGAGATAAATTTAGACCAACTTCAGGTGACTGACGGTGGGTCTTGTACCTGCCTGTTGGTCTTCCTGGCGGGTTATGATTATACCTTTTTGATAGAGTAAATACCTTACAACTTTTTACACTTTGCCTTCTATCTTAACCTTGTAGACTAGGTGTCAACATTGGTTTTATACTTTTTTTGTTTTACCTTCATTTCCATTTATGTCTTACTACATTTTTACCGGTTGCTTGGCACAGATAGCCTCGTTGCTTTGTGCCATAAAACACTAAATCAATCAATCCAATCAAATAACATTTCTTTAGTACCTGATTGGATAGAGGGAAGTAAAATACTATCAAATTAAAACTATTTTATTTAAGTTTTATCTATACTTACTACGAGTGATATCAAATATGATGTATGGACTTATTAAAATAATAATGACTCACGATAGCTATATTTAAATACATTGTGGAAAATTTAATAGAAGAAATAGAAGGGCAAACAAGGATAAAAAGAAAAATCGAAGTGAATAAAGTCACGTTAGCCATACAACTTCTCTCAAGGGTGTGCAATGACGTATTATCCAACAGTTTGGATGTAACTTGTGAGAAAGCTTACAAATATTGCTTGTAACAATTTTACCCCTCTACAGTCTAAATATGATCGAACTATAACATCAGAGGCCATAGATCATGGATTTCAAAGTCAAAATTTAACATAATTTGAAAAGTCACTTTTATATTTATTTCACAAATACTTTCTTCGTTTTTTGTTTTTTTTTATGTTCACATGTCGCACTGCCTATAGCAATGCAATTTCATACCAAATTTCACCACGGATGATACATTTACTGTTTTCAGGGCATACAAAAACACATAATAATTAATAAACTAACGTTTACACCCAACTAACCTGTATAATTCAACTTATATTTCACCCATCTCTGACAGCAAATCAAACATAACGGGTTATATTACTCAAATAAATATCAAATGGCCGCATGAGAAGCTATTACAACTTTATGAGAGAGAGCGCTTTTTACTATTATATCAATAAATACATGTTCGAACTAAACGAGTGTGTGTTGTGTGTTTTCTTATAGCAAAGCCACATAGGGCTACCTGTTGAGCCCACCGAAAGGAATCGAACCTCTGATTTTAGCGTTGTAAATCCGTAGACATACGGCTGTGCTAGCGGGGGGCGTACTAAATGGCAATGTGAGAAGTACTTTTTCGCAGTACATTCAAGATACGATGAAAGGGGTCGAGTAATGTACAAATTAATAAGCAACAACTGAAACTTTATTATGAATTGAGGTCGTTTTTTCGCCATTGCACCAATATAAAAAAATGTGTATATCAAACGGCCGTTTGAAAAGCAGATATAATTTTATAATTAACACTTGTTCACTGAGACAAACTTTTCAGAATGCACCAGTAGTAACTTTATGTTGTGAGTGTGTGTATGTATGTATACTTTTTCACTTTGATTATAATTCTTGCAGCTAAATCACGTGAACCAAAACTCGGGTTTCGCATCTTTTTTTACATGGATCAAGATAGAAGAAAATTTTAGATGCTGTTGTTGTTGTTTTGAATTAAGCACAAAGCTACACCATGGGCTATCTGTGCTCTGCCCACCACGGGTATCGAAACCCGGATTTTAGCGTGTAAGTCCTCAGACATACCGCTGAGCCACTGGGGGGCAATTTTAGATGCAAAGATTGAATTTTGATATATTAAATTCACCTGCAGATGCTACAAAAATTTGTCGTAACAGCACTTATGTTCAGATATACACTTTCTATAACATTGTAAATTGACAAGTTTTAAAAGTGAATCAATGAAAATATAGTTTATGTTGCGTTTTTGTCATGACGAATTGGCTAAAAACATGTTGTTGTTTTTCTGTATAGAAACTTCCCGTAAACATATGCAACAAAACTAAATAAATGTAATAACTTTCAAGTCTCAAGAGTAACAACATTTTTCGAAACTTTATTTTCAGTGTTTTTTATATATGCAAAAACGGCTCGTTTGGGTTGAGAAAATATTTTACGTAGAAGAGCGAACAACGTTTCGACCTTCTTCGGTCATCGTCAGATTCACAAAGAAAGAGGTAACTGACCCAAAGCTGACCACATGTTTGAAAGGGGTTCTGTAACTGAGTGTCGCAATGTAGAGGGCGGTGTTAGATGTTTGAATATATAATTTTATTTATTTTAGTATATTAATATAGGTATAAAGGCGTTCCTTTATATTGGTTTATTTTGGGCTTAAGTTGTTGCATAAGTAAGCCTTCTTTAATTTTGCGTTGTTTGTTTATGTTTGTTTCTTTATTTAGTATTTTAGTGTTTTCTATGGTTATATTGTGTTTATTTGACTTGCAGTGTTCGAAAACGTGTGAAGTTGACTTTTTATGTTCTTTGAATCTGGTTTCCATTTTTCTACTTGTTTCTCCAATATAGAAGTCGTGGGAGTTATCACATTGTATTTTATAAATAACGTTGGTGTGGTGTTTGACAGTATAGTTCTTACATAGTATAGACCTCAGTTTTGTGCCTGGTTTTAGAATAAATTTGGTATTAACTGGAATGTAATATTTTGTTACTAGTTTTTGCCAAATGTTGGTTATTTGTCTGCTGATGTCAGGAATATATGGTATACAGCAGTATATGGTTTCGTGATTTTTTCATTTGTGATATATATTTACTTTTGTTGGTTGATTTTGCTTTCTGTCTAGGTGTGTGCGAATAATGTTTTCTACAGTTTGTGGAGGAAACTTATTGATGTTGATGAAGTATTGTTTTATTTTGTCTAATTCATCGTTAATTTTATCTGGTAAGCACAGTTTTATGGCTGTGTTTATTTAGTTTCTTAGTGTAAGACTAAAGAGAAGGCAGCTAGTCATCATCATCAACCGCGAACTCTTTGGCTACTCTTTAACCAACGAATAATGGGATTGCCTGTACATTATAACGCCTCCCGATTGAAAGGACGATCATATTTAGTGCAGCGGAGATTCGAACCCTCGATTGTCAGATTATGAGACGAACGCCTTAAAATATCTGGCCAAGCTGGGTCTATCTTGAAGGTCACTACGTATTTGAAAATTGTTGAATCCTAATGTTTATCTCTTTTTTTTGCGTGTATATCTGATACCAACCAGTGGCAATAACAAACGGTTATTTAGTTGTTTACGGTGAATGCACAGTCACTTAAATGATGGTGTATTTTTTAAATAATTTATTGATCCTTGATGTCAGATATGAGTGACTTTAACACGAGTTACCCTGAATATCTAATAGGTATTTATCTACAAATACACGATGTGGTCTCTACAGTGCTTTTGCTTTGTTTTTTAAACAGTCTTCTCGAATATTTTTTTTTAAATTTTGAAATTGTAGTGTGTTAAAACATTACATTTGGTAAAAAGTTGTTTGATAGGAAAAAAATGTAGGGCAAAATTTAAATATTGCTTGCGAAAAAAAAGAGAGTCCCATACGACTGATGTTGTCTACTGCCCACTGTGGTCTTAATTTTGTCTTTGTAATTACATTAAACGTCAGATACATATTTTATTTCGTTTCATTTTGATAATGTCACTTTACACCACTAGAGGACAGTAAGATCTCGGTGTTGCTGTTCTTCGTGTGGGTATTATCTTGCAGGCCCGGCATGGCCAAGCATGTTAAAGCATGCGACTCGTAATCTGAGGGTCGCAGGTTCGCATCCCCATCGCGCCAAACATGCTCGCCCTTTCAGTCGTGGAGGCGTTATAATGTTACGGTCAATCCCACTATTCGTTGGTAAAAGAGTAGCCCAAGAGTTGGCGGTGGGTGGTGATGACTAGCCGCCTTCCCTCTAGTCTTACATTGCTAAATTAGGGACGGCTAGCGCAAATAGCCCTCGAGTAGCTTTGTGCGAAATTCAAAAACAAACAAACAATTATCTTGCATTTACGCTCTTTAAATAATTATAAACTGAACTCTAATGCGTAATGACATAAATAAATTTGATAAAAAAATACAGTTCACAAACGTAAACTAATTCATATAAAAAACTGTTGTTGAAACAATTGAGAATATAATTATCGTCTATTATATACTCATCCAGCCTCATGAGCAATGGAAAAAAAAAGGTGAAAGGCCTCGCCAGCAATAGATATGGAAGATTTAATTGTTACATTCTTCTTTGCTTTAACTTCTAAGTTTTGTAATAGCTAACAGTTTTATGTCTGAATATCCATATTGGTCATATATACGGTATCGAAATTTGATATAAAATGTTATAGTATTCTGTATTACTTAGAGTTATAATATGCCGAGATAAATATCTAAACCATTATTGTTAGCTATGTACTGGTATTCAAATCGTTGTTGACTTTCGCGGAAAGCTACACGAGTGCTATCTGCAATAGCCATCCCTATTTTTTCAGTGTAAGACAAGAGGGAAGGCGGCTTATCATCATCACCCACCGTCAACTCTTGGGCTACTCTTTTACCAACGAATAGTGGGATTGACCGTAACATTATAAAGCCTCCACGGCTGAAAGGGCGAGGATGTTTAGTGCGACGGATATTCGAACCCGCTACCCTCGGATTAGGTGTTCAATTTAAGTTTTAAAGTACAATTTAGTCTCTGAACAGTATGTGTTCATTTAACCGTTATTTCTGATTGATAATTTATATTAAAATTACAAATCGTGGATTTCTTACAACGTTACAGGACTATTTGTGCTGTGCACATCACACATATATAAATCCGTTTTTGTTTTTTTTTCATTATAAGATTTCAGATTTAGTGTTGAGCCACAGGACAGTGGGTAAATTTATACATATTTGGTTTTCATAAGTTACAAAGGTTATATCGTAAATTTAAAAAATATGAAACGCCTTTGTATTTTACATAGATAGCCCAGTGAGGCAACAGTAAGTTTACAAACTTAAAACACTAAATTCCGTGGTTCAGTTTTCCGTGATAGAAAGAATACAAATAGTTTATTGCGTATTCTTGTGCTAAAACAGACAAACAGCTTTGTACAGGAAAACTTCCTAAACTAGTTTCTAAACCTTAATGTTAGAGACAGGGCCTTAGACGTGTGTTTTCTAAATAATTAACTAATTCATATTTTAATATTAGCTTTACTTAATTACATCTAATACAAAATACAAATGAAGTCTCGTATGAGGGAACATTTCCTTGTGCAGAGCTTCAAATCCGTGGTTCGAGACCAAAAATTGGGTCGCTAGAATACGGGAAAGGGTTGTGAACAGACTTTAAAGATTTGTAAGTATCCATTAAGCCAGATATGCTTTTCTACTAAATATATTTAGCGGTTTGTTAACAAATAGGCCCTAGACAACATTAGCTTCTCTCTCTCAAGAAATGTATGTAACTCAGACTCTTGCCCAAAATGTTTGAAAGGGAAGTTCTACTTCGTGATATCAAAAGCCAACATGCACGTTTTACTGACGTTACGACAGTGCAAATTGCAACGTTAAGCGTCACTTATGTGACGTCATTTTAGCGCCTTCTGACTAGCTAACAGACACACACTACTTTATAATAGTATAAGTCGTTAATTAAAACAAATGACTTCTCCAGGCGACTTTTCGGCCCCACCCTTTCGGAGAAATGACTGTTACGTTTTCCCAGCCTGGTCCGGCATGACCAGGTGGTTAGGAAATTCGACTCGCCCTTTCGACCGTAAGGGATGTTATAATGTGATGGTCAATCACACTATTCGTTGATAAAAAAGCATTCCGAGGGTTGGAGATGGGTGGTGATGACTAGCTGCTTTCTCTCTAGTCTTACACTGCTAAATTAGAGACAGCTAGCAGAGATAGCCCTCGAGTAGCTTTGTGCAAAATTAAAAAAACAAACAAAAACTTACCTGGAGAATGTGTGACATTTCAGCAGGTGATTTCACGTATTCAGCTATTTTTATGACAACACCGATTTATCGCTTTCTTGTTTCCTATTCGTTATAAATTATATAAACTTGCTGACAGCTGCTTTGGAATCATTCGCACTACGTGTCCATACCATTTCAATCTCTAAAGCTTGGAGACGGCTTGAATAGACAATAAAAGATGCTTTATTATAAGTAAGAAATAAACAATGTTTCGTTAAATCTTTCCCATAATCAGTCACTGTTTTCTATAATGTTTAATACTCCATGCTACTGTCCCGTTGTTTCTTTTCTTACTTTATCTAGTCTGGTCGCGTTGACAGTTTTAGAGGAAATTCATTTCAAGAAATCTTGTACTTTGTATGGGTCTTTTATGTTATGACATTAATATGTTCATGTTGGTGTTAATATAATATTGGAAAGTGTTAATTTCTATGGAAAAATATTTCTAGGAAAGTAGGTCGGTCATCTGATAGGTTTTATTATTAACTTACTGATTATTATGGCATCTTATTATTGTGTCTTATCATTATCATGTTTGATTATCATGATATAATATCATCGTTATATCTTATATTGTATGTTACCATTACTTTATCTTATCTGATTATTATGACATATTATAATATTATTGTTGCATCTCATTACTATATTTCACAGTATATTATTGTATTTTATGTTAATATTACTATATATTATCATTGTTTATATTTCAGTTTGACCCTCTCTTGACCATGTGCCCCAAAAGAGATGAGGCCATGTTTTCTGTACAATATTATTTATATTTTTTGCATTTACTTTGGTTGTTTTTAATTTGATTATTAATCATTTAAATTCTATTTGCTCTTCTGTTGTTATTAATATTTCTGTTTTTAAGTAAGTGTCCATCTTTATTCATTCCAGTTTGTACCAATTAACACCTTTGTAAAGAACATTTAGACATGTTTGTTTTTCCACTTCTTACAGTTCTTTATCAGAGACAATGAGATCAGTGAATAGAAGAACAAAAATGGACAATTTATAAATCTTAAAAATAAAGGTTACAAAACAACCCGAGAGTTTTTGTAACTTTGCAAAGTGCTGTAACACTCTACAAGTCTCCTTATTACTGTTACGACAACTACATTCTTTTATTTCTATGTAAATAAACTAAGATTTTTCAAGAATATTACTTTACTGTTCAAGACACTTATATAATAGTTTTGTTGCTTCTTCTTTTCTTGTTACTGTTACTCACACTTTCAGGTTCAGTGGGGGGTCACAAACTTGTTCATTAGAATATATAACAAATTATGTAGATGCAATAAATATAGAAGACCTCAAGGTTGATAGAAAGCAACGAGAACTTATTTTTATATTAATGAATGAAAGCAGTGATTGATTGGCATAGTGGTTGAATTTGTTGAATAAAATAAAACCCATTCCTGTACATAGCCAGTATATCCATTAACCCTTAAACAGATGAAATGTTGTAGGAAGCAGCACCACCTGATGATGGCCGTCCTTAAGGGTTAATAAGGAAAGGACACAATTACTCATTATTGTTATTTTTCGTAAGTCTACAAAATGGTTTATTGTTTTCGTAATAATTCTGAGGTGACGTTCATGTATCTTCTTGCATTTTCGTGTTGAATATTTTAACTGGAATTAATTATCTACTTCCAGCTGCCACAGTGAATCGATTTAATGTTACATTTCTCTAGATCTTTGTTCCAGTGACAACAACAAAAGGGGGGCAGCATGGCCAGGTGGGTTAAGGCTTTCTACTCGTAATCTGAGGGTCACGGGTTCGAATCCCCGTCACACCAAAAATGATCGCCCTTTCAACCGTGAGGGATGCTATAATGTGACGGTCGATCTCACTATTTGTTGGTAAAAGAGTAATCCAAGAATTGGCGGTGGGTGGTGATGACTAGCTGCCTTCCCTCTAGTATTACACCGCTAAATTAGGGAAAGCTACAGTAGATAGCCCTTGAGTAGCTTTGCGCGAAATTCAAATAAAACAATAACACACATTAGGGTTAACTTTTCCTTATTTGTTTTATTACACAAACCCATTTTTACATTGCATCTTTTCACATCTTTCTTTTGTATAGCTTGATTTTTGGTTATTATTGCATCACTATATTGCGCTCTCTTTTATTCCATCTTGACTGCATTTAGTGCCTGCACAATATTCTAATTAGATAAACAGCCCCCTCTCTCGTCGAGGGATAGCAGTAAGTTTACAATTTTGGAACTTCAAAATCCAAACATTTGATTCCTGTGTTGAGATTAGCAATGTGGCTTTGCTGTAAAGCAAACAAAACAATTCAATGGGCTATCTGCTGTGTCCACCGCGGAGAATTGATCCCCGGATTTTTAAACTTACCAATGTTCTCCCGGGGGACTGAGCGTCAGGCATGAGTGACAATGTAAATACTTTACGAATAATCCTTCAACCATGCTGTTAGATTAGAGGGAGCGGGGACACAAAACCAGGTGAGTGTTACTCTCAACATCAGGTTTCTGTGAAGTGAAAGTTATTTCAAACACAAAAGAGGAAGATTTTGTCTTTTTATCAAAATACAAAACAAAAACACTGCTGTCCGTTATAAGTTGCACTTTTTCTGTTTTACTATCTTATTTAGAAGAAGGAATCCCAACGACTTCTAAAGAATGTCTTTAATCTTGACTTCCGAGACAATAGTTAGAATTCACGAGACAGACAACTTTGTTTTAAAACATTCCTGCTCTATGGCTCTAGGCGTTCTTTCTTCACAAAGAATCGGTTAAAATAAAAGAGGTTATTTTACGAGGGCAACATTGATTGGCTGCCATTCCTTCATGACGACAGGTCTTGGTGATACGACAAAGAAACCACAATAAGTGACTAAAGCACATATCAGAAGCTTGCTTAATTAGGTTTTTGTTTTTTAGGACTGAGAGCCATTGTTGCAGTAAAGTCTGCAACTTCAAATTCGGGTTTCCTGCTCGCAGTTAAGGTTCTTATAATAAGAAATTCGTAATACATTTATTTAGGTAAAAAAAAAACGTATTCCATGATCAGCTGAGAAACTACAGTTTCTAACAGTGGCAACTCTCATCAGACCTCTAGAGCTTTCAATGTGGTTTTGAACTGTTGCACATTGGAACTTCTGAGTTGTGAGTAATTGATTTACGTTTCAGAGTCACACTTCATTCCCATGGAGAAATTTAGGCTATTTACTTTGTTTCTCTATTTGTTTTCGCGCAAAGCGACACTAAGTTTATCTGCGCAAGACGTCCTTAAATTTGAAGAGATAAACCATAAGGAATGCAGTTTGTCAAACATTTAGATGCTGTTATCAGACTCAACTGTGGATTTAATCGTCACTTTTATAAAGCACCTATAAAGAGCAGAGTGCGTTTTGTGTTATTTGTTTTTCCTCTGATTGAGTGACTGTGATAAACACAATCAAAATAGTAGGTGAATAACACAGCAGCAACCATCAATAATACCAATATTAAACAAAGAAACAGCTCTCATCTACACACACACAAAAGAGACTGTGACCACGAAAGAGAATCTTCCCACCCAGTTCTGGGCATTCTTAACAAAAAGACTATAAACAAGCCAAGATTCAATATCAACAGCTGTTTTAATAAGAAAATGCCTAAAAATAGGGAAACAACAATCTTGTTTGACTACATGCTTGTCTACTTTCCCCTTATACATCAAATGGACTCACGTGCTTCTGGTTTGCTTAAGCTTGCACTTAAAGTAGTAGGTATGAGAAGTTTTTTTGTTTGTTTTTGAATGTCACTCAAAGCTATACGATGGCTATTAGCGATAGTCGTCCCTAATTTACCAGTGTAAGTCATCACCATCCACTGCCAACCCTTGGGCTACTCTTTTACCAACGAATAGTGGGATTGACAGTTACGTTTTATAACGCCTCCACGCCCGAAAGGGTGAGCATGTTTGGTGTGACGGAGATTTTAACCCGTGGTCCTAAGATTACGAGTCGAGTGCCTTAACCACCTGGCCATGCCGGACATATGTATGAGAAGCTGTAAAACAAAATAGGTGTTCTCCGAAGAAATCTGACCTTACAGAGCCACAGCTATAGGACCATTGTTAAAATAATAAGAGAAGTTTGCTCAGCCAAAGAAAATTTGGTCTTTGGTACAAGTTGGTCAAACTTAATCATTGTTTCCAAAATGCATAAATTGCTTTGTATATATATATATATAATTTACTGTAGTTAAACGACTTTTAGACACTGGCATGTAGATCCCAAACATTATTCATCTTCTGCAAGATTCCAGACATTTATATACTTTCTGGAATTATGTGTCATAAAAACAAACAAACACATAACTGCAACTGGACGTCTCCGACATAGAACTGAAACAACGTTACATTTTAATTCTTTTAAAAATTTAGTTTCAGTAAAAGTTCCCAAGATATTTAAAAACGCATGGGAAAATACGCTGAAGATATTTACCACAGAAGTGAAAAGAAGAATCACATTTGACCATAGTTTAATAGTTTCCAAACTAGATAAGTTTAAGCGAAGCAAGTTTAGCACACAAAAGTGTACCCAATAAATAATAAACCACTTGACTCATAATTAACAGTCACATAATCTCTGAACCTCAGAACATGACCAAGCATTTAAAAACCTCTATTTTTCATTATGAGGACAATTATTCATCTAAGTTTTCACTTTTTTGTCTTTGACTTATTTTTCAAAGTGATCTCTCTACTTCAGTACCACAGAAGATGTTTAATAAATATTCCCAACGTTTCGCGCTGGAACTCTCTGTCTCTAGTGGTTTCAAACTTTACGTAAATTTAAACGTCTATTTAACATTAGCCACTTCTTGTAGTTCAAGGTTTTATTTTTTGTTTTCAGTACTGCACGAGGTTAAAGATTAGATCTGACTGACTTCCTACAGTTTTATCTCCCGGTGGGACAGCGGTATATCTACTGATTTACAACGCTAAAATCAGAAGTTCGATTTCCCTCGGTGTACTCAGCAGATAGCCCGATGCGGCTTTGCTATAGGAAAACACACGCATAATGAAGAGGTCGAGAAGGAAACGGCTTATTAGTTTCGGGAACTCCAGGCGTGACTTCATAATTTCCCATGATTTAGTACTTCAGCAAGACACTGACTATGTCTATATTAATTTCTTAGTTGTCACTTTGGAGATATATAACATCAAGTATGAATGGCATTTTATCTTCTCAAAATGGTCAATTTCATGAAGTTAAGTAATGTTATGAACTTTCACAGAGACCGTGTGTTATCACTGCACTAAAATTAAGAATTAGACACCGCTTTTAGCATTTGATGAGCTTGACTTTAATAGACAGGAAAATGAAATAATAAATTTTATGTACTTCCTTTCAAGTTGCATATTTTATTCCTAAGATGAAGCTGTATATACATCTCGAAAGCGCCTCGTCCAGCTTCACGCGTGTTCTAGCAACAGCTGCCAACTTGAGACGCTGTTCTTACGCACAAACGAACACTTGAAGTATGACCTTCAAGCTAAGAGTTTTGTGTTGATGGAAAACGCCATCTGCACTTCTACCATATCGTCAGTAAATCGCGTTGTTGAGGGTCTGCTGTCAGTTTCTGTTTCTGGGAGGCGATATCAAAATGTATGTAGGCATCAGTTGTGCGTGAAATATTAAATCTGGCGTGTTTTCTCTTTAAATAATAGGGTAAGGACGTTTTTAGAACAGCAAGTTTCCGGTTTACAGATAAAACAATAAAGGTCTCAGCTCTTATTTCACACTTAATAATCAATTATGCCTATTATGTTGTATGCAAGTACTTATTACTCAGCGTTAAGTCTGAGAGTTTGTAAAGTTTGCATTTAAGGTACGATCCTCGCTGTGGGGAAAATTCCTTTATCTTGTTCATAGTAAAATGTAAAAGCTAGTCCGCTAAAGCAGTGTTCTTTCAAAGACTTTTGGACAAAACAACTTGTAAAGTTATGCAAACAACAAAGAAAATCTCATTCTGTCATTACAAGACACGTATTGACATTAGTTCGTTTACAACGGTTGTGCAAAATAATTATTAATGCCCTATCTAATAATGCCTAGCATGGCCAGGTGGTTAAGGCGCCTAACTTGTAATCTTAAGGTCGCGGGTTGAAATGCCGTCATGTCAAAATGTAGTCTTTTCAGCCGTGGAGGTGTTATTATATAACGGTCAATCCCATTATTCGTTGGTAAAAGAGCGACCGAAAAGTTGACGGAGGGTGGTGATGATTAGCTACACTCCCAGAGTCCTACACTGCTAACTTAGGGACGGCTAGCGCAGATACTCCTCGTGTAACTTAACACGAAATTCCAAATCCGAACCAAACCAAATATTTGCACAATGTTGGCGAACACCTTGATAAACGTAAAGGTCAAATCCATAGAACTGGCTTAAACCTTATTAATTGAACGTAAGTTTTAAACCCAACAAAATGCAAACTTCATCTCAAAGAACTAGTTAGTTTCGTGTAGAAACAGTTGCAAGTGCATACAGATTTCTAAAAAAAAGAAAAAAACGAACATATGATGTTACGTAGAATAACAAATTAAAAGTAACTTCAGTTGACCTTGCGGAGGCTAAAATACATTCTGTGCTCTATTTTTCTCACTTCTGATTTAAATGGTTCTTATCTTTAAAATGAAGGCCATGAGCGAAATTAACAAGGAGAATCAAACCCATGGTTATAAATTTAATCGAGTTTAACGTTCTTCTTTTGATGGTCCTAAAGAAAAGTGATTTGACTGAAACGTTGTGCCAATGAATAGTTGTTTCTGGTTTGGTTAAGATTTTGTTCAAAACCACATCAGGTCTGTCTGCATTGACCGCCGAAATTTAGCAGTGTAAGACTAGCGGGAGGTAGCTAGCTATTGCCACCCACTTCCAACTCTGTTACCAATGAACAATAGGATTGACCGCCACATTATAAATCCTCGATGGGAGAAAGGGTGAGCATGTTCGGTGAGACAGGAATTTGAACTTGTTACCCTCAGGTTGCGATTCAAGACCTAACTACCGCACAATGATGGGCCTAATTATCAAGCCATGCTAGACCTAACAATCAGACAACGCTAGGGCCTAATTATTAGGCCATGCTAGACCTAACAATCAGACAACGCTAGGGCCTAATTATTAGGCCATGCCAGACCTACACACTAGACAGTTCTAGGCTTAAACACCAAGCGATGTAAGACCTAACCAGTGGAGCGTGCTAGGCCTAATTACCAGAGCACGCAACGCGCATTTGGTTTTTAATCGTGTGTCACTCTGTGTCGTTTTCTATCATATGTATTTTTATTATGCATTACGTACTTGCACAAACTGTTCTACTGTAATCCAATAAATAAACGCATCATATTGGGGAGAAGTGTTTATTCGTTTACAGATGCTAAATTGTAAAACACAGTTCTCAAAAGTCGACCAGTTAAATAGTTCAGGTTTTAACAAACTGGTAAAATCAATTGTATAAAATTATAAGTAAAAGTACACTTTAAACGGTAATAAAAAGATCCTCAGACACACTTTTCAAATCACTAGTTGACTCTCTCAGACCGACTCGTATAGACTGATCTCTCTCGTGATAACTGCGAGACCATTCAGCGCGTAACAGGCATGAGGGGAGAGGAAGAGAGGGTAGAGGCATTGTTGGCAGGCAGTCCCCTCAACGTTTGTTAAAACTGGATAGGATAAAGGTGTTATTCTGCGAATGTCCAATAGGTGGTAGTTCTGTTAAAGTTTACTGTTCGATATTATTAGAGATGAAATAAGAACAAGGCGTTAAACCATTATAAAGTCTCTCTCTTTAACTCGGTGACAGACTTCGGCCTTTACGTAGGTGGTGATTTAACATTCGAACAACTGGCATAAGAGATTATAAGCCTAATATACCTGTAAGAAAAAGAGCAAGCTAGCTGTTATTAAACTTTAATTGCTACATATAATATTAAGTATTATATTATGATTAAAATAACTATCGTGATATAGTATTTGTCACACTGATTAGTGCATTAAAACCGTGATAATTATCTAAGAACTAAAATATTGCAATCCTAAAATCTTACGTGCTTTTCTGTAGAACGTCGTGTGGCTGTATCGCAGATTAATAGAAACTAAAGGCTTATCTCGTCGATTAAGCCACACAAAACAGATCTATAACAAAACATGCTTTTATGAAACCGATTTGTTTGTGATTTTAACAGTAAATCTGGTCTAACTGGTGGTTAGACTGTCGAAATTCGAATGAATGGATCCACGATTTGAGCCCCGTTGCCGCAAAATCGTGCTCCGCATTTTGAAAATTGGGATGAGTTGTAAGAACAATAAATATCATCACTCAAGAGTCGGCGGTGGGCGCTGCAGATTAACTTACCTTCTTCCTATAGTCTGGTCCCGGCATGGCCAGGTGGGTTAAGGCGTGCGACTCGTAATCTGAGGGTTGCGGGTTCGCATCTCTGTCGCACCAAACATGCTCGCCTTTACAGTCGTGGGGGCGTTACAATGTACGTTCAATCCCACTATTCGTTGGTAAAAGAATAGCCCAAGAGTTGGCGGTGGGGGGTGATGACTAGGTGCCTACCCTCTAGTCTTACACTGTTAAATTAGGGACAGCTAGCGTAGATAATCCTGAAGTAGCTTTGCGCGAAATTCAAAAACAAACCTATAGTCTGTCAATCCAAATTCGCATGTAGTCCTGTGTAGTTTCCTGAAATAGTCTAACAATAAATTCATGATGATAAAGAGAATATTGGTAATGTAATTAATCTCAGAACAACAACTGTTTATACAACCTGTCCGAATCTCTGTTAATTCTATCTCCGACAGTCAAGGTGTCAACACTTTTCGTTAAAGTTGTAATTAAGACATTAACGACTCGAACCTAAGAGAGGTATTGTTATTTGAGACATTATGACACATGTTTTGAAAAGAACCGACCATTGCCGTTTAAAGCGCTTTAGGGAGTTAATGTTTATCACTCAGAAAACTGTCAAGTACTGGAAAAATTGAGGTTCGTTGACTAAGTTCTTAGTTGTTTAATCATTTTAATAGATTCGCGCCTGTGGCGCCAAACTAGTTTAGGAGTGTGACATATGGACCACTGAGCAGGAGTTCCCCCTCCGGGTTGAATACTTCGTTAATACAGTGATGTGCACACTGGGAGACAGCATACAGCGCGTAACATACACAACTGATTTAAAGTCTGAATTATTATTTTTTTAAATCTACGATACCAAACAGGCTTGTCAAATTTTACGATCCAATGAAATAAAATCTGTCGATTTTAATGTAAACCTACATCTTAAGCGAAATTATTCTACAGGTTTGAGAAAAAAATTCTCACACACGTATAGATAAACATAGTTAATAATAAAATAAAAGTACATTAGAGTGTTAATTGTGCTTTGTAGTGTAAAATTAATACAGTATTCCAGTTTGGTGTTTCCTGTTACTGTTAGATAAATTATACGAATATAATATATACTGGGGGCGCTTCAGTAGAAGTATTTGGTTTTTGAATTTCGCGCAAAGCTACAGGAGGGCTATCTGCGCTAGCCGTCCCTAATTTTGCACTGTAAGATTAGAGGGAAAGCAAATAGTCATCACCACCCACCACCAACTCTTGGGCTACTATTTTACCAACGAATTGTGGGATTGACCGTAACGTTATAACGCCCCCACGGGTGAAAGGGCGAGCATGCCTAGTACGACGGGGATTTGAAGCCGACACCCTCAGATTACGGGTCTAACGCCTTAACCGCCCTGGCCATGCCGGGGGCCAAGAGTATCTAGAACTTAAGTCTTCTTGCATTTACCTATACAATATTTTTTATACTGATAAAGACGCCTCCTGGTGTCTCAGAGATAAGACTGAGAATGTATGACGCTAAAAATCGGGTTTTAATACCCACATTGAGCAAATGGCAGCTAGTCTATTTTGCAGTTTTGTGATCATCAACAAACAAACCATCAGGCAGAAACCCGATGAATGCGGTCAACGACCCTGATTTATACAGTCTAAGGATTTCAGAATTTATAGATGTATTTATGAAATAGAACTTGTTTATTCGCCCACAAAAGAAAATTAGTAGCTTAATAAAAACAAACAAACCGCAATGCATTAAGTGTTATAATATAAATAAAATGAAATCATTTTCATGAGTGTTTCGCAGATGTGTATGTGGGAATGTGGAAACTTTTATAATTCTTAACCAGTAGGGGGTGTAAAAGAATATCACACCAATCCTGTTAAGAAAACGCCTCTTCACACTTTGTAACTCTTTCCGAGTTTGGAACAGTCTCACCAGATACATAGGCTCCCGGAACAAAATAAATTGTCGGTCATACATACACACATACATGTATATCTCATAAATGGACCTTTGATGAGTTGGAACGGGGTTAGTTCAGGCGGGATCTTTGGGCTCTAGACCTTGAAACCACTGACAACAATATAAAAGGAAAAAGTTTAGTGACAGTTAAATTGTTTTTATATCTCTCTGAAACCTGTTTTAGGGATTGGTACCGTTGTATTTTTATAGTTATTCCAACGTATTCATTTGCATTGTTGAATGCTGTGTAGACCAGCTTTGGTCGTCTTTTATAAGTGATAGACTAGAAGAAAAGCAGCTAGTCAAAATCTCCCACCACCAACTCTGTAGTTAACCATCTCCATCAATTAATAATGAGATTCACTTCCACATTATAAGACCCTGTAACTGAAATGACATGTTTCTCGACCAAATTAGAACCCGCAATTCGCAGATTGCGAGTCGAGAATCTTAACCATCACGCCTAATTACCAATCCATACCAGGAATGTTTCAATGGCTTCTGAGCCTTTGGTATTGTCTTTCTTTCTGTCAAATTATATCCACAAAACAATCTTTTTAACATTCGTTTCCTTAACTCTTCTAAACTTTCAACCATGTAGTTTGCCCGAAAGGACGATTACGAAGGTTATTTTGATAATTACAGTTCAAAACTTGCACGCTTCGCTCATCCGCGATATTAAACCATGCATACACACATTGCTCCGCCCTCTGTTGTAAGAGCTTACATTTTGTTTGTTCAACATATAACCCAGTTTGGTTAATTGATTTTACTGGTAGTAGAGATTGCCCTTTAACATCCATGTTATATTCTTCGTCCTTTCGTCGACATGATACACTGGAGGGTACGAATCTCCAATGAACTCGAATCCTTTTATATTTTTAATGTTTCCATGTTATGTTTTTGGTTTGTTTTGAATTTCGCACAAAGCTACTCGAGGGCTATCCGCGCTGGCCGTCCCTAATTTAGCAGTGTAAGACTAGAGTGCTACTCTTTTACCAACAAATAGTAGGATTGACCGTATATTATAAGGTCTCCACGGCTGAAAGGGCGAGAATGATTGGTGTAATAGGGATTAGAGCTCGCGAATTACGAGTCGAGTGCCTTAACCACCTGGTCATACTGGGCCTCCATATTTATGTAATATAGTAGTAACCTATGGAATGACAGCACTAGGATATTTGAATAAATCTAGTATTATAAGTAATCATAAGTAATCTACAATACTAATATATTATGTCAATGTTTCACATGTATGGAATTAACAGTTTCAGTGACAAACCTTTGTACAAGTTGTAATAGCATTCAGCCTTGTCTGACCAACAAATTCACGCGCAATTGACTTTGATGGATATAAATATACTTTAGTATTCATTTTATTTAACATCACATTAAAAGGTTAAATTTCTTAAAAGGTCTAACGTTAGGTCGTAGCATAGCGCTATAAGTTTATTTAATAATAGTGTGTGTGTTTTCTCAAAGCAAAAAGATACATCGGGCTATCTGCTGAGTCCATAGAGAGGAATTAAACCCCTGATTTTGGAATTGTAAATCTGTAAACTTACCGCTATACTAGCGGGAAATTAATGATAGTGTTAAGTATGGTAAATTTTAACCCTAAGTAAAGTAATAAAAAAGTATACAAGTACCTGAGTTAATTTATCTATTTATCGATTGCAGGTCGTACTTAATAAAGGCTTAACTACTATTAGGCCTAAAACAGGTGGACTTACAAATTTTAATAAGAATTATGTTGCATTATTCTAGAAGTGATGTATTTGTAAAAGTACAATTTCATTAAGAATAGTAATTTGATCACAAATGTTTTGCGTGTCTATAATAGAATATATATAAAACTCTTATAAAACAGATGAACCATGAAAAATAGCGCTTCTCAAAGTTAAAAACATTAGCCTCGGCGTGGCCAGGTGATTAAGGCACTACATTCGCAATTTGAGGGTCGCGGTTTCGAATCCCCGCCCCACTAAATACTCTCGCCTTTTCAGTCGTGAGAGCATTATAATGTCACTGTCAATCCCTCTATTCATTGGTAAAAAGTAGCCCAAGAACTGGCTGTTAGTGGTGCTGACTAGTTGCCTTTGTGCTAAATTAGGGACAGCTAGCGCAGATGGTCCTCGTGTAGCTTTGCGTGAAATTCCAAAAACAAAACAGAAAGAAAACATGCACGTATGAAACCAATATGATGTATAAAACTACGGGAATTTTATTCCCCACTGAACGGTTTCTGGATTTCAGGTAAAAGTTTCAGCATGTCTATAAAGTATCAAAATACGCACATATTTGAGGTTTGTTTTAGATATTCACGCAGAGCTAAAGAAGAGTTATTTGCGTTCTTAATTTTTAGTTGACAGATTAGAAGGAAGCAGTGCCAGCCATCAACTCATGAACTATTCTAACTATGGGATTATATAGTAACCACGACCTCTGAGTGTGGGATAGCCTTATGAAAATAATCCATCTCGTATAAGTGCCTAATCAATCATTTAATCATTCCTGTAGTAAGGAATAGGAAACAATAAACTATATTTCTCATACGTAACTGCTTGGTTTCGAAAGATGTCGGATGCTAGATGACATCAAAGAATCTTATGTCTCCTGACACTAGAAAAACCCTGTTTAAGGTGTCTAAAGTAAACTCAGAGCAAATTATAAGACATTCAAGTGTGAAAATAAATTAGAAATAAGCTCAATAATTGTAAGGTTTGCCTCAAATAGTGTAGTGCTTGTTACGACGACACAATACGTGTTTATAGTAATAACGACAATAAGAAAACGATCTAAGTACGTTCTGTATGTTGTTTTTCCAAACTCTTTATTGAATAAAACTTGTCTCTAACAAAGGTAATATTTCAATTTAAATAAAACTTAATATTCATTGGATATCTCAAGCACAATCATTGTATTTTTAAATTGGTATATTTATTATCTTACCAAGACAACTCTAAGGTTAGCTTTTTCATTATTTTTGTATTATCTACTGAATATTATTTTAATATCTTAACTTCCAGTATGTATTATCAAATAAATTATTCAGTCACTCAATCAATCGTCTGATGAACTCGAACAGATTAAAGCTATGAAATTTTTCATTATTCCAATTAATAATTACTGTTTTCATATAGTACTTGCCTGGTCACGTTCTATGTTGATGAAAGAAATATTCACGAGAAATTTAGTGGTAAACTAATTTAAATTTTAAACTGAACTCATACACATCTAGTTCTGGTGGTGTTGAAGTTTAATGGCAAATTTTAGTCAAAAAATATTGTTGGTACGTCACGTGGACTATCTTCCATGCCTCTAGTTTATTAGTTCGAAATTATTGCAGGCTACACGAAGATGGCTTTAAGTTTAGGTAAGTTTTATGTCAAACCAACTGAGGGGTTGCATAACTTTTCCATTTAATTATGCTGGCAGTATCATTCTTGATATATGTATATTTTTCGTGTAATTGTAAGAACTTAAAGTCGAAGCAGAAAAGAGCATGTAATGGCAATATGCCAAACACACTATATCTTTCACAGTAGCGGAACAAACAGTTCAGGAGCCCTGATACAAAGACCACACCAGGTTCCCAAGCTTCGCGGGATTTGCTAGTTCCACCCCTTATATTTCACATCCAGAGCCGACGAGGCTTTTCGTGAGTACCAGAAATAATCACGGCAGACGGAATATGACGAACATAGCAGGGTTGTAAGCTCAATTTACATCATCAGTCTGTGAACTAGAGTAAGTGAATATTTTCTCTCAGAGAAGTATAAACATATTTTTACGACGTTTTCAAATGGACGGGAAATACGTGAAAACTTGTGGTTCTTAAAAGCTGCATAAAGTAGGCCTAACTAGACAGGAATGTGCCTATGAAATAAGCTAATAACTTTGAAGCGAGGAGACGAAATTTCAAGACTTATAAAAAAGCCACGTGAGAACGAACTTATAAATCGTGTTTAATTATAAGTATAATTCTTCACGAGTCAGTCACGACATGCTTTCGGGATCCGAATAAATGCGTTTTACTATGTGTGTATTTCAATTGTATGCGTCAACTAATCTAATTTCAGAATGTCCATAAACTAGTGTAGTCACTGTAAAATAACGCAGCGATAATTAATCATTATTCTAGGACATTCTACAGCCATATTCATGACGACTCTAATCTGACGTGATCGCATATGTGAGAGAATTTACTGCAACGCACACGTTTTATTCATCGTGTTGTGAGCGCGTTAGGACTATTTGTGGCAGTATATATGATTAATGTCCTGCGCTGAGCTCCCTCCTTACTTTAGAATAATTAAAGTCATGTGCTGTGCCAATTGAGAGAGCGTGTCCACGGATTATGGAAGCTGTTAAATTAACGTAATCGTAAGGAATCGTGCCGAGTGTGCTTAATTTTTTTGTATGATTTGGCAACATTCAAAGGTCGTAAGTCAGATATTCTTACCGTCTATTTATTTGTCTTTCTCGAAAATTGTTGTTAAAAACTTGCCATTATAACTTTGCCTGTTTCAAGCTACCTACCCGTTCACCTTTTGTAGAGAGCCCAGGTGTTTGATTTTATTATTATTTTCTCAATAGTATACGCCTATACTCTGAGTGTAAATTCTTCATATCACGTCATCGCACGTGGTAAACAAGCAGTGTTGATTCTATCAAGTGTAACATAGATTTTCTTTCTTTTTAATTTATCGATACTGCGATATAAACATCATAACTATATTATTCTAAGACACCCGAAACAGAACGATCTATTTCCTACAGTTTGAGAAAAGAACAGGTCTTTGAAGTTATTCGAAACATACCTGTATGACTGTGTTCAGAACTAATTTTATAACTTCTCTCATCGTCTTGATGTTTAGTTTTGAGATTAACAGGAATTTTAATGACGCAACACTCGGTCCACGACGAAAGTTTGGAATAAATTACTAATAAGTGGAAAATGTTGCCCATTTTGATGTAGTGTTGAAATGTTGCACAGTCGATCTGTATAAGATAGAACAGACTTTATCAAGACTGCTCAGAATCAAGTATATAAACACTAGAAGGCAGCTGAAATCTCGGAGTCAACCAAGACATTCCAATAACATCTGAAAGCGGCGTCGGCGGTTACAAGGCTTAATCGTTTCCAAGCAGAAGATTTGTTGTGTATTAGACATTATATTCAATACGTTAGCCATGGGATGGGATGTTACAGCAACACATTCAAAAAACAACAACTGAGTCTCGATATAAAGTGTTACTATGACGAGTTTGCTACAGTTAAGTTTCTTAAGAACAAAACAAATACCAATTGATAAGTTATAACGAATATCAGACTGCTATGACGAACATGGGTGAGTTTAAGAGTGTGTTTTACTTCTGAATTAATCCACCAGGACAATAGAATTAAAAATCTGTACTTCTTCAAACTGCTTTATTATTGTGTTATTTTCTATAAAACTTTGACTGGGTAGTTAGGGCGCTCAACTCGAAACCTGAAGGGTCGCGGATTCGAATCCCTCTCCAACCAAACATACTCATGGGGGCGTTATAACATGTAATCAATCCAACTATTCTTTGGTAATAAGAGTAGCCCAAGAGTTGGCGGTGATGACAAGCTAACTTTCCTCTTGTTTTGCACTGGTGAATTAGGGACGGCTGGTGCAGGTAGCCTTCGGGCAGCTTTGCGCGAAATTCAAAAAACAAACAAAAAATGTCAAATATAATCAGTGAAATAGGTGGAACCTCAAGCTAATCACGTTTATGAACTTTGTACTTTGCCTACTGTAGAACTTCAGTATGTCTCGTGACACTTTTAAAATAATAATGTATTTAGTGTTAACAAATTTATGATGTTAAAACTTTTCTAGTGCCGTTTAAACATTCATTTGCACATCGAAATCTGCAGTCTGTTACCCACCCGTGAGCTCTCAGATAACTTAGCGTTAAGAGTGAGGGGCTTATAACCCTAAAGTTCAGTGTTCCATTCCCAAAGTAGATACAGCAGGTAGCCCAGCCAACCCCTTATGGAACATTGTAGTAATTCGAACAAAGGTATTTGACAATTTTCCTGTGACACTAATATAAATCCAATATATATATATAATTATAAATTTTGTGCAGGCATATTTTCGCTTTGTTCAAATTGGAAATTGAACTCGTATTGCTGCTTAGATCACAAAACAGTCGCTACGGCTGTATCACAGCGCAGTCGCAAACTGTCGCCAAGTCATACTAATTGAAACAGAGATGTTAGCCTAATAACACACTTTTAAAAACGCCCAACTCAAGGTAGCGTTTATAGGCAAATAATCAAAGCGAAATGATTGAAAGCCACGCCCTCAGTGGATGACGTGCTTATGCGCTACAGTCGACTTAAAACTTCATTATTTTTCCTGATCTAAACAAGGAACAAAAAGCTATATAACATCGGGAAGTTATTAAAGACATAAAAATAAAGAATAGACGGGTAATGAGAAATACGATAAATCTGGAACGTTGGTTTGAATTAATTAATACTAAGTACTGTAACCAGGTGGTACGTCAAGGTGCACCTGGCGTTGTAAAATGTAAATCTTATTAATAAGGAGTGTCATAAGGACGCCGTCTTTGGTTAGATTCTCTCTGACGCAATAACGTCTTGTTTATCTCCAACAAAGTCCATAATCTCTGTTTTTTGATGTCAGGAAACAAAATTTTCCGGGTAAAGAAAACAGTTTAATTTAAACGAAAAATGCCAGTCACGTTGTACGCTGTTAGATTGTTGTTGTTGTTTTGAATTTAGCACAAAGCTACACAATGAGCTATCTGTGCTCTGCCCACCACGGGTATCGAAACCCGGATTTTAGCGTGTAAGTCCGCAGACATACTGATAAGTCACTGGGGGGCGTACGCTGTTAGAAACACTTCTGTTACTCTGCTCTGACCATGTCGTATTTTCATTTTCATCCTTCCAAAATATAAACACATTATGGTAGGGAATCAGTTATTTTGTTTTTGAATTTCGCGCAATGCTGCACGAGGGCTATCTGCTTTCGTCGTCCCTAATTTAGCAGTGTAAGACTAGAGGGAAAAGCAGCTAGTCATCACCAACCCTTTTATCAACAAATAGTGGGATTGACCTAACATTATAACACCAACACGGTTGGAAAGGCGAGAATGTTTGGTGTGATTGGGATTGAACGCTCAGATCACGAGTCGAGTGCCAAAACCATCTGGCCATGCCGGACCTGATAGGGAGTAAAATATGCATCTACATATTGTTTAAGCCTTTTTACTCACATAAAAAATCTAGATATGTAGCTCAAGATGACTGATATAGGTACTAAAATTTTTAATAAATGAAGTAGAGAACAATGTTTTGTTATTATTAACCTTAAGATGACCTAAGAAGGTTGATTATTCATGCTATTCCGTACAAAGATATACCTGTATATTTCTATGCGATAAGACGATTGAAATGTACATGATAATAATCGTCCTCGTACACTAAATATATTACCGTAGAGAACGTGCATGGATGAGTTATTGCTTTCGACGAGAAAGCTTCAAAACCGGTGGTTCTGCAATAGAAATTATCTAGTCGGATTAATGTCGAGATGTACAGTTGTCAGATAAGAGCATAACTGGTCGTGGCGACATAGATTGTAGTGATAAGGTGAAGATCTACAATCATATTTAAATAATGTACTGAACCTCTGAAGTAAAAGTACAAACCTCCCTTAACCATTAGTAACTAACATTTTCTTTGTCTTCAGTGATTTTCGTAACCCACAATCATAATCGTACTTCCCATCTAAGTTTTTAGTTTGGTTTGTTTTGAATTTCGCACAAAGCTACACGAGGGCTATCTGCGCTAGCTGTCCCTAATTTAGAAGTGTAAGACAAGAGGGAAGACAGCTAGTCATCATCACCCATCACCAACTCTTGGACTACTCTTTTACCAACAAATAGTGGGATTGACCGTAACATTATGACGCCCTCAATGGTGAAAAGGCAAACATGTTTGGTGTGACAGGGATGTGAACCCACGATCCTCGATTCTAGTTGCATTTTCTTATATTATTTTTCATTAGCTATATTTTTTGTGCGTCAAAAATACCAAGAATGGGTCTGC
Organism: Carcinoscorpius rotundicauda; assembly: GCA_011833715.1. Taxonomy (NCBI): domain Eukaryota; kingdom Metazoa; phylum Arthropoda; class Merostomata; order Xiphosura; family Limulidae; genus Carcinoscorpius; species Carcinoscorpius rotundicauda. Next base: position 9,592,813 of record CM022406.1, on the reverse strand, counting down.
ATATACTCAATTCGATTTTTATTGCTCATCAGAGCCTCTAACAACATATCCTCAAACTGAAATTCTTTTATGCAGAATTACAGTAAGTTAATTAAACACGTCAAATGAAAGGGTTTGCCCTCCTGGAACCATAACTGCAATTAAATCTCAAATCGGTCAAGGGATGAAGGAGCTATGAGCTTCAGTTTGTACTGAAAGGGCGAGCATGTTTGGTGCGACGGGGATTCGAACCCGCGACTTTCGGATAACGAATCGCTTTGTTGTTTTAATATCAGCAACAACAAAACTTATCATGAACAGTGAACAAGACAGCACAACCATGTCGTCTTGATTATTTACCAAATATAAGTAATGTGTTATTTTGCTTTTAGTAATTTGTTTAAACTTTATTTGTATGTGGGGAAAAAAAGAGAGAAATTTAAAAAGGAAATATTTAAAAAAATGTTGATGAGATGTAAAGTGTAATTTGTGAGGAAGGATACATAAATAAATTGAAACATAAATCCGGCTAAAATAAGCAACAAAAACCCCATTCAGTATCTTAGTAATTAATAAATAACTGTGTGGTGTTTCGATATTCAATGGGCATCACTATGATTGAGCCATATCTATTGAATAGCTAGTGGCCATTATTCGTTCTTTTGCCTGGTCACATCCTACCAAACATGTTGGCATATTTTAATGCCTATCGGTATGTTGTTGGAGCTTGGACATGCATACGTAGTTTGGGCAATGTTTATGTTCCTACAGTATATTTAATCTGAATTTCACGTGAATAGGAAATAATAACAACACTTTTGTATTATTATCGTATCAGAAAGTGACTTATAAAACAATGGCTTTACAGTAAGGGATTCTGTCGTATTATTTGTTTTCGCGTAAGGCTAGACAAAAGGTGGTCTTCACAAAGCCGTTCTTAATTTTGAACTGATACACTAAAATAAGGACTACTGGTTAACAGTGCTCACTGAGAACTCTTAGACTACTCTTATAAGATCGAATATTGAATTTTACCGTTTTCTTTAATAGCGGAGCTTTGGTCTCAAAGGTCCCACAGTCTCAACACGACAACCACTTGGCTGCAAAATAGGTATTATGTTGAAGACAAAAAAAAAGTAATTATCTCACATAGCAATATGACCAATAAAGTTTCGTACTTTTTTGAATAAAGAAACATCTGTCCGAAATACATCACACACAGAAAATTGTTTTAAAAATGAAACCACGTCAATAGTAAGTTGTTGTTGTTGTTTTGAATTAAGCACAAAGCTACACAATGGGCTATCTGTGCTCTGCCCACCACGGGTATCGAAACCCGGATTTTAGCGTGTAAGAAAAAATGGTGATGATTCCATATGCTCAGCAGCTCAACACAGAGAAACTATACAGCAGTTGTTTGGATTTTTGGTTTCAATGTGCGCCTGATGTTCGGTTTTAATCCAATCACACTTTACTTATTTATTATCAACAACCTAAAAGAATATATTGTCTATCCATTATAAGAATGTTTCGATGTGATCGAGAATTAAAGTTAAAATTAAGTTTCTTAGTGTTTTATTTGGAAACTTATAAATAAAAATATTCTAAGACAGTATCGCCACTTAAATAACCTTCTAAGCCAATCTTTTTTTACGTCACACTTCCTATTTGTTTATTTGGTGAAGTGCGTTTAATCAACCAGTTGAAAATTTTACATCGATATTCAAAATAATAATTAATAGATCGCGATGCTGATAGGGCTAAGTGCTTCTCGCCCATCATTAAATGTATTCGTGAGAAATAAGACCACCTGCACTAGACGTTAGAATTATTTTACTAAGAGATAGATGTTATCATTGCAGTTAAAATAATGTTTTATGTATACTTACGCACTGGTAAATATCTCTTGCGAACAAGTACAATTTGACTTCGGAACTCACACAATCAAATGGAGCGAAACGCTGCATACGAACTGTTTGCAAGTGTCAATGACCAAATGAAGCAATAAAGTTAAAATTAGATTAAATGCTACTAGCATTATATTCAAGGTCACGGCTCTGAAAAGACGAAGAAGTTGAATCAGTGCGTTGTTTTCAAACACTACCGGTAGGATCTGACAGTTCTTAAATCACTAGTTCAGAATGTGGGAAGAGGTAAAAAATATGCATGACTCCCCAGTATCCTCAGCGACCCAAAGACACGGTGCCAAACGTAACCGATGTTTATTTGGAGAAACTGGCACGACTTCGTTGTATGTAAGTATTTATATGATACATAATTATGCCATATATCAACACAGAGTAGACAGTTGTACCGTAGGGTATTAATTTATACGTGTATATATAAATATATATACATATATGTTTGTTTTTGTGGCTACCACTTTATTCTATACAAGCACAAGTGTTCTGATGTAATCGTTGAATAAGATGCGAGTTACAAGGTCTCGCAGAAACCATACCTATTCTTCCAACAAAGCAACTTTGTATTAATTCTTGTACATAAATATTAAAATCATGTTTAGATTACTTGATAATAGCGACAGGTTCCAGTTGTTAAAAGAGGTTTCTGGTTATATTAAATCATAATTAAAGAAATGAACTTTGTTTCTTAACTTTGTATAATTTTTATAGACTTGGTCGTAAATATCATCCTCTCTTCTACGTCTAGCTCGTTCACTGCAAAGCAAACAAGACACTTGATACCATTTTGTTTTTTAAATTATAATTATCCAGTTTGAATATAATTTACATAACATAACATAATGTTTTGAGACAACACAGAACCTATAGGTTCACCTAAACTAAATTAAAATAATTAAAGCCCTTAAATTAGCCCTTATCATCTTATACATAGAACTTTTTTCTTAAACCAACTTTAATTTACTGCCTCTACAACATCTGTAGGCAACCCATTCTACATGTCAACCACCCAGTTAGAAAAATGAAACTGTCTTAGCTGAAGATGACTCCAACCATATTAAAAGGTACATTTCTATCACCTAATCTTACTATTACCACCATTAACTATGAAAAAATGAAGCATCGACATTATCAGTTCCCTATATAGTCTTAAACACCTTAACTAGATGCCCTCTTACAATCTTAAACACTTCAACTAGATCCCCTTTTACAATCTTAAACACTTCAACTAGATCCCCTCTTACAATCTTAAACACCTTAACTAGATGCCCTCTTACAATCTTAAACACCTCAACTAGATGCCCTCTTACAATCATAAACACTTCAACTAGATTCCCTCTTACAATCTTAAACACTTCAGCTAGGTCCTATTTTTCAATTTTAAAAACTTCGACTAGATCCTCTCTTTCAATCCAGAACACTTCAACAAGATCCCCTTTTATAATCTTAAACACTTCAAATAGATCCCCTCTTACAATCTTAAACTCTTCAACTGGATCCCTCTTACAATCTCAAAACCCTCAACTAGATGCCCTCTTACAATCTCAAATACCTCAAATAGATTCCCTCAACTCTTATTTTTTCAAGAGAAAACACGTTGAGAGTTTTTATCATCTCCTTGTATGAGAACCCCTCTATCCTATGCACCATTTTAGTAATTCTTCTTTGAACCACTTCCAACATTTCGATGTCTTTCCTAAGGTAAGACGCACAAAACTGAACACAATATTTCAAATGTGGCCAAACCAGCGACCCGTACAATGAAAATACAGCATTTTTAGATTTATACATTCTGGTCGCGCCAAACGTGCTCGCCCTTTCAGCTGTGGGAGCGTTATAATGTGACGGTCCATCCCACTATTCGTTGGTAAAAGAGTAGCCCAAGAGTTGGCGGTGGATGGTGAGACAGCTGCCTCACCTCTAGTTTTACACTACTAAATTAGGGACGGCTAGCACAGGTAGCCCTCGTGTAACTATGTGCGAAATTCCAAAACAAAGGTTTTTTTTGGGTCTCGATTCTCTAAAAAGAAGTTTATAGCCCCATTTCTGAGTTAGTTTAATGCTATTTCGTGTTTTTTTACTACACTAGATATTGACATCGTATGATAATAATTCTTTCATTGAAATATTAGGCTATCAGACATTTTACTACTCAACCCAGAATTTCATTCTTACACAGGGTTGATGGTTTTGCTTAACTTCCAGAAGTTTTGATTGATCGCTACGAGTAAAAACTTGAGAAACTAACTCTGTATCAGATGCCGTATTTTAAATTTAAAGACACCTCCTGGTATCTCTCTTATAGCACACTCGCAGCCCTAAAATGAGGAATAACGATTTTAAAATCCGGAACTTTAACCAAAGAAATTATTGGATTATTTTTCCATCATATTTAGGAACGAATAATCTTCTCATATGCTCTTATATTGGAAGCGAGTTTAGTAACGGAATAAATTCCAAGTGACATTTTGATGAAAGCCTATCCTTTTGCATATGAACAAATTCAAATGTTTTTAAGTAATTACGAACATTATTTATTTTTATTATAATATTTATTTTGCAGTTCTAGCTTAGTATGTAGATTTTGGACTAACCTAAATATCTTAAGTTGATTGAACCTCGCGAGATTTTATTGGAATTATGACCGAAACTATCGTTAACAACGAGGACACCCAATTGTTAGCTTAATTAATTCTAATCCTTATAATCTTTTGTTTTGTATTACTGCACAATTCTAGTAAATAAGATATGTTAAATTAGTTACATTATTAAAGCATTTATAATAGTTACTGCTGTATGTTTAGTTGAAGACAGTAAAATAATGGTAACACCCTGCCAACAAACTCAAGAGAAATTTCCACAGGTTTGCTATAGCCTACCACAGCCATCGAAACTCAGTTTCTAGCGTTGTAAGTATTCATACATACCGCTGTGCCGCGGAAGAAAGCTGTTGTGATTTTCTTATCTTTTCTGCAGTTCAGTAAATACTGAATGCTAACCTTGACACTACAATTACTAATCCCATTGCATACAAATAACTCCTGAGGAAGTCTTAGCAGTCATACTAATAAATAAATACCTAAAACCGGCATCTGAGGGACCATGGTTTTAGTAGAGCAAACGTTTCAAATATTTCAAATGCTCTCACCATCTGATTTAATGACGTAAAACGTACTTGTTTATACAATTTTTTATGAGACGGTCCCCGGCTGTAAAGAGGCTAGAGCAGTTCGTGAACTAGATCTTTGTTTCAGGTTGTGGGCGGTTTCCCTTTTGTCTTCAACCTATTTGTAGATGGCACTGCCGTAAAATCAGACACCTTTTGACACAGAGCTCCTTTCGGATGTCATGCCAGCGATATCGAGAATGAAAACAACTTGTCAAGTTGTTAATGTTGTCATTCGGCCTGTCGTCCTTGATCTACTGATAACTTCCACTCAGAACTTTCTTTAAGTGACTCTCAGCGTAAAGTGAAGAATGGTACACGGCTACGGTCGGCTCCTTTGACATCACTAATGCGTAATAAACATCATAGCAGTACGCATGTTATGAACTAAAATTCACTGACGGAATGACCTCTTCGTTAGCAGCTCAAGCACATATAAAAAGAATATACTGTGATGACTTTATGATTCCGTCTGTTTATTTTCGTTCATCGGTTGGACAGCGATAAGTTAGCGTTATAATCCGGGGCTTGTTTCCCTGCCATAAACACGGCAAATAACTTTGTTTGTCTGTTTGTTTTTAATTTCGATTAAAGCTACACTAGGGCTGTGCACACTAGCCGTCCTTAATTTATTAGTGTAAGACTAGAGGGAAGTCATTAACACTCACCCCCAAATCTTGGGCTACTCCTTTATCAAAGAATAGTGAGATTGACGACATTATAATGCCTCCACGGCTAAAATGACGAGCATGTTTGGAGTGACATTATTTGAATCCTCGATCATCAGAGTGCGAGTCGAGCACACTAACCACGTGATCTTGTTGGGTCCCAGCAAATAGCCTAATTTGGCTTTGTTTTACAAACAAACTTTATCACATGTTTATTTATTTTATTACACAAAGGAATATTTTGGCATAAACATTCAAGTGGGTCCGACATGTCCAGGTGAGTAAGGGTTCTCGACTCGCAATGTCAGGGTCGCGAGTTTGAAACCCCGTCCCACCAAACGTGCTCGTCCTTTCAGCCGTATGAGGGTTCTAATGTTGCGATCAATACCTTTCTTCGTTGATAAAAGAGTAGGCCCAGAGTTGGCGTTGGGTAGTGATTACAAGCTGCCTTCCCTCTGGTCTAACACTGCTAAATTAAGGATGGCTAGCGCAAATAGCTCTCGTGTAGCTTCGCGAAAGATTCAGAAACAAACAAACATTTTCAATCGGAGAAGATTAGTCTACAAGTTGGCGGTGGGTACTGTTCACTATCAGCCCACCCCACTCAAGTACAACAAAGAAAAATTAACAATGACTTTACGGAGATAATTCTTTGTATAGTTTTTTGGGAATATTTGAAAGAAAAACAAAAGACGTTAGCTGCATGGTTTACTACATAGTTATGCGTCTGCGTGAAAGATAAAAGTTGTACGCCCTACAGCAAGCTGAGACGAACATAGAAACGTTCTCTTCGTGTTGGTTGGTTGTAGTTAGACAATGAGTGGGATAAGACGTTTCCATTGTTGTTTATATTGTATTACTATCACGCATTAACTTTGTTTTGCGAGAAAAACAGACATTATGTTAACATTATTATGGTCCTTACAACATCAACATGGTCATAAAAACATAAAAACTGGAGAAATAAAACTGAAGTTTATTGTGTTTTGTTAAATCATCTGCAGTCTTGGGAAGCTGAAACTGAGATGTCACTTGACACACACATCAAGACCACTGGTGTTTTTGTTAGTAGTCACTTGACACACACACATCAAGACCACTGGTTTTTGTTAGTAGTCACTTGACACACACATATCAAGACCACTGGTGTTTTTGTTAATAGGTACTTGACACAAACATCAACACCGCTGGTGCTTTTATTGGGAGCCACTTAACACACACATCAAGACCACTGGTAATTTTGTTAGGAGTCACTTGACACATACATCAAGACTACTGGTAATTTTGTTAGGAGTCACTTGACACAAACATCAAGACCACTGGTAATTTTGTTAGGAATCACTTGACACAAACATCAAGACCACTGGTAATTTTGTTAGGAGTCACTTGACACACACATCAAGACTACTGGTGACTTGTTAATAATCACTTGACATACAAACATCAAGATCACTGATGTTTTTGTTAGGAGTCACATGACACACATATCAATACCACTGGTGTATTTTTCACAGAAACCTTACATTACTTGAAGTGAGTGTTGAAGCAATAGACCAGAATGGAACGTTAACAATCAGAATACTGATGATATTGTTAAAACGTTAGTGTTGTAAGTATAGGGATAACAGTGATGCTTAAAACATGAACCAGAGTGAAAATGTATAATGTAGACATCTAGGAAAATGTGTAACGTATATCAAAGTACGACTTCTACAAAGAAGACACATAGTAAACCAAAGTATGAGGACTACAGGGTTGGTATATAATGTAGGGCCCTCAGAGCACATTTTTCAACCAGGGGGTCAGTACTCTGATCCCTCAGAGAAAGTTAACATCATATCTTTGTTATTAAGAATAAAAAAAGGAAAAAACATAAATTTTTCAGTAGCCTGGCTGATCCGAAGAAGTAACAATATATATTTGCTTTTAAGAATAAACAACTGTTTTTACTTGCCTAACGCATATAACATTAGACCAAATATAATTCAAATAAGCAATAAGTTTTCACGATTCTTCTGATGAACAAAAGCATTGATCATCTTTTTCGTTTTGTTCTCCATCAAAAAATTTATTTTCCGTTCAATATTCAAATTGGCGACAGCTCAGCATGACCAGGTGGTTAAAACACTCGACTATTAATCTGAGGGTTGCGGGTTCGAATCTTAGTCACACCAAACATTCTCGCCCTTTCAGCCATGGAGGCGTTATATTGTTAGAGTCAATCTCATTATTCGTTTCTAAAAGAGTTGCCAAATAGTTAGCAGTGGGTGTTGATGCCTTCCCTCTAGTCTTACACTGCAAAATTATGGACAGCTAACGCAGATAGTTCTCGAGTAGCTTTGCGCGAAATTAAAAAATAAACAAACAAAATGGCGACATGATACAGTCTTTCTTGTCCAATAGTAGAAAGTAAGCAAGTTTTGATTCAACGTAAAACAGAGATTGATTTTTGAGCAGAACAGAATGTGACTGGAACAGTGATGAATATTTGCACCAACTGAGAATAAATTGAAAGGAGTTGAGAGATGTCATTCTCGTAAATCCATTTTGACAAACTATGTCCAGAAGACATTCTTTCTTTCTGAAGATAATTGATTCTCATAAGTCCATAAAAGTCACGAAGTAATGAGACATCATCTGATAAATATTAATTATAAAAAGAGAAGAAAAAATATTTATATATTCATTATTCAATCATAACGAGACGTAAAAATAAAATTGATACACAATTGCATTGATCATTGCATAATCTCACTTGATTTACTGTTCAATTGTTTACTGACAAACACGCACTCGCGTTCCGACGATAAAGAAACGAGTGAAGAAAAACAAAAAAAATTAATCTCAATATTTTTACGGTGATGTTTCTATCACATCCACATTTTTCCCTGATGTTTCTGTCCTTCTATCACATCCACATTTTTCCCTGATGTTTCTGTCCTTCTATCACATCCATATTTCTTCCCTGTTATTTTTCCTTTCGTTTTTTTATTTTCTTTCCTTTTCTTTCCCGCTTTTCTTTCCTTTCCCTTTTTTACCTCAATCTCCCTCCGTACGATTTTTTTCGAAGTGAGAGGTCAAATAAGCCTCCTGACCCCCATGTCCAACGAGCAAGTATAACGTAAACCAAAGTATGAGGACTGGATGGTGGGTGTATAATGTAAAACAAACCTTGTAAACCTTGTACAGTAGTGTCTGTTTATAAAGTGGTGAAGTGATGAGGTGATTACCTTGTACTGTACTGTCTGTTTGTGATGTTTGCATTGCACTGTCTGTTTGGGATATGGTGATTACCTTGTACCGTATTGTTTGTTTGGGATATGGTGATGTGATTATTGTTCAATACAGAATACAGGGAATGTTACATAAAACTATGATTTATTAGAACATTAATGATGGAATAGGATTTCGTCTTGTTTTTTGTTGTTCACTTATTTTCTCTGTGTTTAAACATGAAACTTAAGAATGTAAAATACTCATACAAGAAGAAGGGGAAATAAGAAATTCTTCTATTGTAAGAAACATAAAATATACAACTCCAGTGAAACTTAGGCAAAATAATGAACTAATGTCATGCATTCTGTTGTTCGGTTGGTCATTGTTCTACAGAGTTCCAGTGATATGCCAGAACTAGAAGTTATCGTACATTGGCTGTTGTGGTATTTATGACGCTAGAGTTATAGATTGGTTAAGTTAATAAATATGTTCAATTATTAGTCGTGCAAAGAAAGTCAGTCTATTTTATGTGCGAAGATGTAGCTTTTGACTTTTTTTTGCCGCGGCATAGTGGCTCGTAGAACGTCTCTCATTTTTTTATTGTTGTTGTTGTTTTCTTACACTCTTACAAGTACACTCTTTCACCATCATTTCTTAACTAATTTGAAATCTAATTGCAGCTTTAAATTCAGGCGGTCAGACCCTTTGGGTTGATTATTGGGCAGTGTCCAAAATCTCATAAACTGATTTACTTTAATCCCACCTAAAAATATTTCACATGCTGTAGCTATCAAGCATCCACTCTTGTTTTCTTTTATTTACACCATAACTGAAGCTCGCTGGTCCACATGGTTACAGCCATAACTGAAGCTCGCTGGTCCACATAGTTACAGCCATAACTGAAGCTCGCTGGTCCACATAGTTACAGCCATAACTGCAACTGAGTCAGTCAAGCTTTCTTTAGATATGATATAGAGTCACGAGCGCTGTAAAGTTTGTAGATTGTTTCCAGGCTGCAGCGGTTAGTGTTTGTGTTTTACCACCAGGTGCACCGTCTTCACAAGACACGAGAATTCCAAGAAAGAGTTATGTGACGTGTTGGAAATATATTCCCTAATGAAAAAGTCAACTTGGGGTCGTAAAACCGAACATCGTGCGTGTATTCTTTTTGTCTCTACGTTGCAGGACTTTCTTCGAAATTAATGGGTAGAAATGTAATTCACAGCCTAGTGTTTACTGTTGAAAGAAACACCGTGTCACGTGTTTCCAATTTCACTCGGTATGCAAAAGGAGACACTTAAATTAAAGAGAGTGAGAAAGAAGCAATGACCCTAAGAAATATAAGAGTGTCTTTGACCTTTTTTTCAATCAGACGCTTTGTTCTTAACCACGCTAGTTTGTTTTTTAGAAAATATACAGAGTTTAAATGTAGCATATCTTCTTTTAAACGACCATTTTTCAACGATCATCTTTATTTAAAGGACCATCTTTCAAATAGTATCTTTGTTTAAAGTACTATCTTCCAAATAGTATCTTTGTTTGAAGGACCATTTTCAGAGAGCACTTTTTTAAAGGACCATTTTCAGAGAGCACTTTTTTAAAGGACCATCTTCAAAATAGCCTTTTTGTTTATAGGATCATCTTTCAAATATTCAAATAATGTCTTTGTTTAAAGAACCATCTTTCAAATAGTATTTTGTTCAAGGAATAAGTTCCAAAGAGCACTTTTGTTTGTAGGACCATCTTCCAAATGGCGTCTTTGTTTAAAGGGCCATTTTTCAAATAGCATCTTGTTTAAAGGACTATTTTCTAAAGAGCGAGACAAGAACTTTAATGGGTTATTGGTGATAAAGCTCAATGAGTTAACATACATTTTAAAAGAAATAGCAAGTAAATCGAAGGGAAGATATTTCATAAACTGTATTGGGCCTTTAAAATTACTGTGTTTTCTAAACCCAACCTTGAGATATTTGCACAAAATGTATATTTTAGGTCACTACGGTCTTAACTTCAGATACAGGCATTACTGGAAAAGAAAAATGGAATTATGGGACAAATGTTCCTAGATGTAAGGTAACTGTAAAGTGAACAAGTATTTATATAATTACAAAAATTAGAAGAAAGCAAATGGCTAATTGTTTGTTTCATTTTGTTGTTATTGTCGGTCCTGAAATTAAGTTCAATTGAAATGATGTTTATATTGAAAGTAATGCTATATAATAGTCATATAATGAACTGTAGTATAGCGTTACAGTAATGTCATATAATGAACTGGATGGCAAACAGCGCAACAGGAGAAAATTGCATTAATAATTTGAAGAATTTACGAGTGATGTTCTTTTATCTCAGATTTGATAAACGAGATTACATGTGTGCATTTTTAGGACTGATTTTTACAAACCAGGTTTTATTAGAAAGTAATCCGCATTTGGTTTCCTTGACATAAATTCATATACTTTCAGATTGTTTTCGAACAAATATTCTGTTTATACAAACCCTAGTTACTAAAGAGAAATTATCCCAAACTAAATCACGAGGAAGAGAAGAAACAGGGAAAAAAGAGTGCACGACTTTAAATTTATTTAACTATTTCTACTCTTGCCTGTCTATTCAAGATAAGAGGCAACTATGGTCAGAGAGCTCGTTTAAAGTGAAAATGAAAATAAATAAATAAGCTTTTGAAATTAAAAACTCACAGATGGCGCGAGAGTCAAGCATGAAGTTGATAAGCCAATTTTATGGGAAAGAATAAATAAATGATTTTAAGAAGTTTTCGAATGAAATTGCAATTTCTCTAGATGGAAATGTTTTACCCAAATGATCAGATATAACATTCTCGAAATAACAGTGTACATTATGTTCGTATTTTAATTGCTTTCTTAATGAAGCTTTATTAGTGAATTACAGTAAGGTAATCCTGCACTGGTCCACACAAATCTTAAAAGTATTTATCATTACCCCGTAGTAACACAGTAATATGTCTATGGACTTTTACCACTAGTGAAGTGCAGTGCTCAGATAACCTACTAGGGAGTTTTGTACTGAATTCGAAACAATAAACCTCAATACTTCATTTATAAAGTTCTGCGTAGCCAGATGGTTAGGGCGCTCGACTCGTAATCTGGGGGTCACGGGTTCGAATTCCACATACTTGCCCTTCAGCCGAGTAGTCAATCCTATGCCCGTCAATCCCACTATTAGTTGGTAAAAGAGTAGCCCAAGAGTTGGTGATTGGTGTTGATGACAAACTGCCTTCCCTCTAGTCTTACCCTGCTAAATTAGGGAAGACTAGTGTAGGTACCTCTCGTTTAGCTTTGCGCAAAATTCAAACAAAGCTTAATGTTATTTCAAACAGTAAGTCATATGTAAAAAAATATAAACTCAATTAAATATCTAAACTTGTGTTTCTATTAGCATCAATAAAAAAACAAATAATTTGAAAAAAAATACACTGTGATTAAGGCTAAGGTGATACTTGTGAGCACCTGCTGTCTGAAACAATATTCTTGTTGGCATCCGCTTTTTTAAATAATATTTCTATGTGTTAGCGCTGTTTGAAACGATATTTATGCGAATTACCTGTATTTCAAACAATATTTTACTGGTACTTACCTCAGAGGTTTCCTAAACTTTCAAGCTAAAGCAAAACTCGCCTGTTTTCTGAACATAGTAAGTAGTTCACGCTACCTCCTTGGTAATTTATTGGCTTTGTTCAGCCACTCTATTGATTACATTTTGTTTGCCTGCAATGAACGTTTTCTTGTCCCTCCTGAAGAAAGAGTCGTCTATTAACTACACTTTACTTCACGATACGTCCTTTACAGTATATGTGAACTGTGATCGCACCTCTCAATCACCAAACAAATAGAGAATATTCTCGACCAAACATACTTAATTATAAAAATGATTTGTATGCGTCAACTATGGCGACATATTAAGCATTTACATATTCTAATGATGATCAATTCCCGGCCATTCGACTGAATGGTGTCACCGTGGATATTTTATGTTTCGAGGTGTTTGTTCAACATTTTTTCCCGAGATGGATATTATAGGAAGACTAGCAGATTTCTGTTAAAACTTTTCAAAAGCAAATTGCACACAAATAGTGATTAGTAAAGTTATTTTATATGCAATAAATCCAGTGTCTTTCATAACAATGTGTATGCAATATGATTGTCCAGTAGGCCGTTAATAACCCTCTTTTTGTTATTCCGTGTGTTATTTCAAATGCACTGATCTGTCCTGTGGAAGAGAGGAATAGAAATTTGCAGGCTTATATCAGTTATAGCGATATCCTGATACATTCAAACTTTAATAAGGCGGGTTAGCCTCTTAGTCAGTCTTAAATGTTGTGCCAAATAGAAACATTCACTGTATTTGTGCTTAACTGTTCATTTCGTAGAGAAATACTTAGTTTTATACCTTCCTTAAAGGAACTAGTAATCAGATCAATTTTTACTCAACCTGAAAAGCTTCCTTTGTCCACCTTAGTGGACACCAGTGTTCAGTAAATTACTGAATTTAATTTGTAAAAGTTTCAAGGTTTTAGAGACTAAGTGTCCCGCTTTTTACCTGCACTCGAAAAGAGCCACATTGTCCTACAAAACAATCAAGTAATCATATTGTTTCAAAACTCGTCATACGCCTAAGGACCAATTTTCTTAACAGCCAATGAAATCTAACAAATTCTGTGGACCAAAACAAGGGTTTCTAGACATCGATGCTCGATAACGCGACATCAGTACTACAAACACGTAACCAAAAGTGGAAAATCTTGAAATGTTTATCTGTACGTATATATGCTGTTTACTTGCATACTTAAATCATTGCATCTTTTCCTTCAAATTTTATCTTTTCGTGAAGCTAGTTAGCACCTTCAAAATATTACAATGACATCCTTGGACTAATTACTTATATTACAGCCTATTAAAATCAAGTTCGTTAAGACATCCAATTATCAATATCACAATTTAATAGATCAGGGTTAGCATTCACTTTTTCAAAGATAATATTACAAAGTCTTTAGGATATACAAAATATCTCTGTCCTTCTACGTTTTTTTCTTCTGTTTTTAAGTGTGTGTTGTTGCAGTTTTCTTCAACTTTCATCTTCAGGTTTAGTTTATTTTTACAGTTTTGACCACGGTACAGTGTCTTATAAAATAGCTCTGAGTTTTGTTTTGTTTTTCAACTCCAAACTTTTAGTCCATAATTCTATCTCTCGACCGATTTTAGATCCAATTATGCTGCGGCTATTGAAAGTTCCCTTTTATTTTCTGTTTTTTCTCTAGCACAAACTTTTAGCTCATAGCTCTACATAATTGACAGATTGAAAATCTAATTACAGCTGCAGCTATTGAGAGTTCACTTTTCTTTTTTTCAAATACAAGCGTTTAGCTCAACGATCCACCTCTTAACAGAGTTAAGATCTAATTAGAGCCGCAAATGTAGGAGGATTCCATCTTGTTTCAACAACCTTACCAGATTGTAAACCTGAGGTCTTCAGTAGCTGGTTCCGCTTCTGTACTTGTTATATTTTATAATTTTATGACTACACTACTTCTTATGAGTACGTGTGTTTTCTTATAACGAAATCACATCGGGCTATCTGCTGAGTCCACCGAAGGATTCTTTATGATAAGAATTATTTAAACTTAACAATTACAATTATCAGCATCTCCGAAAGAGTGTTGGTACAGTAACAAGAAAAGGTTGGTATATTTGTATATTTACTACAATTGCACCGTTTTATTGCTTTGTAAACAACTTCAAATCATTTATATACAGCAACTTAAGGCTTAGTGAGAATGGCTGTCTGTCTTCGTTTTATTCCATTATTAAGGATGTACTGATAACATAGATCTTCTGTAGCTTTACTCAGTTATTCAAAACAAACACAATACATTATTCTAGGATCAGAGATGACTGTAAAGAAATCGAATCTGATCCAATTCGCAGGTGTGTTTCTTCAACTGAAATTGATCAAATGGTGCACATATTTGGTGGTAGGCAGCTAAATGTTCACACTTTGTATGTGTGCAAGTATTTACATTTTTCTCTGAACTGTACCATTTCTTAAAATAAGAATTCCACACGAAACAATTAAAGTAAAAGCAAAAATAAATATTTTTTCCACACTTCATTAGTGCTAGAGAAAGTTTGGTTTAGTGGAGTTTCTACAATGTTCTCATTTTAAGAACAAAGAGAGACAAATACTGTAAATACGATAATACAATGATATCTCACGTTATAGATACCACTAAACGCAATTAAAAAGGGCGTAAGACCTAAGAAAACGAATAAAGAAAGAAAGTAGAAATCATTTTCAGAAATATTATGTTGACGTTAACGTAGAAAGACAAACTGTGCCAATGAGTTCACATCGGGTAATCGTTTTTAAGTGCATTCTTAACTTGTATTTTTTAAGACAATATGTTTCCTCGGTATCTTAATCCTAGATATGGATTATATTATCTATAACAAAACAAATACTACTAGGAAAAACACGTTTCTCAAGACGCATTACACAACTTGGCAACTAATATAAGTGATAGTTTTATCCCCTTGCCACACCTTGGTCGAAGAACCTCTTCAGAAGGCTATGTTGGCTTCAAACAATGATGCTAGTAAATGTAAAATTATTGGCTATCAAGTCGTAGAGTGAACAGTCTACTGTGAGGGGAATGATGGCTCGTAAAAGCACTAAATCAAGAAAAGCAGCGCGTATTACATTGTTCCATAGAGCTTAACAATGCCCTTCGTGACACGTTAATACGATTTGTGTCGCACTCAACATGATTTATGAATAAAAAGAGATCTTATGGTCCATCTAGGGCACATTAAATGCTCAGCATTCATATATACAGATGTATATACATACACACACAAAGACACAATAAATGATATCTATTTGGTGTAACCTTGTTAACAAACGTTATAAATCACAGTTCCGGTTACACACACAAACATTCGTAATAGCACAGAAGTGGTTTAGGGGCACCATCCCCAGAGTCTGAGGTTTTCCCTGAGAAAAATGTTATTCGTGACACTGAAATTTTGCATGTATTTACAGCTGCGTAGTGGGTAAGATTTCTTTTGTTTTTAAAGCAAAGTAATTGAACCGTAAACAATATAATTAATATGATATACAGTAACCCATAAATTACCTTCGTACAGTCACGTAGGAAAAATAATTAAAGCAAAGAGAATGTTGTCTTCTGAGGCCCCATGGCTAAGTGGTTAGGAGTGCTTGACTCGGAATTTGAGGGTCGTTGGTTCCAATCCCGCTGAACATGCTCGCCCTTTCAGCCATGAGGGCGTTATAACGTTAAGATCAATCCTACTATTCGTTGGTAAAAGAGTAGCCATAGAGTTGACGATGGGTGTGATGACTAGCTGCCTTCCCTCTAGTCTTACACTGCTATATTAGGGACAGTTCTTGTGTAGATTTGGTCGAAGCTCGACAAACGAACAAGCAAGCTAATTTGTAGGTTGTAGACAGCAAAGAAGGGTTGACTAGAACACCTAAATAAAATAAATCTCGTGAGTTTTAAAATAAGGTAACCGAAAAACAGCAAAAACGTATTTTAACTTTTCCAAGGTAAGGAATTTTCTTACAAATGTTTAACGAAGAAAAAAGAAAGAAGAAAAATAGGGTATAGGAACACAGTAACTGATGGTCACTGATGTTATTTTATTAAAGTATTTGATGTAAAAGTTACTGATGGTAGTTTCCATCATCCTTCATTTTATTAAACATTGCCACATCTTATTCTGGTGTTTAGAATTAGGCACAAAGCTACACAGTGGTCTATCAATGCTCTGCCCTCCACTGGTATTAAAACCCAGTTTTTAGCGTTTGAAACCCGAAGATATATTGCTGTGCCAATGGAAGACATATCATTTTCAACAAGAGATTTCCTTTCCAACTTTCCTTTCTTATTTTAAACATTTTTACTGGATTATAAAGATGTATCGGTAATTTGATCAAGTTAGGTATGGTCTAACGATTATCATGCCTGGACATTGAATTCGAAAATTCTTTGTTCGAAAGACCCGAGTATGGTTCATTGCTGTGGAACTAGGTCTCTATGGTTCATGTACCGATACCATTAAAACATTCACGAGGCACTCTGTGCATTATAAGTGCGACAGTCAAATCTCAGCGTTTGGTTTGAGACTATTAGCCTAAAAATGTTGGCCTCAGTTAAGCCTCGGGTTGTTTGTGCGACATTCAACCAACGAACAACACTAACTTTGATTCAGCACATTAAAAAACGCACTCCGTACTTTGAGGTCAAGGTTGCCTTATAAGAACAACTGTCATAACTTACTGTTCAGTCAAACAAGAAATTTGAAGGTTGGTTCTATTGGTGAGCTGCCTTCTCACTAATCTATCAGTCCAAAATTAGGAACAGCTTTACTTGAAATTAGGGACAACTATTAGATCGTCCTTTGCAGAGATTTACTTGAAACTCTGAAACAAACAAAAACTTGTTTAATGTATGACATAAACAACAGCTCTTTGATAACTATTTTGTGATGTTAACAAAAACACTGTAGCTGTTTATCAACCACTTTGTGATATTAATACCAGACGTTACTTCAACAGGGTCCCCAAAAATATTCTGCTTCAAAGTGAATAAAATCAGAATTGCGTGCAACAAATGTTGTTGTTTTTTAGTTCTTGCCTTTAAAATTCGTGTGTTGTAGCTTACAAAGTGCATAATTATTCTCGTAATTCGTGGTATACGCACGTTTTAGTGTCATCACGAAAATCAAACGTTAAAAGTCTCTTATGTGACGTCATTCTAGCTGTTTAATTCTGCTTCGGGATACAAATATGAATATAATAGCTGTTTAACAACCATCTAGTGTTGTACTTACTTCACTCTCCACTTTCTTCAGAGGAAAGAAAGTTAACATGACTTCTCTAAAAGAAATGTTATTGTTGTTATTTAGAGAAATTTTAAAATTATGTAACGGTAAAGGACGTTATTTTAAAGAATCTTAGAAGAGGGGAAACTTCGCACAACAAAACATCAAAGTCGACAACGGTTTCCAAACCACACTTTGCATCAGCTAATTTGATGCAACGTCTTCGTCCACAAAGTGCTCGTTTTGGATATGCCCCTAATTTTGAACTAAGACACCAAAGCGAGAAACAACCAATCAACTACACTTACTGCCAACTCTTAGGCTACCCTTTTCTCACCTAGTAGTTGACAGATAGTGGAATATGACCGTCACTTTTAGATAAAACGTACTCGCAGTCTCAAAGTGCGAATTCACACACCAGACATACATGATAAAGTTATAGTTATAAATATGTCATTACACTCCATGGTAATTTAGTAACGAACTGTTAATATTTACCTTAAAAAAAGAACTGAAAGTCAGTTTTCTCACCGTAATAAATGATGTTCTTGTTTCATTTTCGTCAGTGTTCTGAAGATGTGTCTTTCGTAAAGTAAATAGTTTTTTTGTTTCTAGGACATCGCTCTTTGTTATTTCTCTCGAATGACACTTTATGAACACAATAAACTCGACGAACCGAGCAGAGACTCCTTTAAACCGAGGAGCGGTATTGACTGTTTCTACTATAACGTACCCACAGTTGAAAGTGCAGGCATGTTTGCAGAGAGAGCACAGCAGCACAGTGTGTAGCTTTATTATTTAACATTTGTCAGGCTTACCTTCTACCATTTAAGTTTTATTATTTGGTGTAATTAGTAAAACATACTTTTTGTGGTTATTCTCGGCTGATTGCGTACAAACAATTAGAAGAATGCGTTAGTTAGTTGCTTCATGATTTAATGGTTGTTTTATTTAATCTTTTATAGCTTAGCACTTGTGCATCAGGAGCGATTTTTGTAACAACCAAATCGTGACGTGACTTTGTCTGACAACGTGTTTTCTGACAAGGCAACATCCTACTTATTGTTTCTAATGCGTTTATATTTTGCTGGCACTCGTTGCTGACACATGAATACAGCGAGGACTTGTAATAGAACTTCTAACAGCAGTTTTGTGATAAACGACTTGTTGGAAAAAAACAACACCGTCCTGAGCAATAAACATTTGGTTTATTTTCCAACTAGAAGTTTGGAGTTAACCTTTGATATTTTAAACGAAAGAGTTATGTCTTGTTGTTAAAAATTTACTGAGCTAAAAAAGTGGTGTCTGTATGTTATAGCGCTGAGTCCTGGAATGTTTTTCAGATCATTGATTGATGATGGCATTAACTACTTGTTTAACCAGTTACCCCCCACGTAAATACTAAACTTTCCTTGTGAAAGGGACAACAGAGTGAGATAATCTGCTGACCTCTCATTGAGAAGAGATTAATTCCGTAGTTGACATATAAAGTGATAAATGCTAGCTGACGACGAATTTAGCTTGGGACAGTGGTGACCAAATTATAGGTCACGACCTCCTGATGAGAAGCAAGAGTTGAAATGAATCGCATTTGTGATATACTAAAAAATAAACATACTTTTATTTTAAAATTATTTTACAAAATAAAGATCGTAATTTATATTTAATAAATAAAACAAAATAAGAATTTTAGTGAAATATATTAGAGCAGTTATTACCCACCACAGATAAAACTACTTCACTTCTTAGGTAGGTCACGAAATCGGACAGGTTGAAAAATGTAGATTTAACACGCGTGTCGTTTCGTTTCTGGATTAGAAAGGCCTCTATCGTCCCAAACCTGAACTGTTGCACGTGATTTATGAATTCTAGTGACGCTGTAGCAAGCTTAGAACACCTACTGCTGCGTGTTTGCAAGAGTAGGACTTTCAGTGCCCCAAAGCTGGTATATTGTCCGTTTCATGACTTCTAATGATTACAACAGGTTTAGTAAAAACGCTGCTCCATTCTTGGAGAGGAGAAGTACCTTCAATGTCGCAACCCATGATTCATGACTTCTAATGATTACAACAGGTTTAGTAAAAACGCTGCTCCATTCTTGGAGAGGAGAAGTACCTTCAATGTCCCAACCCATGATTCATGACTTCTAATGATTACAACAGGTTTAGTAAAAACGCTGCTCCATTCTTGGAGAGGAGAAGTACCTTCAATGCCCCAAGCCATGATTCATGACTTCTAATGATTACAACAGGTTTAGTAAAAACGCTGCTCCATTCTTGGAGAGGAGAAGTACCTTCAATGTCCCAAGCCATGATTCATGACTTCTAATGGGTATAGTGGGAATAAAATACATTTAATTTTGTGTATGGGTGAAGATAATCTTCTTTGACCCAGAACTTAACCATTATTCATGATTCATGACTTCTAAGGGTATACGTATAGCAGCAGTCCTGTAAATTTCCAAATACCTGTTGCAGAATTTAATGTAATGGAATATCTAATTCCCAAGCTAGTGAACAATATGATATATACTTCACCAACAAACCCTATTAGCTTTATATAATTCAAGATTAACTGTCCTTATGAAACATAAACAAATATTTTTATAATAATATAGAGAGATGACAACGAAGAAATCAGTGTTCTGGTTCTGTTCTTTACAAAATGTGGTAGTAGAGCGATCATCTTCTGGTTTTCATGACTAAATGGTAGAATAGTTTTATATTTCAAGATGGGGTTTTATTAGAAATGAAATATGACGTGGAAAGAACTGAAATTAAGCATGATATTACATTTGTTTAGATCGCCGTTTCTCAAACATTTTAGGCTTTTTGGTACTTTTTCTTCAAAGTTTTTTGAGGTACCGTTCACATCTAATTTGAAACAAACAAAAACTTTCATCAGAAATGAATATTTTTAACAAGTATAATGTATAATACACTTTGTATGTTTTACATCTCCGTATTAATATGAACATTTATAAAACTGGATATTTTTATTTTATTTTCAAACCACTTTGGTCAAGAATGTCGTTAAATTCCTTTCACTTTAGCTTCTTATTGTACGACGTCATTCACTAATAGTAGCACGTTATGTTCTCATGGGAAAATAAATTGTAAGTTCAGCAATAGCAAGTGGAGTTATGCAAGCATTATTCTTCATTGGCAATCAGTTGACCTCTGAACGTAACGATCTCTCTTGTATTTCACTGATAAATGATTAACCACGTCAGTACTCTGGATAGGTAACTCTAGATAAGTCCGAGTTAACGATAGCTAATGTGAGAAAACAATTTTGAAAGATACACTTTGGAAATTCAGATACCTAACTTAACCCACATGCAAAAGCAATCGTATTTGGTGACCAGTTAAGTAATTTTTTTTTTATCTGTGTTAAACTTAAATAAAACTTGCTTATTGCAACTGCACGCTTGTACATATCTTAAATTTAAACCATAAACATTTTAAACTCAAAACTACCATGAACGAAGAGGATTTTGTAAGCAAAAAAAAAAAAGATTACATGGTTCTAATTGACGTATAACGAAAAAAATTTTCGTTTTAATTTTTGTTATTTATAGAAAACGTATTGACCAAAATATTTCTGACAGACACTTATAGTTGGCCCGGCATAGCCAGGTGATTAGGGAGCTCGACTCCTAATTTAAGGTTCGGTAGCTTATGATACTAGATTTATTCAAACACCCCAGTGCTATCATTCCATAGGTCACTTCTATATTACATAACATGGAGGCCCGGTATGGCCAGGTGGTTATGGCACTTGACAAATAATCTGAGGTTTGCAGGTGCCAATCCCTGTCACATCAAAAATACTCCCCCCCTTTCAGTTTTGGAGATATTATAATTTTACAATAAATCTTACTACGTTGGTGAAAGAGTATCCCAAGAATTGGCTGTGGGTGGTGATGACCAGCTGCCTTCCTAGTGGCCACTAAAACCATATCAGATCAACCAGTTTTAAATACTTAATTCTTTATTGAAACTTTTCTTCTTGTATTTTTTTTTATTTAGATTAAAGACACATTGAATTATTTACCGTGTCCACTTCGTTTGTAGTCTTGTAATTCTGTAAAAACGTACCACTACCAACAGAAGGACCGTGTCCACTTCGTTCGTAGTCTCGTAATTCTGTAAAAACCACTACCCACTGAAGGACGTTTTCTTCTTCAATTATTCTCAAGACTATTCATTTCTGTTTTATTATTTTACTTAATGGTCCAGTGTTTACCATTCTAGGAGTGTATGTGCACAAAATTTTGCTATTCGAGTCCCACTACGAAAATGCACTGTATTATTTGGTGCCGTGCATACGTTGTAAGAGTGAAAGTAAAATATTCTGGTGTATAAATGTAGCATGTACTTCTTTTTATTCCATGGGCTGTTGGGATTGTTTTTTTAAGTACATGTTAATAGGCCAACACGTTTCATAACCGATGAGTACTCTTGTACATCAAAATTAAGGACAGCTGTCTTAAGATAGACTTGTGTGTAGCTTTGCACAAAAATTCAAAACAAACAAAACTTGTAGAGAAGTCTGGCTGTTATAGCTCAAAAAAGGGGGAACAAACCATTATTGAATGAGAAACAAAATTTGATGAAAATCAACAGAAATATTTTGATCGATGGTTCACCAGGTGGCGCACGTCATGAAATTGACTAAGAAGAGGAGAACTTGAAGCTGAGATTGTGATGTTTTCCTTCTAAACTCCAAAGTTAAATAACAGAGAAGGCAAGCCGTAGATCACATCTTTGTTTTGTGACCAAATGGAATTGTTCACTTGTCAGTGCCTCATAACAAGCGTGTTAGAACCGTTGAAAATTCTTTCCACACGAGACCAACCAGACTTTTTATAACATACGATGAGAGCTTTTTCTCTCTAAAACAGTGTTAATAACTTTCTTTATAGTAACGCTGTGGATTCTAGATAAATTGTTTTTTGTCATCAACAACATACATTCTGTACAGCTGTATCACGCATTACTATTTACGCTACATGATTAAGCTAATTTAAGGGGAATCTAAACGTTCTTTAATCAGGAGAATTTCATAAAGTTCAGCAAATTTGTACATAAATGTTGGTTATGAATATCGAATAATAACTGTCCATCCATGTGATTCTTTTGACAAATTGAGCAAGAAACTGTTAATCTAGTCTGCTTCGCCTAACCAATAATTACGTATCCACACGTGCATTCGTTCTATAGTTTTTCTGCTCTAAATCATTCGTCCAAATGATTTCGTTTAATCCAAATGATAAAAAACCAAAAAGGTCCAGTTTTTAGTCTTAGATTAAGCTGTGGTAAAAATGTAAGACCAATAACTTTCACGACTTTTCGCGTACGTGTGCGCAAAAAAAATCGAAAGTAAGCGGTTTTAGTTGAGTAACTTCGCGAATGTGGCTTATATTGAGTCAAAGTGTGTGTTTTTCGTAGAGCAAAGCCATAAATGGCTATCTGTTCAGCCCACTGAGGGGAATCGAACCCCTGATTTTAAGCATTGTAAATCCGGAGACATACCGCTGTACTAGCGGGGAGCGTTTAATCCAATGTTGATAACTAATAATGGATTTTAAAAAGCTATCAGTGTATGAGATTTGAAAAAAAAATTTTTGAAGTTAAGCATATTTTTTTTCTATTAAATAAAATTTGCGGTCGGAAGAAAAAAAGAAAAACATCAGACAAAATTGGAAATTAAATATCTCGTGTATTTCTTAAGGAATTACCTTGAAATTTAGTATGTGAAGTAAGGATCATACAAACTGAAATTATGTGAAAGTCTGAATGCCCACAATCTGAGTTACAAAAAGTGGAATATCGCTAAACCATTACTTTTGTTAATAACACCCAGTGTGTTCTGTAGGTTGTTTTGGCCGAATGTCTTAGTGAAACACCAGGATATATTTGTGTATATAATTACCAAGAAACACATAACTGTCTTGGATTCTCAGTTATTAGTTTTATTTTGCCGGATTAACAAAGATAAACAAATCGAAATATCCCCTTTAGTGGTTACCAGTACAATCATTATAAACAGACATCTGGAAACATGTTAAGAGGGCGTGGCTGCCTGCTGCGATAGTTATCTACGGGGATGTTTGTCACTGATTTTGTCAGGGGATTGAGGCTATATATCACTAAGAAATTACTGGTTGTCACCAGAGGGTTAAACGAGTTCTACGTAAGGGCTTCAAAATCACACGTTCCCTCGTGGATTGTTTTTTTTAGGATGTGTCAGTCTGTACAAAGCAACACACACACGTGTTTAGTATATCTCAATACCTGTGTCTCAGTTTGAGAATATTTAAATTGCATTAAAAACTGTCAATGAGCTGCGTCAGAGTACTAACAGGAGTTGATAGTTGGTTGTTTTCGAACCAATCAGACAAGGTGCATCAACAGAACACCGTGAAAGTGCAGACAGTTATTCCATTCCCATCAGCAGTATGACACTGCATTAATTACTCCAAGGACAGAAACTTCACGTGAAAAACGTGTAAGAACTTAATGTAATGAGGGTTATCTGTGAAAAGCCAGTTTTAAACTGATAGAGTGAAAAGGTAGCGGCTCGTCGCCAATTCTTAGAATGCTCTTGTCTGATCAAACAGAAGGATGGGACTGACTGTTACTCTTATAATGTACTGATAATCCCCAAGTACAGAGTGACTTTTTCTCCAGCTTCTGTACACGAACGGTTTGGTGCAGTAATATGTTAAAAATCATGGTAAAGATACAAATTAAAGTAACATTAAAATAAACAGTTTAAAATATACATTACCCCCTATTTTCCACCTTGATTTTGTTCACTTTGTCTTTGTAATTCTTTAATTCGGGATCATAAGTTAGTTTGAACTTTAAACCTTTTTACGATGAGTCTTTATTCTGAACCAAAATACTTCTTTCCTGTTTCAGAGATGAGGGGGTTTCCATCTGTCCCCTTTTCCGAGGCCTGCGCATGTGTGTGGAAGTAAAGGTGAAGTAAGACTTAATAATTGTATTTGTTGTTGTTTGTAATTAAACACAAAACTGCACAAGGATTCTAGCGTTGGAAGTTCGTAGACACGTCGCTATGTCACTGGAGGAAGCAATTCTATTTGAAAACGTTAATATTTGTAATTTTCAAATTACAAATATTGTTTTATTCTGAGATGGCACTCCTGTAGGATCTCTTGAAACTATATGCGCATACCAGCAGAATTATGTAAAATGCTGTCGTTTTGTTTCATTTAATAGCAATTTATACATAAACAATACGAAAATCTGTGTATTTAAAATGAAGCAGAGAGAAATATTATTACTACTTGTTATTCAGAGCATGCGCTCAGGTCACTTAGATACGTCAGTAATTTCAGTTATGATTTATTATCCTATTAACCTGTCACTTTTACGCATAGTTTTTATTTGTTATTTATGTGAATTACTTAAAATTATTTTAAAACTAATTGGTCCGTTTGATGTATTTTTCAGTTTCTCCACGTGCGTTGTATTGAAACGGATATATTTCTTAACAGAGATTTAGGGTTAGATATAAAACGTTGATGACTATAGAGTTTTCTTACCAAAAACGAAGGAATAGACTTCTTACGAAGGTAATATATTGGTATAATAAATTACAAACAGTTTAAAGAAAGCGGTGACAGTAAGATGCTTGTTGACCACGAGAACGATCATGGCAAATTTTTTTTTCCTTCTTTCTCTTATTTGTCGAAGATAGCAAACTCTAACCTCAAAAACGTGTTTTGTGCTACCAGTCCGCCTCATGTTAACTTGTTGTTACGCCTCACTACCTCTGGCTATAAGATATTTGTGACTGAGAGCTTTGTTTGTCAATAAGCAAGCACAATAAACTATCTATTTTGGGCCACCGCGAGTTCGAGGACCTTGCGCTGGACCATCAGGAAGGGGAGATGAAGATAAAACCATTTATGACATGTCATAGTCACTGTCACTTTTGCCCAATACCAGAAGTCATTAGACTGGTTGGGATACAACCAATTTGTTTGTTTTGTTATTAATGATTAACGCTTCAGGTTGAGAATCTTAGTGTTTAGGATTGGAGACCTACTTTTTCTAAATAGACTTTTAGTTATGAGTGGTTTGGTTTGTTTTGAATTTCGCGCAAAACTACACGAGAACTATCTGCGCTACCCGTTCCTAAGTTTGGAGTGTAAAACTAGAGGGAAGGCAGCTAGTCATCACCACCCACCGCCAACTCTTGGGAAACTCTTTTACCAACGAATAGTAGGATTGACCGTCGATTTATAATGCCCTCACGACTGAAAGGGTAAGCCCGCGACCCTCGGATTACGATTCGAGTGCCTTAACTGTGAGTGTATTATTTATACGAGTGTACCACGCGACCAAGTGTGCCACGCCATCCAGTTCCTAAACATCTTGTGTGTTTTGCTTTTTCCAAATTCAGCTCCTGTGGTCATCAGAACTAATATTTGAAACTTTGTTTTTATTAGCTGGATCGTAAATATTTGTCCCTCTGTGGAACAGCAGTAACACAGTGAAAACAATTAAGTTTTAATCAAGTATAATAAGTAACACCATAACAAAGGAC
Source organism: Carcinoscorpius rotundicauda (assembly GCA_011833715.1). Taxonomy (NCBI): domain Eukaryota; kingdom Metazoa; phylum Arthropoda; class Merostomata; order Xiphosura; family Limulidae; genus Carcinoscorpius; species Carcinoscorpius rotundicauda. Next base: position 9,566,400 of record CM022406.1, on the reverse strand, counting down.
AGCGTTAAAAACAACAAATTCAAACCTCTCACTAATTATATAATTTGTTATTTTAACACAAAAGCAAATTAAACAAAAAACGCTGCATCAACTGAAAAGATCCCAGTGTACAAGCTATAATGTGGGATAATAAAATGAATCCTAGGTTTTGGAGGTGACTTGGATGTAAGACCTACATAGCGATGGGAAAACAAAATCTATCAAATTTTATATGCAAAAACGGCTCGTTTGCGTTCAGAAAATATTTTAAATAGAACCCAAACGAGCCGTTTTTGCATATAAAATTCTCAACAAGTGGGTTTCTCGACATCACTGAAAATCTATCAAAATTAATCTTCATTCACCAGTCTCGTATAAGAAATAGAAATACTCTTATGCAGCGTTTTCTGTTTAATTTGTTTTTCTTTCGGCTTGTTTTTTCAATTAAAATAAGATATTATATATTTATAGAAATACACACTTATATACACTCACAATTATATGTGTGTATATATATATATATATAGACATATGTGACACCCAGTCCTGCTACTCAGTTACAAAGAGACAGACATAGCCTTTATGGTGATGGATACTTTGGTCTGGTTACCCCTCCATGGCTAGTATTTTAAAGTCAAGAAGGTCTATACTAATTTCTTAAACCTCTGACCTGGTCGATGAGCCCACGTGAGCATAAGGTGTCGTTGAGGTTAATGATTTCAATTACCTCTCATTCCTATCTTTAATTTTTAAAAAATCACCTCGACATACACACGAAACTTTATAATTTTAAACTCATCAAGTCACTAGGTCGTCCTGACGATGAACGTTTACATCATTACCATAATATTTCAAAGCTTCTGCCAGACCTGCGTGACTGAGAAGGTTTGTTGCACTTCGTGAGCAAATTAACAAATTCGTGTCCGTAACTTGGTGCACACACTCATTATTCTGTTCGGATTAGGAACAGACTGAACGTGGAAAGAAGTAGATAAAGGTCTTTATCTTAATATACTTTATTATAATACCTGTTATTTGGTTTAATAAACTACACGAAGCGCAGTTTTATCAACATTATCCAACACATCTTGCATAAGTAATTGGTACGTTGTTCCTACACGAATTATTATAATTCTACTAGTGTTCCAGAGTGGTAAAAATAATTTTTCTACATAAATTACAGAAACTAAATTATTCAACTGGCATACGAAATCAAAATACAGCGTAGAAGTTAGTTTGGTTTGTTTGTTTCAGAGTAAAACAATATTGGACTATCTGCTGTGTTCCCCACAGGAAGTGGAACCCTGAATCTTAGCTGTTCCACCTGAGGGAGGGACAAATATTTACGATTCAGCTAATAAAAACAAGGTTTCAAATATTAGTTCTGATGACCAGAGGAACTGAATTTGGAAAAAGCAAAACACACAAGATGTTTAGAAACTGGATGGCGTGGCAAACTTGGTCGCGTGGTACACTCAGTCACGTGACACACTTTGTAGAGCTCGCGAGCTCTGTAAGTGTTCACAAAACTCAGTATCGTACCGTTCGTTTTTCACAGTTTTTTTAAGTTGAACATTGAGATAACTGTGCTATGTCTATTGTGAGAATCGAAACGTGGATGTGTACCACCGAGTGCCTGTTCAAGCTTCATAACTAATCAAGATTGCTGGCCACCTCTATTACTTATATGTTCCTACCTAAAGGTTTTCTGGTCAGTGTCTCAGGTCCCCCAGTGGCTCAGCGGTATGTCTGCGGACTTACACGCTAAAATCCGGGTTTCGATACCCGTGGTGGGCAGAGCACAGATAGCCCATTATGCAGCTTTGTGCTTAATTCTAAACAACAACAACAGTGTCTCAGTTTCCACCTAAGGATTCTCTAGTCAAATGTCTCAATTTCTGCCTAAATGTTTTCTGGTAAATGTCTCATTTTCTATCTAAAGATCCTCTGGTCAAGTGTCTCAGTTTCTACCTAAAAATTCTCTGATCAGTGTCCCAGCAACTTATCATAACACAGAGTTATTAACACAACAGTACATCAATATATGTTCATATGATTAACAACGGTATTCGACAATAACAGACATAGAAGTAGTTATATAAACAGGGACGTATTCAGTATTGTTAAAATGTATTAAATTTCACTTTCTTTTGGTGTCAGCTTAACGTATGTTGTTACTGACCCTCTTAGTCAAGCCCTAATTATAATTCGCTGTATTAATAAGGCAGTAACCTTGAACAGCTTGCAAACCAAATTCGATCGTTTGTCCAAACATTTATCCGTTTAGATCCTAGAGAAGTTCCTACTTCCACTTAAATTTAATGAAATTTATTAATAATTCGTGAAACCAACCGGAGAGGCTTTTTTGTTTTTTAATATACATCTAATTACGACCACTCTAATAATATTTCATTGTCATGACATTTTTATTCAGAAATTTAGTAAATCCCTTAAGAACTTTTTATACATAACTAGTCAATATCTCGGAAAGTGCCTAAACCTTATAAAATATTTCTACCGTCTTTAAGTGTACAGTTGGATATGTAATCATCCCAATAACTCGTACGTGAAACTGCATTCTTGAAAAGTAACTGAAATATATCGCCCTGTTACGTGTGAAAATTAATCTAAAAACTCACACACTGAAAAGATCTCGCCGTATTACGTGTGAAACAGTAACCTTGAAATATCACACTGTAATAATCTCACTATGTTACTTCTGAAACTGTTATAGACCTACTTGAACATTAAAACTCTCATATTCTCTCTAGCAATTACTTCGTTATTTTAAATTTTGTTTCCCCATCATCCCATCATATGAAAGAAGACTAGCTATTCAATTACTGAGAGTATAACGTTTCGCCACACCAGGAAAACAACCTCTTGGTTTCTAAATAATCATTAACAATTGGTTACTTGAAGAAAAAACTGAAATACATATAACGAACGCCAGGTGCCCTTGTGAATATTCTTTGATTGTTTTTTCGAAAAAAGCCCCAAGTGCTTCGTTGCTGTGTCCATAGCAGAAATCGAACCCCGGATCGTAAAGGCATAGACTTACCGCTGTCCAAAGTGGACATTCTTTATCTATATGATATTAAACCTCGCTAACTGGAGAGTCCAGTACGAAGTTTGCAATGAAAAAATAATGTTTGTAAATGGAAAATTAGGGAACTCAGAATTCCATAACAAAAATTATTCCTGAACTGGAAGCAATAGCATATACAACAAAATAATTAAATTATCTCATTTACAAAATCATATTTTTGCTGACACGTTTCGCCCTTTGGTGCCTTTTCTTTTACCATAATGTCATAGAATACAAACAAATTAATATAAAAATAGAAAAGCGTTACCACAAGCATGGACTTCCACACCTTTATTAAAGAAAACAAAGGGTAAAAATTAGTTTGTCACGAGAGCGCGCTCTGAAAACAATGAACGCATCAAGTTAAATAAATAAGCCTTTTTTATACTTAAAGACATTAATTAAAAACAAACTTGAAGAATAATTCAATTTACACACAAGTCCGCACGTTTTCATGTGCAAACAACCATTGAAAAGATTGACAAAGACAAACGAATCTTACCAAACCACAAGACCTTCATCATCGTATTATATCACACAGTCCTCGTTTACCTCACAAAGCACTTATAAAATATGCTGCGTCTTAGTTTGCCCGAGAATTGGTTTAGGTTTAGGTTTTCCTGCCTATTGTTCGTTCTATGTTCCCGTGTCAGAAACAGCAAACTGAGATGGAAGCAGACGTAAAATAATTGGCATGCTGCCAAGTACAGACACATCTCAATTTGCATCATATTAAGGAAGTAATAAACATATTATAAAACTAGAAAGAACTGGGCGAAAAAAATACTACTAATAAAGTTCGTGTTTAAAATAATATCATAAATGCCTTGGTTTAAAATCTGTTTCTTGTACATTCATAAACGCCTCCAATGAAATGCATAAGAGTAAAGATATCTTATCTTACTTTGTAAATGACAGTTGGAGCTAAGGACGCACTAGAGAGGTCCGGCATAGCCAGCTGGTTAAGGTACTTGACCCCTAATCTTAGGGTTGCAGGTTCGAATCCCCCTCACACCAAACACGCTCACCCGTTTACCCGTGGGGACGTTATAATGTGACGGTCGATCCCGCTATTATTTGGTAAAATAATAGCCCAGGAGTTGGCGGTGGATGGTGATGACTAGACGCCTTCCATCTAATCTTACAATGATAAATTAGGAACAGCTAGTCAAATAGTCCTCGTGGAACTTTGCACGAAATTTAGAAACAAACAAAGGAGCGAATTAGCATTATCTGTCTAAATTTTGCGTTATATACAGATACAGATTCATTTAATTCAACGTTTCCAGCAAACGCTTCTTGTCAAAAGTACGAGACTTTACCCTTTATGTCAGTGAATCCCTTTGCGCTTTCAGCTCTGTGTGCTTTATAAAAGTGACAGTCAGTACAAGAACTAGTTATAAACACCAACAGATACGGCTATTTTAGCGGCAGGTGCTGCTTGATAGCTGCCTTCAGCAATTCAATATTAAAAGCTTCTAAGCTGACCATTTACTTCGTGTGTGTCACTAGCTCAGAATTAAAGGCCCCTTAGCTGACCGTTTACTTTGTGTGTGTGTCAATAGTTCAGAATTAAAGGCCCCTATAGCTGCTCAAAGTCCAACACCAAGAGCTTATCACCTGAAACTGTCCAAAGTTCAACATCAACCGATTAACATCTATAATTGTCCAAAGTCCAGCACTACCCCATTAAAATCCAAAACTGTCCGACGTACAGCACCGTCTAGGCACGATTATGAACATCTATAAAAAAAAGGCCATCGTTGTTCAATTGACTGATTATTTAAAACTAAGCACAGAGCTACACAATGAGCTATCTGTGTTCTGCCCACCATGGATATCGAAACCTGGTTTTTAGCAGTGAGAGTTCGAAGACATGCCGCTGTGCCGCTATGGGACCGTTGTTCTAGTGAATGCTCGAAAGCTAATATTATGTGATCTATAAACAACACTTTTTCTCCCCTGAAAATCTAAGTGTCTCTGAATCTCTCATCGAAAAAGTGACAAAAAACGTTGCTTTTTGTCCTTCGATTATCGAAAAATATAAGACCAGAAATCAGTGTACGTGAAAATACGTTTGGCTAACCCCGCGACCTTTCTCAGCCATTCTTCAAGAAAAAACGTATCAACGGCGCTTGTGTCGATTGGGTGAAACGTTTTTTTCACCACAAGATAAATCATCCATCATCAGCCGTGACAGTTTCCATCAAGTTACTGATATTGTTTGCTTCCCCAACTTCCTTTCTTCAAATTTCTGCTTTAATAAATCGTTTTTTCAAGTATGTCCAAGTGGTTTCAATTAATTATGACAATGTCTTATTTTTAATATCAAGCGTTTAAAAATTTTCATTGATTAAGCTATGGTAGGATTTGCACACTTTATTTCAAAGGCGTGTAAGTTACCGGAGACCAATAATAATACTAAATTCATAGTTATAAAGATTGTTTAGAGTTATTTGTTTGTGTTGTAATGGAACAAGTAAACGTTGCAAGACCTTTCAAATATTCAGTATCCCTAATTAGAAGTTTTATTTTTTAACCTTCCTACCTATCAAAGTTCTAGGGTGTGTATCTCAGGACGGTTGGTATGGGTATTAACAATTTTACTAATAAAGCAGAAAACAACGTTTCGACCTTCTTAGGTAATCTTCAGGTTTGCAAACTCTCTTTGTTAACCTGAAGGTGTCCTAAGAAGGTCAAAACGATATTCTTTGTTTTATTAGTAAAAGTTTTAGAGAACAGAAAATAACTCAGAATACACAGACATATACGAGGTGTGGTCAAAAATGTTCTAAGACTTCATTTTTATTCCAAAGAATAATGTACATACCTCAGTATTATACGCTATCTCCTTCAAAGTAATCTTCCCCAGATGATACACACTTGTTTCAACGTTCCTACCATTTTCAAAAGCAATGCTGGAAGTCTTCAACTGTTATATAACTAAGTTCTGTTTTAACATTATTATGGATGGTTGTTATGTCATCAAATATTTTTTCTTTCAACTTAATTTTGATTTTTGGGAACAGTAAAAAACAATCACACAAGACAAGATCAGGAGAATGCCAGGGGTGTGATATTAGAGAAATTTTGTTTTTTTCTTCCATAAAATTCTTGAACAGACATATCAGTGTGTGAAGGTGCGTTGTCATAATAAAAAAAATGATTTGTTTTTGTTTTGTTTTTAATTTCGCGCAAAGCTACACGAGGAACTTCGTAGATACTTAATTGTCGATCACTTCCAATTTTTCTTTCACCTTAGCGACCGTTTGTTTCATCAGTGGACGATGTTGAAAGTTTCCCAGAATGTGGGTCATCTTTGACCGCTTCCCAGCCATCTTGGAAGCGTTTTATCTACTGATAAACGACAGCCTTACTTAAGCAGTCTTCACTAAAGGCAGTTCTTAACATCTCCAGGATTTCTGTTCCTCCTTTACCATTCTTCATACAAAACTTGATGCAAACACGATGCCTTTCTGTTCTGTACATTTTTATTACAACAGGGGCACGTTTTCTACAATAAGGATATAAGGTCTGAAGAAATGACTTGTTCGTGGGGTAGATCACTATTTGTACTTTGTAAACACATTATTGAAGCTCACTGCCTCTATACTGGCACCTATAACAGAATAAATCTTAGAAAATTTTGATCATATTTCGTATATATGTTCTGTAACTTTGTATTAATTATCACTCCTATTGATAAGGTTAACAACATGAACACCATCGTTGTTCGAAACCCGACATTTCTTCATACCTCAAAAAGGTTTTTCAATATTTTACATTATATCTACTATTTAAAAAAGGTATTCCAAAATTGAATATATAAGTCATGCCTTATATTTAATACGCTTTCTTCAGGTTCTAGTATAATCATTAAGACACTGTCGGCGTGTATTTTAGCTAATTCGTCTAAAATAAAGATTCAACAAGTGGTAATGCCAAAACGTTAACTAAACTGTTGCAAAGATAACGCTGTTTTTAAAACGTACATGAAACTAGTTTCTGAATTCAAGATTTTGCTGAAGTTCCAGGTTCTATGATTGTATTTGTTGAATAGTGAGCATTAAGGTAAATAGAATATTCTCATAAATGTAAAAAAGTAAATTATTTTACGTATTTCAATAAATATATACTTTTTTTAGTTTTGGTTTGTTTTGAATTTTGGGCAAAGCAATTCGATGGCTATATGAGCTAGCCGTCCCTAATTTAGTGTAAGACTAGAGAAAAGGCAGCTAGTCATCACCACCCATCGCCAAATTTTGGACTACTTTTCTACCAACGAATAGAGGGATTGACTGAAATATTATAACGCCCCCACGGCTGAATGGACAAGCATGTTTGGTGTGCCTTTTATTAAGAGTGTAACCGAAAGAATCAATCTTAGTTGGTCAAAGAAAAACACGTAACTTTCCCATTTTACTCATATTTGTAGGACAAAAGAGTGACTATTTTATCAGTTAATAAAACGACTATATGGAAAAACAACAGCACGTGGTCGTGCTTATTTGTCATGCAACGCTTTATCTGATTACGGGAGACTAAATTACATTAACGAAATAGCAGATTGTATTACAACGAGTTGCTGACTTTGCAAGCTACTCTCGAGTAATCTATGGAATAGTTGAACCTTTTCCAAAAGAGGGTAGCCCATGTTAACGGAAGTGGGCTGCAGGGTTTCGAATTACACATCAAATGTATTTGATTTCTTTTCCGTAATAAAATTTACGTATTTTATACATATAATTGGGTCAAGTTGTAACAAATAAATAATTAAATCTAGGTTTGTTTAACTTCCTTTGCAACATGACACATAATAAGTCGTTCTCAACATATCAGAATACTACCAATACGGTTACTTATTCACATAACATATACACTCGTGTATTAACAACCAATTCGATACATTTTCATTTCTTTGTTTTTGTTATAAGGAGGCTTGCTAAGACCCTTGAAATATATCTCTTGTAGGTTCCAGTAGTTTTCCCCTTGTATAAAACACGGCCATAAGTATATTTTAAACTGATTAGAGGTAAAGTCCAGATTTTGGGCGGACAGATGAAAATTACACTTTAGACTCTCTATAGCTCCAAAACTTTTAAGTCTAAAGTTTACACTAATCAATAGATCTAACAGGAAACTACATGTTTCACAATACTTGGTGGAAGCACTTCATGCACTTTAACACTTGTTTGAGAGACTCCGTGCTCTTTAACACTTGCTTGAGAGACTCCGTGCTCTTTAACACTTGTTTGAGAGACTCCGTGCTCTTTAACACTTGCTTGAGAAACTCCGTGCTCTTTAACACTTGTCGGAGAGTCTCCGTGTTCTTTAACACTTGTCGGAGAGTCTCCGTGCTCTTTAACACTTGTTGGAGAGACTCCGTGCTCCTGTTTGTTACGGTATTTAAGGGTGTTGACTATAATAAAGAAAGGAGTAGTGTGAATCGTAAATGCCAGTAAAATTTCTGCTAAAGATCATACTTTACTTTGGTTTCACGATTCCATGTAATAATAACAGGAGAACTGCTTGAAATAGAGATAAAGTTTTTTGACGAAACGTAATAATATGAGCTTTTCAATAACCATTGCCACTACGTGTGACGAAGAAAACATGAATTTTTTCCGTGTCCACTGTATGATTAACGTCCTAGAATGTATGTCACGAGTGCCAGGGAAAGCAAAGTGACAGAGTTTCTCTTGAATAGAGCGAGTGCACCCTGTGTCCATTGCATGGATCGTGTTTAAGAACGGATATCATAAGCATAGGATAAACAATGCAAGAGATTCAATCCAGGGCTAGAAAAATGAAATTCCAAGAACATTTTTCCAAGATCTTAATAAAAATCAACGTTAACTCCAAGATGTTACAGCCAAGTTAAATGCCAGAGATATAGTGAAGTGGAATAAACCGGAAGTAATAAAAGGCTCATCGCAAACCACAGCTACCTTATCTCTAAGATCACAATCAAAGATAGTAAATTAGTGAATCTACAAACAAACCTCAACCATTAACAGCAGTTCTACTTATAGACACTTATAATGTTGGAATTTCTTTTATGTTTCAATAGTTCTGTTTCCACAATCAAAGGTTGGAGTGTTGATACTATCAGTCTGACAGGTTCTATCAAGATCAACCTTGTATGTCTCTTATCTAAATATTACCTTTGTTATCTAACATCTTGTATCTTTACACGTACTTAAGTCTCATAATCTGACTGAATATTATGCTGGAATTGATATTTCGCAAAAAAAATTAACTTATGTATGTATGTATACACGAAACGAAGTAGTTTCTGTTTCATGAATCAGCGGTATGTCTGCGGACTTCCACGCTAAAATCCGGGTTTCGATACCCGTGGTGGGCAGAGCACAGATAGACCATTGTGTAGCTTTGTGCTTAATTCAAAACAACAACAACAAAACGTTTCATGACATGAGAGACTTCTGAAACTAATGGGAAATTTAGTTCGAATTTAGTTTCAATTTAGTTCGAATCTACACGATTCAAAGGAATAACCAGTAACCATCAGCCAGACCACTTTGTGAATTATTTTTTGTCTATCAATTTATTTGAGCACGCGTAATGTGTAGGTGTATGTTTTGATTGCTTGTTTTGAAATTAAGCGCAAAGCTACACAATGGGCTATCTGTGCTCTGCCCATCACGGGTATCGAAATCCGGTTTCTCTCGAAGTGAGTCCGCAGGTATACAGCATTGGAGAGAGTGTTGGTGTACCTCACTGAAATAGGACCGTAATAAAGAGTTATATGTGAGAGTTATAAAAGAGAAACTATTACAATTTAGCATTCCTTAACACTAAACGAAACCTCGCCCCATGCCGCAGTGGTTCAGCGACAAGTCAAAAGGGTTGTAACGCTAAAGAACGGGTTTCGACCCCACATTGTGGTGCATCGCAAATAGCCCAATTTGTAGCTTTGTGTAAACAGATTACAAAAAGAAAATTAAATGTATGCGAAACCTTCGATAACATTATCTTAACTACATAAAAAAGTAAAAGTTAACTGACATCGTAGCTCAGTATACTTTGTCTGAGTGGTAGACAGAAAGAGGAGGGATTATACAGAAATACCAGGACTGTCCTCATTTCTAAAGAAATGTCTCGCGCTCAACGCTTATTGGTGTCAATTGCACCAGTTAAATATTATATAGCATCTACTGCAGCAGATGGTGTATAAAAATTATCTATGAAGGCGTCTCGGCCTCTTCTGATGGCTTAGTGCAAACTTGTGTTTAGACGCCAAACTATATATATAGTCGATTTCTACGTCATCATTATATTCTCGTGACAAGAAAATTAACATTTTCTTCACCAGAACTTGCCGCTAGGTGTTCATCATCATCAGTCAAATCAGTCGAGCTGTATTTAGAGACTAGAAATAAATCACGGAAAAGAAGAGAAGAAAAAATCTACTTGGAGATAGAAACGTATTATAGTATCAACTCTTTTTAAAATAACTTAAAGACGGAAAAATATCCAGAAATGATCTATATATAGTTTCCTTAAAATGAACATATACGGTTTAAGTATCGATACGATTTTGTTATTATAAGTTTGTGTTTCTTTCAGCAATCTAAAATTTCGTGAGGATAAAAAAAGCACGTGAACTGAATGACTAAAGATAGAAGGCAGCTAGCTATACATCACCACCCATCACTAACTGTTGAGTTACTTTCTTTTACTAAAGAATAGTGGAATTGGCTGTCACATTATAACGCCTCCAGAGCAGAAAGGGTGAGTATGTTTGGTGTCAAGGGGATTCGAACTCGCGACTCTCAGATTACGAGTCAAATGTCATAACCACCTAATTATGAAAGTAAAGAAGAATGCAACCATATATGCTGTATCCAGTGGTAACGAGGCTTTCCACCCAATATCAAGGCTCATGATACTAGCTGAAATATTACAGACATGGTAATAGTATAAACTCTAATCGTTTTTTGTATCTTTATGTGCTTGAGGAAGAGTTGTTTTGGTGTGAAGTACAATTCATTAATTAGGTTTGTTAAATGTAATGTTTATAAATTTTATTCAGTTCGTCACACATCATAATTAGGTTTATGGCTTTAATTAACAACAAACTTTTTATCACTAATAATATTTATTTATTCATTTTACCTGAATTATTATTACTATTGTATTGACTTAGCTTACTCCTTTTTTACCTCCGTACATTCGGCTGTGTTTTCGATTTCGTCTTTGTTTTAAGAAATTTAACTCTCTGTAAATTTTGAGAGGTCCGTTTGAAACCCTAAAGTTTTAATTTTGATAATATAACCAAATAGATTTGTAGTTAGTACAAATAAAAAACTATATAGCAAAAACAAGTGGGAAACTCAGTAGTTCCGGCGCTTACATTTCTTTTAGGCAGAAATAGAGTAAATTAGCCTATGAGATCTTTTTTTCCCGTCCTTATTTAGTGATTATATGTTTGTCCACCAGCAATACCCATATGTATGTTATGTGTGTACTGGATTCGAATTTATTACACATCAGGATCTCTGCCAATCTACCCACAAATTGATTTTTTTAGAAAAAAATTATAATAGATTAATCTACGAAACCTTGAACGTAGTCAAATACATCAATTGAAAGTTTTGGACGTCTTGATTCTAGAACTGTAATTATATCTCAGATCGATCAAGAGATGACAAAACTATGATCTAAAAATTTGTATTTGAAGAAGGAACAACAGAACAACTATGTGTGTGTGTTTTTTTCGTATAGCAAAACCACAAAGGGTTATCTGCTCAGCCCACCGAGGGAAACCGAATAGAACAACTAGAGACGTTCTATAAGCCACTATGCCGCGGCTAAAAACATTTTTTAAAAATAATATTCACGTAAACGTACAAAAGATATTTACACAACTGTAATTTTGAGGTGATACACTGAAGAGAAAGCAGATAGTCAATAGCACTCACTGTCAGTTCTTGCCCTATTCCTATCTGAACCAAAAGTACAATTTGACCATGTGGAGGATTTACAATGATATAGGTATTTTAATATCAATGTTCGTTTAAGTTAAATACATATTTAGAAATGTACATAACTTATACTACTAAATTAGTATTGCGAAATTCCCGCCTATTTACTAAAGTAATAGAATGTTCTCGAGTGTAAGAATCAACAATGTACTATGTGTGTATGTAAATAATAGTGACTGTCATAATTGTTGTGCAGGCTGAAATTTCTAGAAATTCGTCTCACGCTTATAAAATGTAACCAGTGCAACGCGCTAAAAGACAGTATATATTATTTGTTTGCTACAGTTGATATACTATAAACATCGAAAGCTATAACAGCGATTAACACTTATTAATCGCAAACTTCAGGTGTTTTACCAGGAACGTTTTCATATTCCGAACACTACAAACCGTTTAACTTTAACGCATTAACATCAGATGTTAGTACTTTTACGAAGACATTATATAACTTCAGCTGTGAAAAATTCACGTGTGAGTAGCGAAGAGCTAGCTTGCTCCCGTTAAGCGAATTATACCGACATCAACTCGAAATTAATTCGCTCATTGTGAACCCTCGATAGGATATCAAAGAAGTTCCGGACAGGAGAGAAGACTTGATATTGTTTGTAAGTTAATAAAACTTTTATATATAAATTATTATTTGTAATAACCGTCATTATAAATCGTATTCTTTTATGTATACTAAAATATATTTCTAATAAAAAAAATGTGTGTATCAATCTTGTTAACAAATATTATAATTCTGATTCATCTCGACATTTAATTAACTTCTAAGTTTAAATTACAATTTGAGTAAGTTTCAGATTATTTCAAATTATAATACATAACAACTGTCGCTCTTGTAGCGCCCTATCAGCCCCAGGTTCGAGCGAGCACTAAACCCTCAGATTGACAGTCGAAGATCCCTGACTACAGACCATGCCATGCACAAACAGATAACGCGAAACTTTTATATTTTGATCTGGACTGTAGAGAAACTTTCTCAATCTGTTTATTTCTATAAAAATTACGACCAATTTATTTTGTTATTTTGTATTGTTGTTTTTGTTTTTTCAGACAAATGGCAGAAAAGAACTTAGGCTAGAAATCTGGAGATTTTCAAGAGTTTAATCTCAGGTCAACCATATGTTCGAATTTCATCATCAAGGTTGTCCCATACATTTTAGAAGATGGGATAGAAGTGATAGGATACCTCCTTTTTAATTTCTCTCAGTAAGCTGTAACTTCAAACCTCTGACAGTCGTGAATCAACAGGTTTGTTTTTAACTTAGTACGAAATTTATCACGTAGCTTAAAAGAAACAGCATTGTCCTCAAGTGAGAAAGTTACTAACTTACAATGTTAAAATCTAGAGCTCGTTTCTCAGTGTGGCTAAGGAGGTTAAAATACTTGACTCGTAATCTGAGTGTGGCGGGTTCGAATCCCAGTCACACCAAACATGCTAGCCCTTTCAGCAGTGGGGCGTTACAATGTTACGATCAATCCTACTATTCATTGGTAAAAGAGTAGCCCAAGAATTGGCGATGGGTGGTGATGACTAGCTGCCTTCCCTCTAGTCTTACATCACTAAATTAGGGACGGTTAGCGCAGATAGCCCTCCTGTAGCTTTGCGCGAAATTAAAAAACAAACAAATCGTTTCTCAGCAGCGGACAACTCGCAGCTAGTCTATTGTGTAACTTAAAGCAAAGAAAAAAGCAGCCTCAAAACAGCTTTTGCTGCTCCCTCTGAAGTTGGCTGTTGTGTGGTCTGCAGAAGTTAAATGAAGTCACTAAGCACGTTATTTAGAAACGGATGAATACAAATGGTAGCTGCTGTTCACAGACGATGTTTGAGTTGAAAGACATTGAAACATTTGTTTCAAGTAACTCAGGGATAAAAATTCAAAACAGTTGCTCAATATATTTACGACAAGAAGTTGTCCGAAACCATCAACTCATCAGAAAGGTACGTGTAACAATACCTGTTGATTCAATGATATTTAATAATACTTTAATGATTAATTGTAGGTAATATTTATTTTAAAAGAGAGAGCCACAGCTGTAAGATCTCAAAATCTGGGCGTGTCCCTGTTATGTGATTTGCTAATTTCATCATCGTATTAACTCGTTTTATTTTGTATTCAGGGAAAAGATAAATATTAACTCATGCTAACCTGTAATAATAATTAGCTTTAGAAATTAAAAAAAAATAATGCTTCGTTTTATTCCCGAATATTTTGAACTTGTATCTCAATCTAGCGGCTAAGCTGTAAACTGCTAGTCAGTGAGTGAATGATGTTAGAATGCTAGTTATTCCTAGTTTACACGATTCATTATAAAAGTATTAAAAAACAAACAAGTCCTTTGGGTTAAGCGTTAATACTAGTTAAAGGTGTGGCTGTATATTTAGGTCTCAGTAAACGTCATAGGCCTTCTTACATTCAGGAAGCGCGTAGAGGCGGCTGTCGTTATCTCATGATAAATGGTGGGACATGAATCTCTTCTGTCATGTTCCAGACAGGAATTTCCATTTTATTCTTCCTTGTCTTTCGGTCCTCCATTCCTCTACTTCATCTATTTGCATTACTGCCATACTCCACAGTCATCAATCAAAGAGAACGAGGCTCAAGCCTTTCAAAAACGCGCCACTTTTGTTAGTATCCGTTATTATCATGCATTATGTGATTGTTTGGAAAAAGCCTTGATATTGCTACCCTCCACGCAAGCGTAGATTATACGTTCCATTACATAGGTATAGATTATAAATTAATGAAAATAAACGATACGAGAAGGAAAGAAACAAATCATTCTCATACTATTTGGAAAATTTATACAACACACTAAACAAACGGTCCCTTCTTGGTTACGACAGTCACATTCTACAGGTTACTTACTTAGCTTTGTGGTAAAGTGTAACGTTTTGTTTCAGAAAGTAACAGGAATGACAACTGTTCCTCTAACAACTTTATTTGTAAATATAATTTTCAAGGTATTATCGATTGTACGGAGAAAAACGGTTGTTTATTTTGCTCATAATGGCTAAGTTTATTTGGCATCATCGAGTAAGATAGAAGAGCCGACAGAACCTTGCTTGAATATATCTAACAGTTGATAATAGTGAGTGGCACCAGGGATAAACTTATTATAACGTAGGAACTTATAGACCTGATAACATTTATATTATGTTACTGTAACAAACTGTATTTATACACATAATAAGGTTTATATTGTACTATAACAATATATTGAAACATCTAATAAAATTTATATTATATTGTAACAATCTATATCTATACACTTAGTAAGTTTTATATTATATACTAACAATGTATATGTATACATCTAGTAAGGTTTATACTGTAATAATCCATATTTACATACCTTATAAGACTTATATTACACTGTAACAAGCTATATTTATACACCTACTAAGGTTTATATTATACCATAATAATCTATATTGAAACATCTAATATAATTTATATTATACTGTAACCATCTATATCCATACATTTACTAA
This sequence comes from Carcinoscorpius rotundicauda, assembly GCA_011833715.1. Classification (NCBI taxonomy): domain Eukaryota; kingdom Metazoa; phylum Arthropoda; class Merostomata; order Xiphosura; family Limulidae; genus Carcinoscorpius; species Carcinoscorpius rotundicauda. Next base: position 9,550,826 of record CM022406.1, on the reverse strand, counting down.
GTTTTATATTATACTGTAAGAATGCATATTTACATATCTTATAAGGCTTATATTATACTGTAACAATCCATATTTACATACCTTATAAGACTTATATTATACTGTAACAAGCTATATTTATACATCTAATAAGGTTTACATTATATTATAAAACCTATATTGAAACATCTAATAAAATTTATATTATACTTTAACAATCTATATCCATACACTTACTAAGGTTTATATTATACTGTAACAATTCATATTTATCCAAGTAATAAAGTTTATATTCCAAGTATGTATGTTAAAATTTCTGGATCTAGAGTTGTGTTTTTCTTTCTCATTTGTAATTTCAAAAATTTGTTCTGTACCAAATATTTAGCTCTTATTACTAGAATTAGCAGAAACATTTTCCTTCCCAGGAACTGTTAGTTCTCCCTGAGGATTATTAGGCCTATGACCCTTTCTGAAATTGTCTGGCGGGTATACTTGACATTCAGCAATGTTTAACATCTATGATAATATTATTTTATTGAAATTTTAGTTTAAAAATGAGCTATCTTTACAGCATTATATCACAGAGTAGATTTGATTGAAGTGTTTCTTTGTATACACAGTTATTAATGAAAGTGCCTTGTTTTTATGAGCAACACTCATGAGATTTTCACTGAAGTAAAACATAATTTTTTTTATTTTTATATATTTCAGACTTACTCTTTTCTGCTTCTAATTTGTACTGGTTAAGTTTGAAACTTATTTTTTTGTTTGTAATTTTTATTGGTTAAATCTGAAACATACTAATTTGTGTTTGTAATTTTTATTGGTTAAATCTGAAGCTTGCTTTTTTGTTTGTAGTTTTTATTGGTTAGATCTGAAACATACTTCTATTTGCTTGTAATTTGTATTGATTAAATCTGAAACTTACTCATTTCTGTTTGTAATTTTTACTGGTCAAATCTGAAACTTCTTTTTGCTTGTAATTTTTATTGGTTATGTCTAAAAGTTACTCCTTTGTGTTTGTAATTTTTATTGGTTAAATCTGAAACTTCTTTGTGTGAGTAATTTTTACTGACTAAATCTGAAATTTACTCCTTTTTGCTTGTAATTTTTATTAATTGAATAAGAAACTTACTTTTTGTTTCTAATTTTTATTGGTTAAATCTGAAACCTGTAATTTTTATGTGAATATCTTCTAATATATTATATATTGCTCGTCTATAAACATACTGTCGTCAAGTTATAATAACATTACCAGCAGTGACAGGTGATGATTGGTGCTGTAGTTTCAGAGATCCGAGTTTTGGACAAAGCTATATTGTAATACACACACACACACACATATAAACCATATATATATGTATATATACATAAACACAAACACTTTTTTCTTATGGTGACTGTTCACAACATACAGGACCAAATAAAGTGTTGGTTATTTTTTTATGTGTAGATATTCAAACACACCATCTAATATTATTGTTATGAAACTTTTCATACATTCATCCTCAAAACAGTCTTCCAGTGGGTCAACAGGGGCGTTACTAACTCAGAAAATTAGTTTTATTAGACTTTTGTGAAAAATGGATGAGTGAATATTATAACTTACATTTAAACCACAACGAGAGAAAACAGTGTACAAACCAAGCACTTTATTCTACACTGCAGCTGAGTAAAAAATACTACCCAATATCAGTTTTTATTTCCATTGAGGTTTATGTACAATATGATTATCTTGGAGATGAACTTTTTAATGTCCAATTTCAGTTATGGTTTCAATTTTATAACAACAACAAACTGTTCAATACATATAATTAAAATTCCCATTTTCATAAATATCTTAGTTGCAGTACAAAAATTAATTTTGCAGGGTGTTATTTCATTAAAACTTTTAGTCTCGTTAGGGTTGAATCTTGACTGGTGTGTTATTTATTACATGATTAAACTTGTGATAAAAAGAACACAAGAATGAATTGTCACAACTAATGCGGTAGAAAATTAAAACAAAATAGTTACTTAAGTATGATTTATTATGAAAGTATATTGAATGAAAAATACATAATTAAACAAATTAAGTATAGTTTCAGCTCTAAGTCAGACAGGCAAAAGCTTATTAGATTTGAAGTAATTACCATTGAGTGGTTTATTTTTTTTTAGCCGCGGCATAACTACTCATAAAACGGCTGTGAATTGATTTGTTGTTTTTTTCTTCAAGTTCAAACTTTTAACTCGTAGCTCTTTCATCTCTTGACCGATTTGAGATATAATTACAGTTTTGGGCTCAGGAGGTCAAACCCTTTTCATTGATGTATTAAATCACACACTTATCAGTAACTTGCTACAAATATTCACCCAGTTTCAAGGAGAAACATACTTAATATGGTGGTTAGGGGGTACTCCCCTCGCAACATGTAGGTATTGGGTTCGATTCCAATCATCGAATATATTCGTCTTTTCAGCAGTTAGGGCGTTATATATATCGGAGAATCTCACTTTTCGTTGGTAAAGGACAGTCCAAGAGTTGAGTTTCCTCGACTAGCTGTCTTCCCTCTAATATACCACTTCTAAATTAGGGTCGTTCTAGGCAGATAAGGTTATATGAGCCATTTTGTCGCGGGTAAAAAAAAAGAGCTGAAAGTGCTAAAACAAAAATAGTTTGGAAATATTTTGAAAATCGATCAGTTATTTTTTATTTCCTTCAAAATAACCCAAATTTAAGCTATTTTTTTACTATTGTTTTTGTTTCTTCCATTTTTCACAAAGCTACGCGAGGGCTATCACCATTAGCCATCCTTTATTTTGAAGTAGTGCACTGGAGGGAAAGCAGCTACACAAAATCCACCCATCGCCAACTCTTAGGCCACTCCTATAATCCGGACGGTGGAAATTGTTCACCATCCTTTAAAACAACCACAATTCTAAAATGCAATCATTTTATTTATTTTCATATTTTAAAGAATAACTGGGCACGAATCCTTAAACCCCACTTCTACAGTCTATCACACTAAACCACTGGACCACGATAGGCCTTTCCTTTCGTTAAAAGTAAATTAAAACGAAACTCAATTCATAAACAGTGAGTGGCTGCATCGCATATTACAAATACACAGTCCATCAAACTGGCATGGAGGCGAGTTTGAAAAGTTATAACGACTACGTGCACAACACGTGCAGACTGAAGCGTGCAAGTTTCCTGAACATAAACCTGGTTCTCGTCCTTCTTTAACAAAAAAATAACTTCTTACTTGTAAAGTTGTTTCATATCAATGCTAACGTGTCAGACCAAAATGACAAATGAGGATCATCGTCTGCTGACTACACAGAAGGACCTGTCACCAAACGATGACAAAGATTAATGATCGAGTCTGTTGAAGTAAATTTAAGCTTACCTAGCGTAGTAAACGCAGCAACAATTTTAAGTATGGTTGAATGTGGACGGCCTGACCGACTCAGCCTTCTTTGTATGGCAGAGGATGGCTTTAATCCGCCGTAATCTGGTATTGTAGCCTTACGTTTAAGGACGAAAGTTCAGTTTAATTAACGTCATGATGTAAATTTTTAAAAATTCATATTCGTATTCAAATGTCGTCACTATTAAAGTATAACGTATTAAATAATCTTCGCTTCTCTCCATAAAAATATCTCTGTTGTTTAGCTTTAATCACAGAATTACCAGTAATTTCAACACGTCCCATAAAGATACATATTTGGCTGAAATGAAAAATGTGACTTTTGTAATGTTCAATAAACACTGTAATGACGAGACAGGACAGGAAATGGTGAAACACATTAGAGTTTGTTTCCGTCTAAACACACAACCGAGATGACGATTTTTTCTGGAAGTTACGACTTAGAATGACACCAGTATGTATTTATTTATAAGGCTTACGGTAACGTAGCCTTTCTGAGAGTGCCACTCAAGCCAATCCTTTAACAACGAGCTTTTGTCTGTTCTATGAAATTAAAGCACGTTTTAGTAACCCCCCTGATGTATATGTATATATGTACTGTATATGTAATGGCCGAGCGCGTTAAGGCGTGTGTTCGTAATCCGAGGGTCGCGGGTTCGCGCCCGCGTCGCGCTAAACATGCCGTGGGGGTGTATAATGTTACGGTCAATCCCACTATTAGTTGGTAAAAGAGTAGCCCAAGAGTTGGCGGTGGGTGGTAATGACTAGCTGCCTTCCCTCTAGTCTTATACTGCTAAATTAGGGACGGCTAGCACAGATAGCCCTCGAGTAGCTTTGTGCGAAATTCCAAAACAAACAAACAAGTATATGTACTAGTTTTGAAAGTTGTCAACTCTCATGGTGCTAACTTGTTTATTTTAAATAAAACTTATTGTGTACATATTATTTTCGAAAGTTACTACATTTAAAAGTGTTAACTTGATTATTTTATTGTCCGTTTTTGACGGTATAAGATCGTATTCTAAAGGACGCAAAGTTATACAGAACTGACGAAAGAAGATTGCATTAAATTTTAATCACATATTACATTATGTTATTGTATATATTTTAGACCCAGTTTTGCAGTTGTATTTTAATATACGTATTTAGAAAATTAAAAACGAAAATTCCTAAATTTCTGGAACCTCGCGAGAAACTGTTAACAGTATGGATTCCCAACTGATGAAGCAATAAGTTTTAATCTTTACAAGTGAGAACATAAAAAAAATCTGTTTAACTAGTTGTGTTTATTACCTGGTTAGGTTTTTATTTGTTCATTTTATTTAATTTCGTGAAGTTCCAATCTTTTTTTATTATTTTTAACCCTCGTTAATTTTGACTTTCGTTCAACACTAGATATGGTCGATGTCACGTGGTTCACATATTGTGCGTTGCTTTTACTCGTAACTTTTTAGAATATTTTTTATTAGACGAATCACTCAGCTTGTGATCAGGAGTTTAACATGTTTCAGAAATAATCTGTAAGGTAACAAGAACAATCTTTATGGAGTTAAGTGAGAAATTGTCAACAGATTACAGAGTAATCTGTTCACAAATTAGTGGTCATGTTATTAAAACTTATAAGTAACATAATTAACCACTGAAAACCGTCGTAACTTTTAAATTAAACGGTCTTTTTTTCTTTGTTAATTACAATAATTATCACGTCTCGTAGATCCGGTGAGCACTGCATAGATAGCCCACTTTATAACTCTGTTCTTAATAAGAAACAAATAAACAAAATCCTTTCTTTTCTTCTCAGTTTAAGTTTTATATTTTATCTACTGAAGAGTTTCCTCGAAAGAGAAAAGACCAAGGAAAGTGACTAGAGGAATTCTGTGTAATAAAAACGTTTGTTTTCACAGACATAGAGAGATATTTCACTAAGTGTGTGAATGACACCTTCACCATATACTTGGTGTGCACTTTGTTTGGCTTTCAAACGTTAATTACCTTATGTAAACATTTTCATGCACATGAGCGTTTCCAGAGTATATGCCATGTTATACAAGACACGGTATTTATGTTCTAAAAGCAAATCTTTGTAATTTGTTAGATGATTACGATAGTGACAGCGGGTTAACGACATACCCAATACGGATGTGTCTCAACCGCCTGATTAAAACATTTCTTTAACAACTCAAAATATTGAGTTCTTCCCTTCTCATAAACAAGTCTCGTCCTACACACCAACAAGGCTTGTTCTACGAACAAACGATACCTGTCATACACACAAACGAGGCTCGTCCTACAAACACGAATAAGTTACGTCATACACTTAAACGAGTCTCGTTCCATAAACAAACGAGACCCGTCTTACACGCAAACGAGTCTCGTCTACACACAAACAGGTCCGTCCTACATGCAAACAAGTCTTGTCCCACACAAAAACAAGTCTCGCCCTACATATAGACAAGGCTTGTTCTGTACACAAACAAGTTTCGTCCTATAAACAAACGAGACCCGTCCTATACACAAACAAATCTCATTCTATAAACAAATGAAGTCCGTCCTATAAACAAACTAGACCCGTCATACACGCAAACAAGACTTGTCCCACACATAAACAAGTCTCATCCTACGCACAAACAAGTCTCGTCGTGCACACAGACAAGGCTTGTCCTATATCTAAATAAGGTTCGTCCTACAAACAAACGAAACCCGTGCTCTGGCTTTAACTCAGAATTTTACTACTTCTGCCAATTGATTAACTCCGTTATGATTACAAGTTGATTTAAACAGTATAAACTACTACAGTTGGTGAGTCAAGTTAAAAACTCTTGATGTGTCTTTACGTTTAAACACGAGACAGGAACAGGTGTATAATAATAACCAAAGTTATAACCTTGTAAATCATAGTTATGGGGGTATCTTATATACACCTTAAAACAGGTATACTATCATAAAAAAAACACATGATATACCTTAAATAACACAAGATACATATATCATAAAGCACAGTATACTTTTCTACATACAAAAACAAGGTCTGCTACTCTCGTACACACATAACACAAAACGGACGTAGTAAAATCGAATTTTCTTTGATTATATAAATCACTTTGAACTTGTTCTTGTCAGGCTTGTTTCACGGCCATCTAGTTTGAAGCACGTGTGGCCTGCTAGGTCATTTCTGTATTGTTCTAATATTATTACGTTCATGGATTATATGAACAGTTACAATGTAATAATTGTATCACCAGTAGATGTACCTGGGCGATGCACAGCGAGAGGTCTATGAACTTGTTTTTATAATGTTAGGCGATTGGTGGTGATGACTAGACGCCTTCCCTCTAGTTTTACACTGCTAAATTAGGGACGGCTAGCGCAGATAGCCCTGGCGTAGATTTGCGCGAAATTCAAAACAAACCAAACCAAACTGTACTGATTATAAGTATACAAGTGTTAACATAAAGGTTAAGAGTACATGAAAATATAATTATTTACGTTCACTGGACTTGAGTATTTGAAAAACATTTTATCTGCTGTCTTATTTTTTGTTTTTTAAAAGCAGTAAGTATATTTGACTTAAAACATCTCAAAATTTAAAACAGAAAGAAATTCCTCAAGTAATGGATGTGATTTGGGAACGAAATATAATTTTAGAATTATTGTTTTGTTAGTTATTAATGTAGATAGTGTTTCATTTTTCTTTGTTCTAACCATTCCACTAATGATTGAAAGTATCGGATCATCTCTTGACGCGCTCCTTAGACGCATCCATGTTTATAAAGGTTTATTTAATTAATAATTAGAAAAAGTGGAGTTGGGTTAGTTTCTTTTATTTGACTGAACATTTTTATACAGTTCTACTACATATTTTAGTCATTAACACCTTCTACAAAGACAGAAAATTTCCGGATGTTACTTATTGGATGACCTGATACATAGATTGTGTGTTCATACCCCATTTAACAACAGAGAAAGCAATCCCCGTTGTGTCCACCCCCACAAACTGGTCTATTTTAACCGTAACTAGAGCCATGAAGTCTGTGTGTGTTTTTTTTAAATAACTTCGTAACACATCCCGAGTCATTCCTAGTTGGGTAAACCTGATCCAGGAGAATGTTTCACCTCCATGATTACTGACTTTTGCTTTAAAATGAACTAACTTTTAATGTTGCATTTCAATTAATAAATACAAATTTTTGGAAAAACTTTGGCGTTACTTTTATAAAGCACAATGTGCATACTTTGTGAAAATTATAAAACTTAAATGCAGTAATCAAAATTTCTCTAACTTTTTCATAAATATTCGAGATGTTTTTTTGAACGATGTTTCAATCGTGGTCTCTAAGTTTCCTGTACATGTTTTCGTCACAGGTTTTAGTTTTATTATCAGAAAAAAAAAATCACATAAATATGGCTTATTATATTTTCTGATCATTTTTTGAAAAAATGAAGTGTCTTTTATTGGACTGAAAAATGTGTTTGACGACTGTTATATTGAAATAGAACCATCTCTTTCTAATGAGATGCTAATTTTATGCAATAAAGTGCCGATTTTTATGCTACTATGTATAATTTCTCATCTTGAAAAATACAAACTGTAATTATCAAATTACCTACCTAATTATATTCTAACTTTGAAACAAACCTAAGATGTCTTCAAAGAGTAATTAAAAATGAAATACAAATTTAAACTGTATAATAGCGTTGGAGTGAAATATTGTCTGGTATACTGATTAAAATATATTTGACACGTCCAAGTAAAAAAGCCTAGAAGGATTTATAGGACAAACAAACTTCTCTAAAATTATAGTAGAATTTTCGTGTGTGTGTTTTTCTTAAAGCAAGGCCACATTGGACAATCTACTGAGTCCACCGATGGGAATCGAACCTCTGATTTTACCGTTGTAAATCAGTAGACTCACCACTGTACAAATGGGGGACAGAATTTTCGTACTAAAGTCCTAAATTTACATACTGAATGGAAGAGGTGTTTCATGTAATTTATCTTGGACGAGTTTCCGATTTATTGTGTTATGTACGTTACGTATTACAATTTCAAATAACCAGAAATTTGACTTTAGATCTTAATTGAATGTTCATGTGTATGAAATTTACGATATTTGCCAACAAGACTGATAAACGCAGTTTTTATTAACACGAATATATTTTAATTGTTTGTTTGTTTATTTTGGAAATTCGCACAAAGCGACTTGAGGGCTATCTGTGCTAGCCGTCCCTAATTTAGCAGTGTAAGATTAGAGAGAAGGCAGCTAGTCATCATCACCCACCGCCAACTCTTGGGCTATTCTTTTACCAACGAATAGTGGGATTGACCGTCATATTACAACGCCCCCACGGCTGAAAGGGCGAGCATGTTTGGCACGACCGAGATGCGAACCCGTGACCCTCAGATTACGAGTCACACGTCTTGGCCATGCCGGACCACATATATTTCAATAGACAAAAAATACAATTCATAATAACGATTGTTACAAATAGTTATTCATACACATACATTTTCACAAACTCACAAACAATATTCAGTGTTCCATCTGGTCTGGAACTGAATATTTTGCCCACGGTCCAGGTTCACAATGAACAGTTTTTGGTACAAAGACACACTTCACTTCACGGGAATGCTAGCTGGCTTTGTTCTTTCCAGACTGTTTTCTCCAGACAACAGTATCTAATGTCCGAAGTTAATTCACTGAAGTTTATAATGTTCAAAATCTATAAACGTTTCTCATCAAATATCTGCAATTTTCCGATTAATAAGTGTTTGCCACAAGTAGCTTCCGAGGCTTGTAGTATGCATATTGTAACGAGCAAACAATATTCTAATACTGTCGATTAGCGCTAGATTTATAATCTTTAAAGGGACATTCTAGAAAGTTTAACAATATTCGAAAATACGCTATTTTTTTCCTAACACATATATTGTTGATTCTTATCCTCGGGAATCTACAAATTTAGAGAGCAGGCGGAACTTAGGCAATACGCCCGACAGACATAAATATTGAAATAAATGTTTAACAGTAAATCTGTTACACACATTACCTTCAGATCTTTAACGCAGCGTTGGCTATGTCTAACAAATACATGAATTATGACGTCAGCAAATATAATATATTCATTTGTCAATAGGTGGCTATAAAGATTATGGTGGCAGGTGTAAGAAGAGAACTATTAATTTTGACGATTTGAAAATTGTATACAAATTCGTTTCAGATTTTGTACTGTTTGGACTTTTTACACCAATAGTATGAAGAAAAAAAATCAAAAATTGGTAATTTCGGATCTGTTTAGGTGGAGGTTTTCTAACCACATGTTTGTAATTTTGACGTTAATTAGCCCTTAATTCACCATATTGATCGCCTGTTTTCTCTCTCTTTGGTTTGGTTTGTTTTGAATTTCGTGCGAAGCTACTCGAGGACTATCTACGCTAGCCATCCCTAATTTTGCAGTGTAAGACTAGAGAGAAGGCAGCTAGTCATCACCACCCACTGCCAACTCTTTGGCTACTCTTTTACCAGCGAATAGTGAGATTGACCGTGACATTTGAACGTCCCTACAGCTGAAAGGGCGAGCATGTTTAGTGTGACGGAAATTCGAACCCGTGTCCCTCGTGTTACGAGTCGACTCTCTCTGTGTCTGAAGAGTTTCACAAAACTCTCTTCCTCTTGTACAATGGATGATCATTATCGTGAGACGAGCAGCTGGTGTCAGTCCAACCATGGTTTATTATGTTTCCAACAGATTTATTTTATGCTGTTGGAAGAATGTTTTCTAAAAGAAAAAAAAAAGTTGCACACGACTTTTGTCGATATTGGTGGACATTTCAGTGATAATAAACTCTATTTGTAATACAATTTAATTCATCGTGAATAGCTCATTGGGGCAGGTGTGGGCTAGTGGTCGAAGGCCCACGATTTGTGTTTTATTGCTGGAAAAAAAAATATTGCGCTTCGCATATGGGGGGTCGTTGATGCGTTATAAGGACGGCAATAAAATTCCAGTATTGAATAAGAGTAGCCCAAGTGTTGGTAAATGGTTCTATAATACAGTAATATGCCTTCTCTTTTATTAGAGACGGGTAGCAAAGGTCGCCATTTTGTAGCTTTTCCCAAGTATCTGACACAAAGAAACAAACTTAACTTTGAAGTTCCTTTAATTGTAATAGTCCTTTCGCCTTCACCTAACTCTAGAACTGAAGGACAGGTTTTACTTTTCCTATATATACATGCAGTAATTACATAATTTGGTGCTGTTCCTTGACTTGTGAAACACAACAAAGTTCAACTATTTTCATGTCAGGGTTAAGTTGTTTTTGTGGTTACATTTTTTACAAGCTGATGAGTCCGTCCTTTGTCCGGGTAATGAACTTAAAAATATGAAGGTCGACGCTATGATAAATAACATTCTAACTTTCACATAATTTATTTATAAATAACACATTATTGCAGTGTTCATTACTATTTTGTTAACAGCTTTCAATGATGTTGGAGAAATCAGTAACTACATATCTAACACACGGTATACTGTGCAATGTGGCTTTGTAGGACGAGGTAGCAGAAAACGTAGCGTCACTTTCGTGTACCCTTTTTCAGCACCAATTTCTCAATGTCCTTCCCCAATGTTTCACGTGATTAATTAAATGGTTTCCATTATCCACAGATGTATTTTATGGACCATAGTTCTAGGGTTACGAGTCAAAGTGGAAAGTGAGTGTAACTTTAGAAACAGCTCTTCAAATTAGCCTTATGGTAGCTGTTACAGTAGAAACTTCAAGTGAGTTCATGTGTTACTGTAATAATGTCGGTTTTTTGTTGTGTTATTTCATAGAAACTGTTAACGTACTCTCTGAAATATATAAGAGGTATGTCATTGTTTGTTTGTTTTTCGAATTTCGCGCAAAGCTACACGACAGTTATCTGCGCTAGCTGTCCCTAATTTAGCAATGTAATATTAGATGGAAGGCAACTAGTCATCGCCGCCCAACGCCAACTCTTGGGCTGCTCTTTTACCAACGAATAGTGGGATTGATCGTCACATTTTAAAGCTCCTACGGCTTAAAGGACGAGCATGTTTGGTGTGACGGGGAATCGAACTCGCGACCCACAGATTACATGTCGAATGCCTTAACCACCTGGCCATGCCGGGCCCTGCTGAAAGGATAAAGTGCCGTAAAAAAAACAAGAAACTACTCCGTATTATGGTATTCAAGTTAAAACCCCACATCTCGTAAATGTGAATGTATTAGAACGTTTCACTGGTAGCTGTACCAACACAGATATATTCCCGGTTTGTTATAAAAGTCATTTTATTACAATGTGTGTGTCATAAGTTTACAGTCACTTACAAAATTAAACAATAAAACCGTGAAAAATTCACAAATAATATAACATGTATATTTGTTTATTTGTATCTTAGCATAAAGTTACAAAATAGGCAATCTATGCTCTGCTTATCATGGGTATGGGAACCCACCTTTTACCGTTGTAAGCTCACAAATATACCACTGTGTAATAGGGAAACTATAACATATATCAATCAATCCTCATGGACTATACAGATGTTACATTAAACAATTATGAATCTACAAATCCTCAGTCAAGTATATAACCACGAGCAATATAAAGTTGTGTTGGAACGGGATGTATCAAAACTACATTTTGGCATTGTTTGGAATTTTATTGATAATTTGATGCCCAACGAAAGTTAATCTAGTTTGGAAAGGTTGTTACAGCCCTATCCAGTGTAAAACATTTATCCATTGAGATGACAAAAAAGTGTTCAAATCGAGTATTTATAATTTTCTAAACGATTTTATCTTTTGTATGTAATGGCATTTCAGAACTAAAGAAAGTGGATCAACTTGGGGTAACAGAACCATCCAGAAAGATATTTGCAACAAGTCGCGATCTAGCCACGGTAAGCAAAGTTGATATTTTGTAACAGACTAGAGTCCACTAACACAAAAGTCAATGGTAAAACTTGCCAATGTGCCTCAGGCAACAACATTAGGCAAAATAATCAAGAAGTACTTTTGTCTGGAAAATCTACGCAAGTTGCGTGTACGCAATTTACTTCCACGACATATCCGTTTATATGGCTCATGGCTCAATCAGCTGAAAAATAAAAATGGATATTCATGCTTTTCCATATAAAGACAAACTCAAAGTTGCTGGACGTAACGCCTGTGTATTTCTGTGCGACAGGACAATTAAAATGGGTGTAATGAAATCGTCATTTTGTACATTAGATGAATTATGGAAATTATGAGGGAGGAGGGTTGTGCTTTGTCCATAACAGCCTCACGACAGAGTTTTTTTGCACCGCAGGTAGACCTGTAAAAAAGTCCTTCTATTTTTAGGACCAATTGTTTGACCAGAAAAAAAAAATCGCCTACCTTGATCTACTTAATCTTGGTATAGCTCCATCTACATGGGGTGGACAAAAACTCTCCCCTTGAAAATATTTTTAATTTGTCTTATTTTTTATTAGATAACAAAAATATATAAAACTATATGTTTTCAGAATTCACTCGACAAAATTTCTTCATATATAATCATAACTCCTAGTTTTATCACTGACTTTCATAAATACCAGAAGTTTTTTATTATTTTGGTTACATTTTTCTCATAAAAAGTGTTGTAAACCTACGTAGTTTCTTAGATCTTCTGGTTACAATTATTCTACAAAATTGTATTCAAACAAGTTTCTCTGCAATAATCGAACGTATAAACAAAACTCAAAATAACACAAATCGGTTAATATTTAGTCAGTATTCCCTTGGACTTCAGTACTGCTTCACATCGACGTGATATGCTTGTAGTGAGTTTGTACAGATATTCCTGAGAGACTGAATTCCATCTTCCTTTGAGTACTTCACTAAATTCATATTCCCTGTGTGGTTTGTGATCCTTCGTTAATTAATTTAACTCAGGCCATAAATTTTCATTCAAATTGATATCATGTGATTTACCTGGCCATTCCACAACCTCTGTTCTCTTATTTCTATGATATATTTTTAAAACTTCACAATTATAGTTTTATATATTTTTCTGTCATCTAATACAATGTATAACAAATTAACGACATTGTTAAGGGAAGTGACTTAGTTTTGTCCATTCCTACTCCCTGTATAAATTGTGTGTATGTATATATATATATATTTCCTATCTTATATTGGTTCTATGACACGCCATCTGGTGTTCATTTTATTACCTTACATGCTTGATTAGTGCAACATGTTGCGAGTGTGATTGACGCCAAATATACGTATGATGCATTATTACTATAAAAACGGAAAACTGTACTGCGTTTGTTAACCGAGAGAGGGAAATGAAATACACTTTTGAAGAGAAGACGCTGAATAAACAGTGGGAGAAAGTTTCACAAATGACAAGTCAGCCAAGATTTCCTACTTTATGTGGTCCTAAGAAGGCCCTAACGTCTTTACTCATTCAAATGTCACCCCTGAGAGAACATTTTCCACGCTCAGTGAAAGTGAAGTGACACAAGAGTACGGGGCAAACTTCGGAAAGGACAGGCACCATTAGGAGTCTGCTTTAGTTCAAACTCAAGTGTGACAGCTGCTGTTCCGTACCCAAAATCAGAGAAGGAATCTTAAAAGAGTGCAAGTCTGCCACTGGAGCATATGACAGGCACTTCAAAATACAACCATAATCCATCATAATCTCCAGGACCGAAATACCTATATGCTCTATTCTACTTCGTTTCCTGAGGATCACCTGTATTTAAAAAGAATTCACGGTCTTCTCCTATAGAGAGTGATTTTATATATATATATGTAAGATTCTACTGAATGAAATTTCTTTAGCTTATCCTAGAGATCAGAATGTTAACACGCTCCTGCAACAATCCCCAACCGTCCCGTTTTGCCCCCTTAACACTACCCTTTACAAAAATCTCTTAGTCAAATATCCTTAAATCTCGACAACTAATGAGAGAGCTATTGTCAAGACGTGCGGTCGTCAGGTAAAATATGACAGGACGTGGCGACACGTACTATAACGACATAGTGAGGCTTCAAAATTGTTTATATAAGGTACTAAAAACACGCCAAAAGATGCTTTGAGTGTATAATTTGGCCTATCACAGTGGTATATATATATTATCGTCACCTCTTTTCTATTCAATACACACACCTACACTGTTGGTTCTATGTCACTCGAAACGTCTTTAAAATAACTGAAGATACAGTCATGAAATACAGATGTTGCTACGTTGTTGCAATTTAAATTTAGTTCAACTGGTAAATGTCTAAATAATTTTAATAATTTAAGCACCCAAATCAGTTGTTAATCAAACCGCCATCATAAGGACCTTAAAGAATATAAATGTGAAATATTTTCAGTAAACAGCTTTTCAAATGGAACGTTTTCTGTTTCAATAAATATTTACTCATACCGACACTTATCCATTGTCGAGGAAAAAAAACTATTTATAAAAGCGTCCTCTTGTGTGAGTTTACTTTTCTTTTAAATTGTCTTTCAAAACTTATGCACGACATGAAGAAGAAATTGACAAAGTCATAAACTTTAAACAACTAATTTTAAAATATTGAGTTTTTAGAGTGAACTTATGCGCATTATTTTAACGACATGGTATTATTAAGTCCAATATACCATAAGCGATATGTATGCATTTTTCTATTCTTAGGATATTTTCAGTGTTAGTTTATTTAGTTTACAGCAGTTATCGTGTACTCCACCATGCTGTACTTTTAAGACAAAGCTTCAAATGCTATATTTGATTTGGATTGTTCGTTTTTTAAGCGTAAAGCTACCCTGTGGACTGTTTATTTGTTTGTTTGGAATTTTGCGTATACCTACTCAAGGGCTATCTGTGCTAGCCGTCTCTAACTTAGCAATGTAAGACTAAAGGGAAGGCAGCTAATTATCACCACACATCGCAAACTATTGGGCTAATATTTTACCGACGAATAGTGGAATTGGCCGTCACATTATAACGCTCCCACGGATGAAAGGCTGAGCATGTTTGGTGTGACGGAGATTTAAAATCGCGACCCTTGGATTACGAGTCGAGCGCCTTAACTACCTGACCATGCCGGACCTTCGCGCAAAGACACGAGGATTATCTGTGTTAGTTTTTCCTAAATTAAGCAGCGAAATGCTATAGAGAAGGCAACTAGTTGCCATCACCAGTTACTCCTTCATCAACCAGTAGCGAGACTCATCGTCACATTATAAAACTCCCATAAATGAAACAGTAAGCATGTTTGGTGAGACGGAGATTCTAACCCGTGACCCTCAGATTGTGAAACGAGTATTTTAACCACCTGGTCATGCAGGGCCCATAAGTATTGGAGTTTACTCATTTTTGACATTGCTTTGTTCCCTGGTGGGATAGCAGTAAGTTCCGGACATGGAACGTTAACATCCGGTGTTACATACCCCGCGATTTATAGAGCAGAGACCTCAATGTGGATTACTTGTAACCCAAACACCTAGACACTGCTGTAAGTTATTTCATTTATCTTACGTATCTTTATAACAAATGATGTGTAGTTGATTTTATTTATCAGTTTATTTGTAGAAGATATTTTTTACTATTTTATTTATGATCAACTTACAATAGTTCATACTTCTCAAACGGCAAAGTTCATGAGCTCTAGTATTGGGTGAAAAGTAGTGATATAAGAAGCAAGGTAAAGGAATGTCACATGTAGATACAAGATACAGGAGTGTCAAATATAGGAACAAAGTACAGTAATGTGATTTACATACAAGATACAGGAGTGTCAAATATAGGAACAAAGTACAGGAATGTGATTTACATACAAGATACAGGAGTGTCAAATATAGGAACAAAGTACAGGAATGTGATTAACATACAAGATACAGGAGTGTCAAATATAGGAACAAAGTACAGGAATGTGATTTATATACAAGATACAGGAGTGTCAAATATAGGAACAAAGTACAGTAATGTGATTTACATACAAGATACAGGAGTGTCAAATATAGGAACAAAGTACAGGAATGTGATTTATATACAAGATACAGGAGTATCATATGTAAATACAAGGTACAGGAGTGTTAGATGTAGATACAAGATACAGGAGTGTGAGATGTAGATATGAGATACAGGAGTGTCAGATGTATATACAAGATACAACGTACAGGGATGTTAGATGTATATCCTAGATACATGTGTTTCAGTCCATACAAAGAGCTCTCGTAAAGGAACCACGACTTCCTTGCTGTCGTACGTAAAAAGGCACATCATTTGTAGCGATACTATTTTAAGAACATCATAAAGATGGCTTCTAGGTAATTATGGAATAATTCAACGTCTTCATGCAATGGTAATACATGTGATATTAAAGTTATCTCAATGGACAACTATGGCAACAACATTCCATGAAGGAATGTGTTTAGGAAATTGTCAGAAGCACATTTTATTGAGTTATGTACGTTGAGTTTTAGGTTAATAAGATTGGTCAATAATTTTATCAGTCCGTAAAGGGTTAACAAGGCTTTGATTAACGCACAGGACAAAACATTCCATCCTATGCTTGTTTATAGGTTAGTTAGTTACCTGGTGAAACGTTGTTAATAAAAAAAAACGTGTTTTACTACGTAAATCCAATACAAACTTGTGTGAATCTTTGAAAAACAGTTTTATCTAATGTTAAATGAACTTTATCTATTCCCAGTCATTAAAATAAATACTGTGTGTGATGGACCCGCTTTTAATGTATATGTTTAAGTTAGTTAGATGATTACGGTTTTGAATGTATTTACATGTACTTCAAACTACTATGATTAGTATATTTTCAATGAATTTGTATTTCAGATAGTTATAAAACTCAAATATACAAGTACGATAAAAGTTTTCGAAGATTTCTTTTGTGCACTAACGTTTCTGTCAGACAAACGTTAGTTTTTAAATGTCTTTACTCATTAAGAACAAGAAAAGGACTGACCAAACTATAAGTATCAGTAAACCTTAACAATTATTCTATAAGTATCAATAAACCTTAACCCTTGTTCTATAAGTATCAGTAAATCTTAGCCCTTATTCTGTAAATATCAGTAAAGCTTAACCCTTGTTCTAAAAGTTTTGGTAAACCTTAACTCTTATGCTATAAGTATCAGCAAACCTTAACCCTTATTCTATAAGTATTAGTAAACCTTAATTCTTATGATATAAGTTCCTTACTGACTTCAACTTTCTTTATAACGAAACAATTCATTCAACTGTCCGGATTGGCACTAACGAGACTATAGTGAACACTTCAGTACATTAAAGTTTTATGACTCTGACACCAACAATAATAACAATAGAAAACCTCCGTGACCATTCCATGATTTATGAAAGCGTTTAAAAGAGAATAACAACAAGAACAAAAATTATCATATTCACAAAAATAAAATATTGCAGCCTCTATGTAGCACCGGCTGTGACGCACGCTGTGGAAACCGGAACTGTTTGGAGGTCTTCTGTTGTAGAAGACGACGTGCCCAATAAAAACTGACACCATTACTTTACTTAAACCTCAGTTCTGACAGCCCTATACATATAGCTTAGGCTGGATAATTACTACAATAAATTATCATTCTGACCCTTGCACTAAGGCTGTCTTATGCCAACAGCTATTATGTTTTATAGGAACCGGATTTAAGGTTATATTTTATGGTCTAGCGTAGCAATTGGGAAGAAACAACACACGTTTTAACGCCAGGATTATAATATTATTTTCTTTACCGGCTACTTATTTTTGTATTTTAATTTTCTCATATTTAGCGCGATTTCTTCTTATGATCATCGGTGTGCAGGGGTCATTTATTTATCACGATCATCAGAATATGTAGGGGTCATTTATTTATCACGCAGGCATCTCTTCAAGATATAAAATTAAATTGTGCTGGCCAAGCTTGTAAGATATCTCCAAGAACTTGACTTCTGGCTAAAAAGATATGGGACAATTTTTAATGAAAATTTCCCTACCCCACCCAATGGCATAGCGGAATATCTACGGTGTTACAATGCTGGAGGCCGGATTTCGATACCCGTGGTGGGCATAGCATAGATCAGCCTATTGTGTAGTTTCATGCTTAATTCTGTAAAATCAATCAATCAATTCACATAAAAACAAGTTATTTTGAGAGAGAGGGTAAAATAAATAAAAAAGTAAAATCATGGAAAAGTTTTCCATGTGAAATTCAGATAAAAAAGATAATATATTATAAGATAATATATATTTACAAAGTAATTAAGAAACAGAGAGAAGACACTGTTAGATTATTTTTCACACTGTAAGAGAACCGAAAATAATGTTAATATTTCAGATCACAAAAATATATCAAATATTATAAAGAAAAGGTTATATGCCATATAGGACAAAAAAAATTGTTTTAAACAGAGAGATTAATAGATGTACCCCATGAGAATCTGTAAAAAAATGCACAGGATCTTTTATCTTGATGTGAAGATAAATGAAAGGAGAAAGATTAACGCTGCCCAAGTATTAAACAAAGACTGGTAATCCAGAAAACTCTTCTCATCACCTTTCATTCAGGAAGATCAGTCTTCCTAAAATATTCGAATTTCTTTGATTTTTTTTTCAAAACAGTTTTTTCCGATATTTTATGAATTTGTCGAAGAAAAGTTTTAGTTTTCGTTTGATAGTAAGTAGAGCAGGTGACCATTGTTTAAAGTTTGGTTTCTTTTGAATTTCGCACAAAGCTACACGAGGTCTATCTACGCTAGCCGTCCCTAATTTAGCAGTGTAAGATAAGATGGAAGGCAACTAGTCATCACCACCCATCGCCAACTCTTGGGTTACTCTTTTTACCAACGAACAGTGAGATTGATGGTCACATTATAACACCCCCACAGCTGAAACGGCGAGCATGTTTGGTGCGACAAGCATGCGAGCCCGCGACTGGTTTGTTTCCCTTTTTTGAATCACTAGATAAAAAGAGCTGTTGTCTCCCTCTCCCTCAACAGTATCCAAATGACACTGAACGTCCAGTGATAAGAACTTGTTAATTTGTATTACCATTAATTTTTCATCGCAATCCATCTACTTAGGTCAAAAATATAACCGAAAATTAGTATTAGTAATTATACATACCAATCTCACGTTTTTGCTTATAAACATTAGAATGCATTGTTTCTCTTGTTGTTAACGACACTTTCGGCCATAAACCCACAAAGTATGGCCAGCTTAGGGGATTTAGGTTCATCCTAAATCTATACATTAGGTTAAAAAGGCAAAGTAATTTCTATGATAAAACTATAATTATAATAAATTAGAAACAATAAAACCAGATCACGGTATAAGATGTACTGTTAGTAAAATTAATATTAAAATAAAATAATAGAGAATATACCTATTATAGCGTCAAAACTTTGTATGAGTTCATATATTGTGTTTCTATAGTAAAAATACATTATCATCTTGTGAATATAATTTAATCGCATTTATTTAAACCCCGGCCTGGCATGGCCGAGCGCGTTAAGGCGTGCACTCGTAATCCGAGGGTCGCGGGTTCGCTCGCCCTCCCAGCCGTGGGGGTGTATAATGTGACGGTCAATCCCACTATTCGTTGGTAAAAGAGTAGCCCAAGAGTTGGCGGTGGGTGGTGATGACTAGCTGCCTTCCCTCTAGTCTTACACTGCAAAATTAGAGACGGCTAGCACAGATAGCCCTCGAGTAGCTTTGTGCGAATTCCCAAAAAACAAACAAACAAACAAACATTTAAACCCCCTGTTGTTAACATTTAAAACAAAAAACACCGTATAAGCAACTTTTGTGTATAAGAAAACGCGTGTCAGAATCCCAAGACCTTAAGAACTAAGAAATCCATATAAGTTCTTGACAATCTTAGAACACACTTATATAAAATAAAGATTATTGACTCACAGTACTTAAACTTGTCAAACGTCATTTCAGTAATTGACGTTTGTATCTTAAATCATATGTATCACTTCGGCTTATCAGTACCATATTCTCTCCACCTTTCGTGATTCAGTGTTTCGGTAAGGCGTGCCATTGGAAATACACAATAATGTTTTTATTGTTTGATTTTGTTAAAACGTTACCACAGATAAATTTCTGCATCTTTTTTGACGGGGGGGGAGTGAAGCACATGAAGAGGCAATTTAAGCTACTAAAGAATTATTTCAGTTTTTTTAGATAATTCATTGCTCTTAAGTAATTTTTATTTGTACGTTTTATTTCAAAACTAAAACTTCGTATTCAAGTCCCAGCAGATTTGAGGTCGATCGATTGGAACGTCCTGGTTACCGGGCTCTTAAAGAATATTTGTCACTACGGGCGACCTACTTTGGTGTGATAAAAATCTAGTGTTCTTGTCTTTCATACTGAGCTGAGTATCGGAGTACTGAAGGTAGAAAGGAAGACAACCACGTGCTGTTGACTTCGAGGTGAATTATTCTAAATAGTATATGTTTGTTCAATACTTTTTATTTATTAATAGCGAGGTTAATTCTTACAAGCTCTGCATTAATACATTATATTTTAGATTGTTCATCCTATCAAGTGAATCAAATACTTCAAAATAGTTATTAATGAAATACTTTATAACAGATGAAACAAAAGAGTGAAATACGTTTTAGATATAACGACGTTGTAGAAATAGAAATCAATAACGTTCATACTTCTCAGTGTTAGCACTTGCACGTATCAGTGCTTATACCAACGAATAGTTGGACTGATCGTAACATTATAACGCCCCCACAACTGACAGGACGACCCTCGCATTACTAGGCGAGTGCCTTAACCACCTTGTCATGCTGGGCCCATAAATGTACATGTAAGCGAAGCTAATCTGTGAAAGATAAAAAACCACCTGGAACTCAATGTAGGGGTGTATCGAGTGTCTCGAAACACCCCAACATTAAATTTACCTGTGAACGGGAAATAAACAAACCAAATAACATTTCTTAACCTCAAGGTAACTAAAACTAACACACAATTCAAAACAAATACACAGAATAATCATCCATACTGGATTATACATTCCGTGGGGCCAGCAAATAAAACCAAACAAAAACTCAACATATTAAGAAACCATATAAACACAGCCACAAAATTATGTTCACCTGCTGAAATTAACAATGAAATCAACAAAATAAAACAACACTTCATCAACATCAACAAATTTCCTCAAAAGCCCGTGGAAAAAATTATACACACACACAAAGACCAACAACAAACAAATGACAATAAATCCCAAGATATAACAAACTACAAAACCTTATACTGCTGTATACCATATGTTCCCGACATCAGAAAAAAAATAACCAACATTTGGAAAAACTTCTAACAAAACACAACATTCAGTAAACACTAAATTTATTCAAAAACCAGATACACAACAAAAGTCCATGCTATGTAAAAACTACACTGACAAACACAACGCCAACATATTTTATAAAATACATGCAACAACTGCCATAACTTCTATATTGTAAAAAGAAAGAGAAACATTGAAACTAGATTCATCAGCATAAAAAAAACACCACACGTTTCTGAACACTGCAAATCAATTAAACACAATATAACCAGAGAAAACACCCAGATATTAAGAAGGGGAAAAATATAAACAAACGCAAAATCAAAGAAGCCCTACTTATACAGCAACAAAAACCAAAATTAAACCAATATAAAGGATTTTTTTTTTTTTTTGAATTTCGCACAAAGCTACTCGAGGGCTATCTGTGCTAGCCGTCCCTAATTTAGCAGTGTAAGAGTAGAGGGAAGGCAGCTAATCATCACCACCCACCGCCAACTCTTGGGCTACCCTTTTACCAACGAATAGTGGGATTGACCGTCACATTATACACCCCCATGGCTAGGAGGGCGAGCATGTTTAGCGCGACGTGGGCGCGAACCCGCGACCCTCGGATTACGAGTCGCACGCCTTACGCGCTTGGCCATGCTAGGCCTCAATATAAAGGAACACCATTATATCTGTACTAATTAATAACCTAACATCCACCTCTAACGCCCCCTACAATCCAGTACCCGTTTATATTTGTTTGTTTGTTTTTGGAATTTCGCACAAAGCTACTCGAGGGCTATCTGTGCTAGCCGTCCCTAATTTAGCAGTGTAAGACTAGAGGGAAGGCAGCTAGTCATCACCACCCACCGCCAACTCTTGGGCTACTCTTTTACTAACGAATAGTGGGATTGACCGTCACATTATACACCCCCACGGCTGGGAGGGCGAGCATGTTTAGCGCGACTCGGGCGCGAACCCGCGACCCTCGGATTACGAGTGCACGCTTATAACCTCGTCCATAAGACATCTGTCCGTCAACGGCAACATTCAAACTCTCTCTTTCTTAACTTGAAGATGGCCCAAGAAGCACGAAACGTTGTTCTCTGCTTATCAATAAAACTGTTAATACCCCTACCTATAGTTCACGTCACCAAAAATTGTGTTTGGTCAGTTTCAAGAAACTGTCTCCGCCAGTAGGTCAGCGGTATAAATTTAAATATCTACTAAACTAAGATCAGGAAAGTTCATTGCTTAGTTTTTACATCATACAAACAGACTTAAACAAACTAGTCAGCATGATTAACATGTTATAAAGTTTAATTTTCCCATCACATCTTTTATTGTATAAAATTATGCAAACATAACAGTATATAAGGGTACAGTGGTATTTCCTTATATAAAATTATACAAACTAACATAACAGTATCTAAACGATTTAACTTTAACCTAGTTTGCAGTAATTAATCAAACTTAATGTATTTCGAATACTTTTTGGCTGACAGAAATTTCCGATCATAAAAACAACAAAATTCGTATATTTTACCTTAAGCGATCGATTCGGTGAAAAGAATTGTTATGTTGCGATGTTACCAGTTATAAAGTCTTTTAGCAAAGTTTCGATTGAACTGGATTTACAAAACCTCTACCTTCTTAGAAAGTTGATTAAAAGGTCAAGAGGTTTCATTGTTAGTGGCCTGAAGTATTGAAGAATTCCAAATTGTGTTTAACGTTTGAAATAAGGTTGAGTTAAAACATGTTTGTACTGTGTTTATCTGCCGCAATTCCTACTTCTCAACTGCTGACAAGTAAGCCTTAAAGAGCATTTTTCCACCAGTCATTCACGCTAGGGGTTTGACAATTACTGACACAACGCATCCACAGCTTAAAGTGCAGAGACACGTTTGTGATGTCGCGCGAATTTGATGCCGGTGAAGAAACACAAGCGATATACCTTATAAAATTTGGGCCGCATATTTAGCACGTTCTATTGTTTTAAATTTTAGTTCCAATGACATTACAGTATCTTCCATTTCTATTTTTCCACCATCTGAATTCATTAGTGTTTTCGTTTGTTTTGAATTTCGCGCAAAGCTACACGAGAGCTATCTGCGCTAAGTTGTTCAAATGTGGATTTATTACAATGTGTAACAATAACGTTTTGATGGCACTGATCTCCGAAATGAAAAAGCCCAGCCTGACCAGGTGGGTTAAGGCGCTCGACTCGTAATTCGAGAGTCGCGGATTCGAATCCCCATCGCACCAGACATGCTTGCCCTATCAGCCGTTAAATTAAAAAAACAAACGAACAAGCAAACAATAACGTTCCCGGTAAATGAGCAGTACGCCTTGTCACGTATATGTACATTAATAATTTTTATAATTCGTTTTATAACCTGGTGTGTGTATAGTGAACATCTAAAAACGGTGTATTCGAACATAAACAGAATTACCAGAAGACACGAAAACTGTACACACCGATTACTCTTTTTGATTTATAAGCCTCGTGGAGAGTAATTATTACACTGGCTGTTGTACATTCTAAGTAAGAGATGCCTAAGATTTTTAAGTTATAACAATCTATCAGTAGTAGTAATACAATTATGTATATATAAATGCACAAGTTCAGTGGTGGATGATCGGACGCGGCCTAATGTAATGAATTAGCACATCATTATCTTTCTCCCTCCCCTCCTTTCATGTGTAATTCTTCACTTTCCCTACTTGTTTGTTTGTTTTGGAATTTCGCACAAAGCTACTCGAAGGCTATCTGTGCTAGTCGTCTCTAATTTAGCAGTGTAAGACTAGATGAAAGGCAGCTAGTCATCACCACCCACCGCCAACTCTTGGGCTACTCTTTTACCAACGAAAAGTGAGATTGACTGTAACATTATAACGCCCCCACGGCTGGGAGGGCGAACATGTTTGGCGCGACGCGGGCCCAAACCCGTGACCCTCGGATTACGAGTCGAGCGCCTTACGCGCTTGGCCATGTCGGGCCACTTTCCCTGCCCATACACATACACACGCGCGCGCGCAATTATGATGGAAAAAAATTTAAAAATCCAATATGCCGTTCTCACAAAACATTGTAACACACTCTAGTTCAAACAAACGTGTGTAGGTATACACTCCTCCAGGATACTCCTCCAACTTGAGAATCTCTGGCCGAGTCAGGTCCGGATGTGGACAGAGCGGTTCGGGGTTCGAGTGCAGACGTGATGTTACTGGCTACTTCGCACTTTCAGCTATGGGCGCTTCATACAACAGATAGCTAATGACTTCAATCAGTCCAAACTGCTTGATATACCTCTGAGACAACCATATCTGAATCTTACAGGTCTCTGACAATCATACCCGAGTACTAGGGGACTACGAGAACCATACCTGAACTCTAGAGGTCTTTGAAATCCAAATTTGAATCGTAAAGGTTTAACAACAATACCTGATTCCTAGAGGCCTCTGAAAACCATATCTGAACTATAGAGATCTTTGACCCAGTCGTTTAGACAACCTGCGCATATCGTCGTTCGTTCCGGTTGTAAATTTTGGTTCATCATTTGTTACATTATCTTACAGACATTTTCTTTGTAATTTCTCTGGCCCAAAGCTATATATAAAAAAACAAACCTCAAGACAGACGTTATAATCATTCGGGAGGGAGGAAGAGGTCAAATTACCTGACTCTCCTGGGTATATAACATCAATACCCAAATACCGACACAGTGAAACCTTAATTATAATATCTTCACTCAGGCCACACCCACATGATACGGTGAAAGCCGATCAATGTTAATCTATATATAACTCTTTACTGCCACGAGATGTCGCTTCGAAGTGTGCAGAAAAGTAATAAACAAAACGAAATTTTCTCCAGAATGAAGTCTCAAAGGTTGTTTAATTTACAAAAGATATGATAAAGTTACATGTTCGTCAGACAAGTAACCAACAAGTTAACAGAAAAATAAAGCATACAGTATATCTTACATGCTGGATAACACCGACTGTCCTACCATATTTAAAGTTACTAATCATTCTAGAAAAAAATCAAACTAAACAGGGTAACAATACTTTCGATGCAGATTAATATTTTTTTAAAATAAGTTAGCCATTTTCATTTAAGAAATTAAATTTTACTTTATCTTACTGTTTCTGTGGTCCAGAAAAAATAATGGCAAAAATAAAAAGGAGAATTTTTTACATAATGTCTAATTTCTTCAAGGTCAGAAAGGCGTATTTAATACGTTATGCAGAATATTAAAGTTGGGCATATCTTTCTGTACATTAGATAAATCTCTGTTATACATTTTGAACTTCTGTACATAACTTTAACGCATTTTTTTAAATTCTTTTTTCAGCTTTAAGTCCCGATATACACCGTAACTTACATATGCGTTTTTCTTGTTCCAAGCTGCGTCATCTTCTGTCGCCCATAGTGATACATTAATAAGGCTTTGGTGTCATGTCTTTCTCACTAACTAAATAGAAACATTTATTTCAAATTCAGAGCTGTAGAGGCGATCCTATTCTTTGACCATAGAAACTGTAAGGTGGACAATAGAGTCCTAGTCCATTATAAGGAACTTGTGATAAAGGAATGCCTGGAATGGTGGGTAAAGATGGTTTGTAAGGGTGGTATCTATTGTTTATTGGGCTGACGCTGCTGGGGTAAGAAAGTCGAACACTAGTGGGGGTTGTGGGCGAACTGTAGTGAATGTGGCACGGACCACTAAGGCTCGTTGGAAGCAGAGACAGTGACGAGGCACTGTCCACGACTGAGAAGGACGTGTGAGTCCGCAAGTGTTGTAGAAGCCCCTCTGAAGAACTAAACCGCTTACCACAAAAACTGTCCCCAGTCATCCAACTGCAGACATTGGGTCGCTGCATCACTGAGTGTGGTTGAAGGCCAGTTATGGCCGCTGGTGAGGAGGACCCAGAGAGTCCAGACATGAGGCCCATACCAGGAAGTCGATCATGATTACACTGGCTGCATCCATTAGGACACTGGCTGGATTGAGCACTTGCTAAAGTAAACTGACAATTAACGCATGAGGGGTCGCGACACAGTGGTACAAACGACGTTCCACCTCCTGGTGTTTTAACGCACGTGTATCCCACATATTGCGACATTCCACCCCCAACGGGCAACATGTTTTGTTTCATAGGAGAAATTCCACTCTTTGTAGTAACGTTGGCGGGAAAGTTGTGGGCAGAAGAGGCGATGTCCACAGGGATATGACCAAACATGGGTGCACATCCCACACAGTTCCCCAATGGACTACCACCAGGCTTGAAGATACCAAAGGGGTTACTACCTGGAAAGGACCCGAGCAACTCTCTAGGAGAAGATGCAGAAGATCCCGTGTCCAGCGAATGCAATGAACCACCAGAGCAGTACCCTAAGGTACTAAGGGTATTCTGACTAATAGTATAGGTTGAAGAATGACCAGACGTCAGGGTAGGAGTGGAATTAGAAGGAGAATTTGCTCCTTCTTCGGAATTGAGAATTCTTTCTTCAGATACACACAAACTGGTCTTACTATAAAAATTATTTGTTGTGTTAGACCTAGGAGATTCAGATGTAATAGGAGTAACAGTCGAACGCTTTTCGGCACTCCCGCTGTTGTTTTTCTTAGTTGAAGATTCGTAGGGCTTGAAGAAATTCTTGTCCTCGACGGATGACACTTTCTCCGTTTTTTTCTCACTATTCTTTGGTTTCTCAAGGCTCGATGAAATAGGTTTATTGTTAGGATTATCCGAACCAATCTGACTACAAGTTTGCGCCAACAACGCCAGGGGGCTCTTCTTGGAATCCAGCTGAAAACATATAAAGAAAAAAATACATACTCAAGCTTTCACAGTACACGGTTCAAACACATCAAACACTTACCATTAGTTGAGCACATCACGATTCTAGTCGGTTTAGACACATCAAACACTTACCATTAGTTGAACACATTACAACGCATTAACATTTAACTTTCACAATAATTGCGTTTTTATTAAGTCAAATTATGACAAATAAATCAACCTGTAAGGTATATATATAATGCTTGACAGTTGTGAAGTTATGTAAAATACAATTTTCCTGTTACAAAGTAGCAAAACAATCAATTTAAATAATGTAAAAACTGATGAACTGGAATTAATTTTGAATATTTATTGTTAATACAAGTTTTCGTTTAAAACTGAGGCCCGGCATGGCTAGGAGGTCAGGGCGCTCGACTCGTAATCCGAAGATCGCGGGTCGATTCCCTATCACACCAAACATATTCGCCCTTTCAGCCCTTTGGGCGTTATAAAGCGACGGTCAATCCCACTATTCGTTGGTAAAAAGTTGCCTAAGAGTTGGCGGTGGGTAGTGATGACTAGCTGCCTTCTCTCTGGTCTTACACTACTAAATTAGGGACGGCTAGCGCAGATAGTCCTCGCGTAGCAATGCGCGAAATTCAAAAATAAACAAACAAATTGTTTAAAACTTTCTTAGTTTCATTTGTTTTGAATTTCGCGCAGTGCAGATCCAAGGATGTCTGCGCTGGTGGTCAGTAATTTAGCAGCGATACACAACAAAAATACTTTTCGACTGGATTTGACAGACGACAGTTTGTCTCTATAAGGATTAAAGATATAATGGTGTTCCTTTATATTGAGGCCTGGCATGGCTAAGCGCGTAAGGCGTGCGACTCGTAATCCGAGGGTCGCGGGTTCGCGCTAAACATGCTCGCCCTCCTAGCCGTGGGGGTGTATAATGTGACGGTCAATCCCCACTATTCGTTGGTAAAAGAGTATCCCAAGAGTTGGCGGTGGGTGGTGATGACTAGCTGCCTTCCCTCTATTCTTACACTGGTAAATTAGGGACGGCTAGCGCAGATAGCTCTCGAGTAGCTTTGCGCGAAATTCCAAACAAACAAAATTAACCACACATTGATCAGAGTGGCCTGTGCAGCGTCGTTGAACTAACAAAGGTACTGACACGAATGTGCTTTAATACTAAAAATATAATATTTATTCCGTTTCTACAGTAACTTATTTATCTACTTTTGATTTTCAATAGGCTTATTAAATGTTTTAATTTTGTTTCTTTTACTTTCGCTCAACACCACACAAGGGCTAAATTCTGTTAGCCGCCTAATTTCCTTCTCTGCTAAATTAGGGACGGCTGGCGCAAATAACCCTCGTGTAGCTTTGCGCGAAATTCAAAACAAACCAAACTGCTTGGGAATCCAATACTTTGTTTATCACAGTATCCCTAGTAACAAATAGTTCATGAGCCAGATCCCCAAATTTGAGATTTGAGTGTGTTTTCTTATGACAAAGTCACGTAGGGCTGTCTTCTGAGCCCACCAGGGAGTATCGACCCCTGATTTTAGCGTTGTAAATCCGGAGGCTAACCGCTGTACTAGCGGGGGCTTTTGAGGTTTGAATACCAAACAGAGGGACTAAAAGCCATCATGGTTTTTGTTAGCTGAATGACTGAAAAAATATGAAGGACCTTTGGTATCCATAGCTCAAATATTTTTCGACGGCCATCTTTGAAAATGGCCGCTGTTTCGCCAAATATCACAAAAAGTAGGTTATAACTTATACCTTAATTACATAAGGTAAGTTCAACATGAATAAAACATTGTTTTACTATATAGCATGACCTGCTAATAATGTATGACCTGATAATTTATTTATTAATCGCTCCGGATGTTTCAGATAATTGCTAATATAAAACTATGCTTTATTGTCAAGTGGCGATTCAAATGTACATAAAAAATCGTTGTTTCTTCGGTGCTTCGCGCCATCTGTCGAATCATGTTGTGTTTCGTCTTTTTTCATCATGTTGGTGCAGCTGACTAATAGTCAGTTGGCCAACAAGGTCGTGAACAGGTGCATGCCATCAGAGAGGGAACAACATCAGGGACTGTAGACTGTAGACCCTATCTTCCACCGGATAACTGGTCCACCATTTGTATTTATTGGCCAACCATATCCTTCACTGGGATTGGAAATGTCTGGGGAGTTAATAAAATTATGCCACCAAATTGTGATCTGTTAAACGTGTGTTTTGGAAGGGTACCTTCATATGACGAAAGGTACCCAGACTCAAGTTCCCTTCTTAAGTTACTAAACATTAGGTACCTATGCTCATTTACTTCCTCCAGTTTAGAGTTACGACGAGAGAGTCGACAAGTAATTTCTTGGATGATGTGAAAAAAACAAAAACCTCACCCGAAATCTGCCAAGTGACTTAAATATTTCTCTAAACTTCTGGTCTTGGCAGAATTTTCTAAGCTTTCAGTTTTCCCTCGACCGCCAAATACGCTGAGCGAATCTCACTTAATCCATGGGTGAAGTCCTAATAATACTGTACACACATCTTTTCCCAGGGCAGCAGCCAATTTTGCAAGAACGACAATCCTGAAGAATGATTTGGATTCACGTCTTATGAAGATCTTGCTGTAACTCTTTCAACATAAAGCTAAGCAGATGATGAAAACATCCATGTATTCATTGATAAAAAGCAGAACCAAAAAATTTCCACAGTGTGCTTGACAAGAAGCAGAAGACGTATTTCAGCCTCTTCTTGGCTAGATACAAGACCTTGGTGTTCACGTTTACCTATTTCTGTAAGTTCGATGCAAGACTCACCACAGGTAACAAACATGGTTTTGTTTTCTAATGCAGTGGCACCTCGGTTCTCGAACTTAATCTGTTCCAAAAGGCTGTTCGAAAATCGAATCAATTTTTCCCATAAAAAATACTGTAAATTAAATTAATCCGTTACAGACCTCCAAAAATTATGCATTATGAAGCATTTTAAGTAAAAATATTGCTTATTTATACCTGTATAATAATACTTACATGCATAAAGTCAACCACAAAAACTATAAGCACAATAAAATGAACAATAAATGAAAATTTAACTGCACTTTTTCTGCACAGTTTTTCTACCTTTTCCATTGTTTGTAATCTTTGTTTCGTAAGCACTGTCACTCCTTTTCCAACATCAGCTCCTTTGATGACCTCTTTATTTTCAGTGTGGTGCAGACTGTAGACTTCACCATACCAAACTGTATAGCAAGGTCAGACACACAAACACCACTCTCATACTTCGCTATGAGATCATTTTTCACCTCTATTATGGCTCTAACAACTTTTTATTTTGGTTTACTGCTTTCATTATCCTTTTCTGACCCCATGGTGGCTTATTTAATCAGAATATTTACAAAAACAACAAAAAACAAAAAGTAAAACGAGAACGTTCATAGCAGATTTCAGCGGGGATGTGGACTGAGCGACAGGAGCGGGTAAAATATTTTGGGCAAGCTTGGCGTGGGCCGAAAATGGTCGAAGGGTCGTTCGGGTCATCAGTCGGGTTATTTCGGAGGTTCGAGCCACAACAGCTTGGTTCGGGAACCAAGTTTATGTTCGACAACCAAGGGATTTTTTTTTCTCAAACAATATGTTCGAAAACCGAATTGTTCGAGAAGGGAGTCGTTCGA
This sequence comes from Carcinoscorpius rotundicauda, assembly GCA_011833715.1. Classification (NCBI taxonomy): domain Eukaryota; kingdom Metazoa; phylum Arthropoda; class Merostomata; order Xiphosura; family Limulidae; genus Carcinoscorpius; species Carcinoscorpius rotundicauda. The sequence goes on along the minus strand of CM022406.1, from coordinate 9,519,653 downwards.
GAACCGAGGTACCACTTTAAATTGCTACACCTAACACTTGTTTATACGTATTATTTAGTTACGTCACCTAATAAGTGAAATTTAGTTACGTCACCTATGGTACCACTGTATTCCACTTCTTATTTTTGTTTTGTTTTGATTAGTTCTTTGTACTGATTGTTGTTGGTTGATTGGTTGTTATAAAATTCGCGCAAAGCTATCCGAGGGCTATCTGCGCTAGCCGTCCCAAAGTTTGCAGTGTAAGACTAGAGGGAAGTCACCACCCACCGCCAACTCTTAGGCTACTCTTTTACCAACGAATAGTGGGATTGACCGTCATATTATAACGCTTCCACGGCTGAAATGGCAAGCGTGTTTGGTGCGACCAAGTTTCGAACCTGCCACCCTCGGATTACGAGTCGAACGCTTTAACACGCTTGGCCATGCCGGGCTACTGATTGTTGTGAAAACAAAAGGGAAAGAAAGAGAGAATTCAAACTGGTTACAACCTGCTGTTTCGAAATTTAAACGTAAAACAAAATTGCATATATAGGTCTAATGTTCGTTCAGGTTGTTATATTATATCATACAGTTTCTCCGTTAGTACAGCGGTATGTCTCCGGATTTACAACGCTAAAATCAGGGGTTCGATTCTCCTCAGTGGGCTGAGCAGATAGCCCTTTGTGGCTTTGCCATAAAACACACACACACATATATTATATAAATAGTAGTATATATATACACATATATAATATTATATTTGGGACATACGCCGATAACGTTTGAGGTATGGCCATAATTATTCCAGATACCTGTATTAGTTTATCCATATTTAAGGCTTTTTAATGTTTCGAAAAATTACTCCAATTTCCATTATAATAACAACATTAATAATGATAATAATAATATATATTTGTTTAGAATTAAACACAAAGCTACACAATGGGCTATCTGTGCTCTGCCCAACACGGACATCGTAACCGGGTTTTTAGTGTATAAGTCCGCAGACATACCACTGTGCCATTGGGGGGGGGCATAATATATATAATAACAGTACTTATTATAATAACAGCATTAATACTGTTATTATTTTTATAGAAACAGAATTAAAAAGTTGAATAAAAAAAATAAAACAAACCGTGGTACTCCTAGCGGCAGAAAGTCGAAATATCGGTTTGGTTTGCTTTTTTTTTATTTCGCACAAAGCTACACGAGGACTATTTGTGCTAGCAGTATAAGACTAGAGAGAAGGCAACTAGTCATCACTACCAACTCTTGTTGGTACTCTTTTACCAACGAATAGTGGGATTGACCATTACATTATAACGCGCATATAACTGAAAGAGCGAGCGTGTTTGGTGTGACTAGAACTCGAAGTCGCGACCCTCGGATTACGTACGAGTCGAGTGTCTTAACCACCTGGCGATGCCAGACCAATCGGTCTAAATATCGAAATATCATAGGATAAGCAAAGATTGTTTATTTGTTTTTCTGAAATCAAGGCTTAAAGCAATAAAATGTGTCATCTGTGCTTTGCCGCGACGAGCATCGAAACCTTGTTTCTAGCGTGTCAGTCAGTAGACATACTGTAGCACCACTGGCGGGCGTTATGTGAGGAAAAATATCAGAACTTCAAAACTGATTCTCAGTCAAGTTAAACTTAATAGAACTAGAAACAGAAGACGTATTCACTGAACTATTTCGTCTCCTCCGCCCCACAACTTAAAAGTTTTCTCTTCACGCCATCCAGTGGCACAGTGAAAGAAACAAATAAATAAAACCCCCTCTTTACTGTGTTTACAACAATGAATATTCATGGTTTAGTAACGTTTGCAGTCTAAAATCCGTTTGACACAAATCGTATTATTCTTATATTATCTTAAGTAACTTTAGGAGAAGAAATTTAAGCCCAAATATTTAAAAAGCTGGGAACTCATGTTGTCAATCGTATAACTGAACGATGGGCTATCATCGTCGCGCTGTGTCCACCGTTATAAGCCCCCTCCCCTAATAAAACTGAGTCATCGAGGGGCGAGGCTCTTTATGAACTGTAAATGTAAAAACCTTGCTGTCAGTTTTTGACCTCTAAAATTCAACTGGCCGGGCATCGTCAGGTAGGTTAAGACGTTCTACTCGTAATCTGAAGGTCGCGGGTTCGAAGCCCCGTCACACCAAACATGCTCGCCCTTTCAGCCGTGGGAGCTTTATAATGTTACGATCAATCACAATATTTGTTGGTAAAACAATCGCCCAAGAGTTGGCAGTGTGTAAGGATGACTAGCTGCCGTATCTCTAGTCTTACACTGGAAAATTAGGGACAGCTAGCGTAGATAGTCCTCGTGTAGCTTTGGGTGAAATTCAAACAAACAAACAAAATTGAACTTCATACATACCGTTGTGGGCAGTGATGAAAGATATTCAGGTTGTATATAGTGATGATTTCCTGAACTCAGCATGATTTCCTGGAGATGTAAGAAGAGCAGTAATCCAGTCTTGTTTGTATCGAACACCACGTTAAACACAAATTTAACCCTCTATATGTACGTTAACCTCGCGTAGAGCGGACTACGTTGGTTATTCAATCCGCTCTTGTACTCGAGTAACTGCTCACAACTTGTGTGACGTGTCGTACGAGACTCTCGAACTTCACCTCCCAGTTAGGGCCGTATCTCCTAGCGCGCCACCCACGGCATTGATTGTAAACTAACGAACGCAACGTGGTGTAACTGTCGACGGCTTGTAAGGCACTGTAATATCTGTTCTTAAATCTAGATAAATTTGGCAGTTAGTCTAAGAACCAGCGTACACTAACAATTTCCCAGTGGAAACCTTTTATACGGAAAACAATGATTGGTTGAAAACAAAGAATGCTACATGGCAAGCCTTCAGTAAAAACCTCGAGTTACAGAAATTCCCGACAGCTTGGCAAAGTGCCAGCTGTCAAGTTTTATAACGTTATCCATCAAGAATGTCAGTAGGAAGTGATTCATGTTAAGCTTAGTGGTCGAGGTCTATAATATTGGGTGAGTGAACAACTGATGTTAAGACTAAAACGAACAGCAGCTCAGTGAAGGAGAACAAGACAGCGAAAGTTACAAAACAAAAGCCGCGACTGTTGGTTTTCACGCAAGTTCAAAATCTTAACCAGTTCTGGAATGGTGATCCTCTTACGATGTATTTCTTTAAGTAATTGTTAACAGATGTATGTTTGGATGGTGAACGTTGCAGTTCTGTACAAGAAGGTTGATATGAAGTACTAGTTAATGAAATACAATACACATAGTTAAACCCACGGCTTAATTGTTGGAGAGCCGGACTGTGTTCACGACCCATGACCATCCTAAACAAAATCTATCGCCCTTCGTGCGTTCGTCCTATGAATGTATTATAAAACTGACTTACTGTTCGACCTGACAAGAGTAATCCAAGAGTTGGCGGTGAGTGGTGTTGACAAACTACACTCAGTTCAAAATTATAACTTTCGACTTATATGAAAATACACTGGACTATAAAGCGCCCATTTCAAACGCAATTTACATAATATCGTCTCTTAATGGCACAGCGGAATGCTGGAAACCGGGTTTCGATTCTCGTGATGGTCAGAGTACAGATAGCCCATTGTGTAGCTTTACACTTAACAACCAATAAACAAATACATAGTGTGTACGTCTGATACCTAATTTTTAAAATTCGATCCGGAAACGAATCAAACTTTGTAATTTTTCACGCAGTACTCTTATTTTTATTTTTAGATAAAATAACAGCGTTTATTTAAAAATAAAGATTGTGCGTGGTAGTTTCTTGTAAGTACATAGATTACACGTTTTCTCGAAGTATTATTAACAAACTAAATATAGGTGGAGCCCTACAACAGAGTGAAACTTGACGTTCCTGAGTTGACGGTAAGTAGAAAGGTGAGATTCTAATCTGTGTCGTTATCCTTGACTATATATTTTGCGAGCAACGCTAAGGCGTTTTCTCAAGACATGTGTGTTAAGAAATGGTTGTTTAGCGAGCTTTCCAAAGGATACGTGTAGTACTTACTCATTCTATTTCACTAGTTTCTGCTTTTCGTTTCCTGTCCGAGTTAAAAGAAACGTTAATCGGCGCACGTGTGTTGCGAGAGAGAACGAATGTTTAATAATTATATTATTTTACTTGCCATTCCAGCTCGAGCGCTGCATACTGATTAACCATAGCCTGACGACGAATAATTCGTCGCGAGGCGCTTCAGAGTGTGTCGTGATCACGATTTACACGTCGCAGTCTTTCGGCAGACGGTCTCGTAGTCCTGGGGGAAGGGGGAGAATGACACGTGAATGACCGAAGAATATCAAAAACGACGCTAATTGACGTGCTGATAGATAAACTATACTCCGAAGACAGTTTTTACAAAAACGTGAATGTTGTGTCGTCATGAACAGAAGTGGTAAATATAACTTCTTTTCAAATCAACATTAGTTTGGGTTGTACAATGAAGGAATTGCAGGGGCAAAACCTTTTTTGTAACCCCATATATAAAACCTTAAGACAAAAACAGTAGTACCAATTCAAGGGTTAAGTTTCCGGCCCACTGATGCTAAACTCTGGAGTTTAGATTCCTCGCGGTATACAGAGCACGTAGTTTGGTTTGAATTTCGCGCAAAGCTACGCGAGGGCTATTTACGCTAGCTGTCCCTAATTTTGCAGTGTAAAACTATGGAAAAGGCAACTAGTCATCACCACTGACCGCCAACTCCTGGACTACTTTTTTACCAACGAGCAGTGTGATTGATCATCACGATATAACGCCCTCACGTCGGAAAGGGCGAGCAATTTTGGTGTGACGGGGATTTGTACCTGCGATCCTCCGGTTCAGTAGAAATACCGAAAAGTCGCTCAATTCGTGTGTATCGACAGAAAGCCCATAATTTCGGAAACGTTTTTATACTTGTAACGGAAATACTTGTAAATATCCTGCCTTTAATATTTTGTGTTAATTTCTCCGTACAGTTCTAATTTAAAAAAGAAATAACCTCTATGATGAAAACATCAAAAATTAGGAGAAATTAAAACGATCCAGAATGTTGTGGCATAAAAATAAATACGTTTATTTTCTGATGTTTGACTTCGAGGATCGTTGTGGTTCAAATGCTTTTAAATTGTTCGTTTATTTTCTATGTGATCAACGTATTCAATAAATTGTTCAGTTTAGACGGAGGTAAGCGTGTAGCGACACTGCACGTTTCTTTAGATGGAATTTGAGAGAAAGATCGTTTATAGTAAGACTTGGGTATTGATAACGTCACGTAGACATGGCCGTACAATATCTGTGACAGTATCGATGTACTGATATATTAAATATCTCGTACAAATAATGTCGGTTTATTAGTCTCTGAAATATCCTCTCACAGGCAGAAACATACGATAAAGTAATCAGGAGAAAATATCCACAAAAACTGTATCGACCTGAACTTAGCAAAAAACACAAACTGTGAGTGAAGTCAAACATCCAGAAGGCTGTAAAGCGAACCTTTCTCTCAAACTTAATATAGTTAAAATATCCACAGTTTAAAACCTACTCAGTCGACTTAGCCTCAGTCCCAGACTGTACTTAGTTTGTTACGTATTTTTTAAATGTTTTACGTTCTTCGTGGATTAAACGCAACAGAAAAACACAGATAACAGCTTGTATAATTTATTACACTAACCTATTAACAAATATAACAGATATAACATAAATTATATGATAACAGTGACAGATATTAAGTTACGACATTCGAAATTAATTACAAAACAAAATAATATTAGTTTCAAACTTCAAAATAAAATCACAATACAAAACGGTACTGGCCTGTATCTAATGTAATGATCTAAAATTAAAGTCTCAAATTCCAGTCTAGGGTGTGAATTTGGTCCCACGAAGTAATTCCGAAACAGTTCACAGTTCAATGAAATCGCCGTCTCTCAGCACAAGCGGTAATTCAGAAGTATCGTAGAGATTGACGAAATAAAATCACAACTTCCGGAGATCTAACTTCAATCACGAATCCAAGTTGAATATTCACAGCAAACACTTAATCTTTCTCAAATAACTAACTCTCTTCTTTTGAAATGAAACTGGTGTCTGAATCTCACTCTTTGTCTTCGAATAAAACTAATGACTGAATCTCTCTCCCTCGAATAAAACTGATGACTGAATCTCTCTCCCTCGAATAAAACTGATGACTGATGACTCAATCTGTCTCTTTTCACCGTGTTTTATACCGATAGGCCTATTTCTCGAACAATCTTGCAATTTCCATACAACTCCAGAGCTATCCACGCATATCCGTTCTTGCACGAGACTACACTTCTAGACAGGAAGTCACCAGCACTCATTTACAAACATGTGATTGGTTTACTTAATTCGAGAAAGTTCTAAAACGTTACCCTAAATAAATAACATATTTTAGTTTAAACTTCGAAACAATAATATCAATATGGAAAAATGAATAATACAAATGAAAATTCAAACACAATACGACATGTTGTCGTTTACAAAATATTTACACATATACATAACAAGTTGATTTAGCCTCAGTCCCAGACTTACTTAGTTGACTTAGCCTCAGTCCCAGACTGTACTTAGTTGACTTAACCTCAATCCCAGACTTAGTTGACCTACCCTCAGTCCCAGACTGTACTCAGTTGACCTACCCCCAGTCCCAGACTGTACTTAGTTGACCTACCCTCAGTCCCAGACTGTACTCAAATGACCTACCCTCAGTCCCAGACTGTACTCAAATGACCTACCCTCAGTCCCAGACTGTACTCAGTTGACCTACCCTCAGTCCCAGACTGTACTTAGTTGACTATCCTTATCGGCAGTTGTATATCATTCTCTGCAGAAAACTCATCAACTTGTTATATGAAGTTAGTCATAGTGCATCATCACCAGGGGAGGTTCTCGAAAAGTTAACATGGTTCCTAACCACCGCAGTACACAATGATGTAACTTATTTACTTACTGGCTTGTGTGTTACATAGAACACATATGATACGACGGTCTCTCGGCGAGCCATTGTGTTGTTAAATTTTAACAACACAATTATAGCAGCTAGCCAAAGTTGTACCAGCCAACACTTGTTGTTTGTTTCGTCCAAGGTTGATAAAACCTGTCGACACTAGAAGTCCCTAATTTTGAAACGACAGATGAGAGGAGCAGCAGCTGGCTAGTCAGGAAAACACTTAGCAATCTCTGGTAAAGAAGGTGATTTGACTGTCACTCTTATGACCCAACTACAGCTCCCAAAATGCAAAGTGTTGTTATTATTTCTGTTTCGTGACAAACAATGGGACGTTGCTTCGGCGCTCTATCCTAAGTAACAGTTGTCTGAATTTAAGTAACATAATTTATCTAAGGGTTGTTCCCCGGTAAGTCTTCGGATTTACCATGGTAAAATCAGACGTTCGGTTCTCTTCGGTGGACACGGCAGATATTCCGATGTGGCTTTGCTGCAAGAAAACACACACACAGCATCTAAGTGGTGAGTGTGTATGCATGATGTCTAGTCTTCTCAAACACATCATGTTAATACGAATGCATGTAATGTAATTAGGGCCTCAATCCTCGAGCTGTAAGAAGAAGAAAACCGAAATTGACTATCCAGTAAGTGATTACCAAAGCGTGGGTAGATTTTAGGAATCGCCTCTGTAAAAAGCTGAGGTACAGATATAAGTCAACTGAAAGAACAAATATTGTTATTAGTGAGAGATTCTGATGAAAGTAGAAGAATGTATATAATAATATGTCAACTACGAGACTGAATTCACTCACCTTACTTTTCATCAATACCACTTGCGTTACATTTGATTGAAGAAAGATGTGGGCTAGCAAACAGCATTGTGCCTGTTTATTGGCAGTAACAATAATTGTTTTGTACAGTTTAGTGTCACTCTCTGGTCAGACCTTCCTATATTTTGTGTCGGAGAGCTAATCCTCCCCCTACCCCCTGTAACTCAGCGGTAACTTTAAAAACATTTAATACTAAAATTCAGCTTTTGATTCCCAGCGGTGGAGACATTGCAGACAGCTCATTATGTGACATTGAACAACAAATGTCTAAGAAAAATTAGCTAAGAGGTGACTATATTATCTCCACAATCGGCAACGAGTTTTCTCAATATATTTTTCTAAAATTTATGAACGTAAAGTACACCGCTTTAAAATAGTACCTTCAATGTTACCAAATTAGTACCTTAAACTTTAATAAATTGGTGCTTTAAACGTTTTTAAATTAGTACTTTAAACGTACCCAATCAATACGTTAGGTATTACCAAATTATTATATCAAACGTCACTGAATTAGTACCTTAAACGTCACTGAATTAGTACCTTAAATGTCACTGAATTAGTACCTTAAACGTCACTGAATTAGCACCTTAAACGTCACTCAATTGGTACCTTATATGTCACTGAATTAGTATATTAAATGTTACCGAATTAATATTGTTGTTTGTTGTTTTGAATTAAGCACAAAGCTACACAATGGGCTATCTGTGCTCTGCCCACCACGGGTATCGAAACCCAGATTTTAGCGTGTAAATCCGCAGACATACCGCTGAGCCACTGGGGGGCACCGAATTAATATATTAAATGCCACTGAATTAGTACTTTAAATGTTATTGCATTATTACCTTAAATGTTACTGAATTAGTACTTTAAATATAACTGAATTATTACCTTAAATGTCACTGAATTAGTATCTTAAATATTATCGAATTAACACCCTAAATATTACTGAATTAGTAACTTAAATGTTACCAAATTAATACCTTAAATGACACTGAATTAGTAATTAAAATGTTATTATATTATTACTTTAAATGTTACTGAATTAGTACCTTACATCACTGGCAAGCCTTTCCTTTCTCTTACAGCCCCCTCCCATCACACCAAACATGTTCGCTCTTTCAGCGTATAAGTATCAATCAATCTCACTATTCCTTGGTAAAAGAGTAGACCAATAGTTGGTGGTAGGTGTTAATGACTGACTGTCTTCCCTTTAGTCTTACACTGCTAAATTGTGGACGGCTAACGCAGATAGCCATTGTGTAGCTTTGCGCGAAATTCAAAACAAACGAAACTTAATGTACAACCTCCTTCTGAAATATATTTTTTTATTATTTAATTTTATAGATTGTGACTTGTACTGGCGTATTAAGTGTTAATTTTTATGTTCTCAAACTAACTCTCTGCCCTTTTATGTCTCCAAATAAAAATACCTTAGAATCGCCACTGAATATATACTGTTTTTCTCCAAGCCCTCAATCTCAGTTTTTTTTTTTCCTGTCTGGTCAAGGTAGACAACAAAACATTGTTCTATAAGCCCTTGCGTTATGATTCAAGAAATTCTCCATTTTATGAGGAACAACAGACAAGAATACATACAAATTGTTTAGTTAATGATAGAATAGATAAAGCAACATTAATTAGACTTCTCAGTTTGTAATGATGATATTAATCCAACTTGAGATTACGCCTTAATTAATTAATATATTTTGAGACTACATCTTAATTAAATAATTTACCTTGATATTACACCTTAATTAATCAATATACTTTGACATTACATCTTAATCGGTAAATTTACCTTGGCATTACATCTTAATCAATTAATATACTTTGAAATTACGCCTTCATTAACTAATCTACCTTGAGATTACATCATTAATCAATTAATTATTCAGGAGGAGATTCAGTCATTTTGGAACCCCAGACAGAGCTCAGTAAATAGGACCCGTAACGATAACAAAACTCAGAAGTACATTAAAAGGCACATCGAGGTCCCTTCCATGTGTGAGACTCCAATCAAATGCCAATTTTGCTCAATAGGTAAGACCACCTATAAATCTATCATGATATTACATCTTAATCCATTAATATATTTGACGTATATATAAAACGATTAACATTTATATCAAAGCGAAGTATGCGCACTTAACTCATATAGTGAGAGCTGAATTTACCGTATAGATACCTGACTAACTTATCATCTATACAATAACGCTGTAATACAAATATAGAAACTCTTAAATTTGTACAGTTTTATAAATCAGACTGTTAATTAAACAAGGCTCAGCATATACGTAAAAACCTGTAGGCTTAGTAGGGCTGGCTAAAATGTAGATATTTATAATGCATATCTGTATTTGGGTTTATCAGTTCTACCACCATCCCATATACACATACTTATGATAATAGTCCTACTAATATCTTATTGTAGTCTACTGATATCTTATTCTATTCCCACTGATGAGCCCCCCAGTGGCTCAGCGGTATGTCTGCGGACTTACACGCTAAAATCCGGGTTTCGATACCAGTGGTGAGCAGATAACAGATAGCCCATTGTGTAGCTTTGTGCTTAATTCAAAACAACCCACTGATGCTTTGACATAGTCCAACTGATACTTATTCTAGCCCAGTTTATAGTTGTCCCAGTGATGTCTTATTGTTGGCCTACGGTTTCCTTATAGTAAGCCTACTGGTGTATTATTATAGTCCAATCGATATTTTATCGTAGGTTTAGTGATACCTTGTATAGACCAATTGATATCTTATAGTAGACCTACTGCTCTCTTATAATAGTCCTACTGATATCTTATCGCAGTCCTACGACAATGAGTTTTCAAGGTTCCTTTTTATCCCTAACAAATCTTTATTGTAAAACTGTTGCTCGCTGTAATTCTGATACGATTATTAGTGCTCTATTATATCAGGTGAATACACAATGTCCGAAAATTTAATACAGAAAATGTATCATCATTTCTGTCTTTACAGAAAGTTTTAATGACTAAAATACAATGGCAGACAATGTGGCTCAGTACAATTAAACTGGCTAAAGCACAGCCTAAAATGGACCTCCACCTTAGGAATGTCTTGTTAAGTGTTTGATGGGATACTGTTGGTGTGATCCACCTTGAGATGCTGCCGCTCAATGTAATGATTACATCAGACTTCTATTGTCAACAGTTAGAGCACTTGAATGTTGTACTGAAAGAAAAGAGTTCTTCTTTGATCAGTTGTAAAGGTGTTGTGTTACACCAGGATAATGCACGGACCCATACAGTAAGGATCGCATCTACAAAGATTGGAGAGCCAGACTGGGGAAATCTTCCACATCCTCCTTATTTTCCAGACTTTGCCCCATCTGATTATCATCTATTCTGAAGTTTGCAAGACTATCTTGATGGAAAAGAGCTCGGAACACACGAAGATGTCAAAACTATCCTCTCTACATTCTTTTTCTCCAAACTCCAAGAATTTTATAGAAGTGACATTCAGAAGCTTGTGAATCGTTGGTAGGAAGTAATTAGTAATAATGAAACATACATTACTGATTGAATAACATTAACACTACCTGAAGTCCTTTCTCTTTTTCTGAACCTAAAACTGGACATTACTTAAGAGATGATCTGATACATTATATCCTAGTGATTAGTGTTTATTGAAATCTGTAGTCTAAAGTTCAAATATTCTTTGTTGAGAAGTTAGGCTGTCTTATTGTAAATACACACATAGTTGATAAGTAGACAAAGTGCTCATTTTCCGGTTGAAAACAAATAATTCAGTCAACTTCCTTTCCTTCATAATACTATTTATTTTTAGATTTCTTTTGATTTCACTTATACCTCTAGGCTAAGACTAGCCTTTAGACTTGAAAACAGAGATATTTACAAAATATATACAAGTGTGTGTGGTGTTAAAACTTTTAATTTTAATTTACCTGGGGTAATTGTAATATATATATATATATTATCTAAGCCTATTTTGCTTTCTACTATTCCGTATGTTTTTGATCTGGAAGTTAAACTACCGTCAAGTTTATCTATACAAATAAAATTATCTTACCATGGTAATGGTTAAAAATAAAAGAAAATAAAACGTTCTGACATTTTGAATACAAGACGCTAGAGGGCAATGTTATGTTTACCGTGAGGCGCGCCACTGGGAGCTGCGAGAAAATCACTAGTGGTCTTGTTAGAAAACAAATACTTCGGCGTCTTTGTCAAATCGTTGCCCATTTCGCAAGGTAAACACAACCGTTTTAAAGACCAAGTTTGTCCACGTCAAGAGGTTATCTAGGCGGCTCTCGGGAACACACAAAGTCGCTTAACCTTACAGATCACATCAAACGAGGAACTCTCTTCATATAATTATTTGTCTTTGTGGGGAAGAAACGATCAAATTTCCAGGGAAAGACCGAAGGATTGTGCACTCTTTTCGTCTACCTTAAAGCGCCGTTCTGTTTACGTTTTCTCGTGTTTCCACGTTCGTAGTCTATACCACAGTGTTTAACGAAAGAACTGTAATGATTTATTATGCGAGACTTTGCCAAAATTATTTTTATTACAGTTTAAAACTAAAGCGCTATAATACGATTCGTATATTATAAACCTAAAATCCTCGTGTCGTGGAATAGAACCACTTCGACCCCGCGAACCACCTAATGAACACTTTAAACTTCACTTTGATATAAAGCCATAAAGGGTCCAGCAGGACCGCAATGTGAAGAATGTGGGTTCGGAACCTCGTCACACCAAACATGCTGGCCCTTTCAGCCGTGGGGGCGTTATAATGTTACAATCAACCCCATTATTCGTTTGTAAAGAATAGCCCAAGAGTTGGTGGTGGTTGGTGATGACTAGCTGCCTTCCCTTTAGCCTTACTCTGCTAAATTAGGGACGGCTAGCGCAAATACTCGTCTTGTAGCTTTGCGCGAAATTGAAACCAAGGCCATAATATCAAACTGACCAAACGTGGCGATTTTTTTTACTATGGATTTATTATTTCAAACCCTGCTTTTGTTATTAATAATAATTAACATGTGTGTTTTTAAAAGCAGCTACTGCAAGCACATTTTTTGTTGTTTTGAAGTTCGTACACACTCGACATCTGATTGGAAGTTGATGTCACTTCTCGACATCTGATTGGATCACTTAGATACATCGTACCCCTATCATGTTTGAGTCGAAATTCCGCGCAATAACCACCCAGAGACTACCTGCTCTATTTGTCTCTAGTTTGAACCGATAAAACAGACTGAAGACAGACAGAACCTTGTAACTTGACAGTCACTTTTATATTGAACCCACAGACCCAAAGCATGAAGCGAGTTTCTGTGGTAACGAGTGAAAAATTCTTGAATTTACGGTCCGGGCATTCTAACCACTAAGTCATGCCCTAAACAAATTAATTACTTTTATTGAAGAAATAAAAGCCTTAAGTCTCTCCTACACCCAACTACTTGAATCTCATGAAAATAATATAGAATATTGGAGCATGCGTGGAATATGATAGCGTGATATGTGACCACCGGATGTTTCAGAACATTTATGAAATATATATGTATTAGTAATTATTTTAACATAATTTCCAGCAACACCTAAAGTTGTTGTTTTTTTCTATACTTTAGCAGACAGCTACAAGATGAGCTTGTTTTTTGGTTTGTTTGTTTTTGGAATTTCGCACAAAGCTACTCGAGGGCTATCTGTGCTAGCCGTCCCTAATTTAGCAGTATAAGACTAGAGGGAAGACAGCTAGTCATCACCACTCGCCGCCACCTCTTCGACTACTCTTTAATTAACGAATAGTGTGATTGACTGAAACATTATAATGCCCCCATCGCTAAACCTGCGAGCATGTTTGGTGCGACCGGGATTCGAACCCGCGACGTTCAGAGTACAAGTCGAACGCTTTAACCCACCTGGCCATGCCAGACCTTTCTCGATTGAACGGTGTCACATAAACCAAAAAAGAAACGACTGTCAGAACCTTTGTGTGAAAGTTTCAAAACGGAAGTGTGTATTTTATAGTTTTAATTGGTTTATTACACATCAACTGGTCTAGCTCGTTGTGGTTTTAACAACATAGCGATACCTTAGATCCGAAAATGACTTGTGAAATTTAGGAAGAATATGTCAATAACTTTATCTAATAGTTTCATTGAATTTTAGGATAACAAGAACTACAATAAAACTTTTTGTTACAATATGCCTGGTTGCAGTAAGCAGCGCTTTGATAGGCTAATAACATTGCAATTTTAATTTTTATGTGTTAGTGGAAAACTACAATACATACTATACGATAGGTGGTCTGTGCTCTGTCCACCACGGGGATGCTAACCCCAAATTTTTGCGTTTTAGGCTCATTTTACCATTGGATGACTTTTAGAATAATACGTCAAAATTCTACCGTATCTGGCAGTTCTATTCCTTAACATGTAAAATAATTTGATACCATCATTCAATTACGGATTTTCCCTCTATCAATATGCGTATTGACTCAGCACGTGCTGGTGACAGTTGTGGATAAATAGAAAGCCAGAAAAGTGAAGTGTCACCGCGAGTGTGAAGCTGGTTCAAGGAGATGGGCCCCTAACAGTGCTAGTAAACTGTTGTAAAGTTAAAAATACCAAGCTGGTACAATCTGTGAGGTAGCATACAGATGTGTTACTAGGGGTAAGATGTTGGATTTTATAGAAAAACTTTGGTAAAGGGAAATGTTTTACTTGTCAACAAGTAACAGTTACGTTGAAATCATTAAACTATTAACACCGCGGAATCTTGTTCTATTTTGCTTCTCTTTAGCAACAAAACTAGGAACTTAAACTGTTTTTGCTGTAGTTTATAATGTCTGTTTCTACCTGCAGTAGACTTGTAGAGTCAGTGGTTTGTTAGTCATAAAGCTAATGAATTGAAGGTTTGTGATAGGGACCTATAAAAAGTAGTGTAAATTTAAAGAACAATTGGTGATCAGACGAAATGGAAATTAATATCTCGTGACATGAATCGATTTGTTTGTTCCAAACATTTTTCGCTATGCTACAATAAGATGTACGTTATTTTGAACTAAGTAGAATAGTTTATTTGTTTATTTTAGAATTTCGCACAAAACTACACAAGGGCTATCTGCGCTAGCCGTCCCTAAGACTAGAGGGAAGGCAGTTGGTCATCACCACCCATCATCAACTCTTGGTCTACTCTTTTATCAACGAATAATGGGATTAACCATAACATATTAGCGCTCCCACGGCTGAAAAGGCGAGCATGCTTGGTGTGACGGGGATTCAAACCCTCTAACCCCAGTTTACGGGTCAAGCACCCCAACCACTTGGTTATGACGAAACAAGTAGAATAGTATATACAGTGTATTCTAAAGACGGCTGATATTGGTAGTAAATAAAACTTTACTTAATATAAAGTAGAGAACAACATTTCGACCTTCTTAAGTCATCTTCAGGTTAACAAAGAGAGTTTGTAACTGACCGTTGCTTGGCGCATGAATAAGAAAGTCGAAACGGTTTTCTGTCCTTTATTTTAATTAAAGTTTTAATACCCATACCAGCAGTCTTTAGAACATATTTTTATTTCAAGTGGCGTCATCATGGGCCTACCAGTGTCAAACTATGTCTACCCACTCACATCGCTAGAAACCTGGTTTCGATACCAGTAATGCACAAAGCCCATGCCCCCCAGTGGCTCAGCGGTATGTCTGCGGACTTACACGTTAAAATCCGGGTTTCGATACCCGTGGTGGGCAGAGCACAGATAGCCCATTGTGTAGCTTTGTGCTTAATTCAAAATAACAATAACAAAGCCCATTCTGTAGCTTTGTGCTCAATTCCAAGTATTCGATCAATCGTTATCATGGAGTATATGCAATGGTTTCCAACCTCTGTTTCTCTCCACGATGGCCCGGCATGGTCAGGTGGATTAAGGCGTTCGATTCGTAACCTGAGAGTTCGAATCTCCGTCGCATCAAACATGCTCGCCCTTACAGCAGTGGGAGTGATATAAAGTGACGGTCAATTCCGCTATTCGTTGGTAAAGGGGTAGCCAGAGTTGACGGTGAGTGGTGATGACCAGCTGACTTCATTCTAGTCTTATACTGCTAAATTAGGGACGGCTAGCGCAGATAGCCCTCGTGAAGCTTTGCACGAAATAAAAAAAAAACTCTCTGTCTTTTTTCTGTTTAACACAGAATATTTCTGTAACCCAGCTGGTAATTTACTAGTCTAGAGGCCGTCTATTTACATCTTTATGATTGTAATTAAATACAAAGATACACACGGGCTATCCGTGCTCTGCCCACCACGGGTATCGGAGCAAGGTTTCTAGCGTTGTTATCCTCTAACCCTACTTTTAATTAAAACTAACAACACATACTTCTACCTCATATGTGATTGAACAATAAGACTGGTTTAACTCTTATTTATGTATTGTATCCATGACCATAAAATTAGGAGACAAACCATTGGGGCACTTCAACAAAAGGCCACACCCAACCAACTTCGATTTGACAGACAGGTTGGTGTAACTTTAAAATTTTTAACAGAAATCCAAAAAATATATTTTATTTTTCGTAAGCTATTGAGTCCAACTATATCAATTTTTTTTATGAAATATAAACAAATCGTTATGTTTTAATAGCAAGTACTATCCAGTGTTTTCTGATTCAAATAAAGTAATAATTCTAAGCACTAGATGGCAACACTCTACATACGAGCAGATTTGTGCTAATTTTTTTTGATAAGCCTAAAATTACACAATTGGCTAGTTCTTGTTTTCCGCTATTTTCACCACCGCTATAGAAACCATATTTTTAACACTTTAAGGCTTAATCCCACTATTCGTTGGTAAAAGAGTAGCCCAAGAGTTGCCGGTGGGTGGTGATGACTAGCTGCCTTCCCTCTGGTCTTACACTGCTATATTGGGGACGGCAAGCACAGATAGCCCTCGAGTAGCTTTGTGCGAAATTCCAAAACAAACAAACAAACTAATTTTCAAAAGTGCCTTACAGGAAAATGAATCGTTTTTTGCAATTTATAAAATCTGATACCGACATTAGCTTTGATTTATCAGTCGTCACATTTTATTATACAGTTAATATGGAAAAAATTTATTAAGAGCAAAACATTTTTGTAGAGGGATTTTACGAAGCAAATTATATTTCTTCTGATTGAAAAAATTATATCTAAGGTAGGAGAATGAACGAAACAAAGGCCTAATAAGAGGAATATGTCTGAGTATATATTTGTTGTTGTTCGGTTTATTGGTACATTTTTCCATATATGTTGATTTATTATTTAAAATTAAGCACAAAGATATACAATGGGCTATGTGTGCTCTGCCCACCATGAGTATCGGAACACAGCTTCTAGCAGTGTGAGTCCACAAACATACCGCTGTCCCACTAGAGAAACAGAGATATACAATGGGCTATGTGTGCTTTGCCCACCATGAGTATCGGAACGCAGTTTCTAGCTGTGTGAGTCTATAGACATACCGATGTCCCACTAGAGAAATTCCATGTGGCCACAATATATATATATATATGCATGCCTAATAAATTGATTTGAATTGTACTTAATATCTCCACTTTAACACTTCTCACAGAAATAGCAATTGTAAAAAGCGCTCACTTCAGTGACTGTCTTTTCTTGCGCTCAATAAAATAAAGAGAACTGGTGGCTTCCAGCGGGGAAAAAAATCTCGTGGCAACTTAGCGAACCTGTGCGCTCTAATGTTCTAAATGTGCCTATTGCATTGAAGCACAAATATTGTTGTCAACAATGCATAGCAGTCAGTCTAATTTGCTCAAAACAAACACGGTATATTTTCCTTTTTAAAATAATTTATGGAATGACAAAAGACGATTGCAGATGTTCCACTTGACAATTATATTCCACATACGCTCTAATCCAAGAGATTGGGTTGACCATACGTTCTATATTTATTCATCAGTATTTTAAAGAAAATTACCATTGAAGAATTTCAACGGGTGTCTGCTAATTTATTAATGGAAGAAATGTTATATAATGAAATTGAACGAGTTATTCATTTTAATGAAAAGTTTACCTTTTACGAGCACTTCTCATGAACGTCACGAGATATTTCGCTCTATGCTATTAAAAAGAATAACTAACAAGATATAATTAAATGCATATTATTTTAATTATAAACACAAGAACAAATTTTCTTATTTTAATATAAATCTTTACACTGACGTTTCAGAACCATGTATAAACGTACCATGTACTTGCAGTAAAGCTTTGGGACGTGAAAGAAAAAAAACATTTTGAAAAAGTAAAAAGTTAACAACGCAAACTCTAAAGAATTCATTTAGTCTTTATTTTAAAACACTATGGATATTAAGCTTTTAAAACAAAACGATTGAAATCCATTTTATGCGCTATTTGTTTGCCTATGATAATTTTGAAGTATGTACACTGCTGGACAAAATCTTAAGGCCAATGAACATAAAGAAAAAATATGCGTTTTGTGTTGTGAGACTCAACCACTTATTTGAGTAGAGCTTCGAAAGATGAGAAAAAGAAAAGGGAAAATAAAAATCAAAAACTTTTTTAACATTTAATAGGGAAAATGTGAACATTATGAAATTAGCCTAAATGCTAGCTGGTCAAAAGTTTAAGACCATACCAATAGGAAGTTCTAAACAGGGTAGGAAATGCCCAACAAGAGATCTCATTAGTAAGTTGTATGGCCATCATTGCGAACAACTTCAAACATTTGTGTTGACATGGTCGATATAATCGTTTGCAGAAGGCTGGCTGGAATTTTATTCCAAGTGGTGAAGGTGACTTCACGAAGATCATGCACTGTTTGGAATTGACGTCCATTTCTATCGACTTCCCTTGCCATCCACCGCCAAACATTTTCAATGGGGTTCAGTTCGGGGTAACACGCTGGGTGTTTCAAAAGAATCACGTTATTCGCCATGAAAAAGTCCTTTGTCCTGCTGCATTGTGGATTGCAACGTTTTCCTGCTGACAGATCCAGTCATTTCTACACAAGCGAGTTCCTTCAGTCAGTGAGGATGCTCTCTCCAACATGCCAATGTTGCCAGTCGCTGTTTGACGCCCCTGTATAACCTGAAGCTCCATTGTTCCATGGAAGGAGAAAGCACCCAAGATCATGATGGAACCTCCTCCACTGTGTCGTGTAGAAAATGTCTCCATTGGTATATCCTTATAGTGTCAGTAACGTTGGAAGTCATCTAGACCATTCAGGTTAAATGTTTTATCATCAGAGAACAAAACTTTCGCCCATTTTTCTACGTCTCACGTATGGAGCTTCTCAGCAAAGTTCAACCAAACTGTTTCGTTGTGTGGAAGGAGGCGTAGCCTCCTTTTTCTCGTACATGCTGTCTTTTTGTTCTTGAGCTGCATTCTGCGCCCGTAGGGGCCTTAATCTGGTTCGACGATCAGCTGGTGTCTTGCTGGACAACTCGTTGAATCCTTCTGCTGAACGCCGGCGAAATTTTCTTGGGCCGACCACTTCAAATTCTTGTTCCGTTTCCCTCAAGGTCTTTTAAGAAATTTGCAACAGCAGTTTTACAACGCCCAATCTCACCAGCAATGGCACATTGAAAGAGACTTTGCTTTTGCAGCTCGACAATTCTTCCACGTTCAAACTCTGTCAACTTTTTAGCCTTTGCCATGTTTTTACCCAATGAAACACAGGAGGTGTCAGTGAGAGATGTTGACAACGCTAATGTTTGAACACAAATGACTAAATTTCGCTACGCGTTTACCGATTTATGCTTCGTTTCAGTATGGTCTTAAACTTTTGACCAGCTAGTATTTAGGTAAATTTCATAGTGTTCACATTTTCCATATTAAATGCTAAAAAAGTATTTTATTTCCCTTTTCTTATTTTCATCTTTCGTAGCTGTACTCAGATAAGTGGTTGAGTCTAACAACGCAAAATGTATAATTTTTTTATGTTCATTGGCTTCAAGATTTTGGCCAGCAGTGTATATTTACTATTGCTTGATCATGCTAATATTGAAATACTGATTCGTCCATCATGTATGTTTTCTATACTACTTCTACACTCTCTCTGTTTTATCTATTGTTGCTTTTCTATGCCGGCATTTAAATATTAACATTTTCTCAAAAGTTTAGCCTAAAATTGACAAAATATATCAGGAAATGAATTGTAAATCATTGCAAAATAAAGAATAAATTTAAGAATGATTTTATAAGAAGATTTAAATCTAGTTGAGATGAAATATTTCGTTCGGTACTTAAAAATTTAATAAAAACCAGAAGATACATAGGACTCAAATTGGCAGGATATACTAATTAAATGTGTATTAATAGTGTGTGTTTTACGTGTACGGACTTACAATAGTAAAAATCCTGGGTTCGATCCACTGCAATAAACATAGTGAATAATCCAATGTAGCTGTTGTTGTTTTGAATTTAGCACAAAGCCACACAATGGGCTATCTGTGCTCTGCCCACCACGGGTATCGAAACCAGTTTTCTAGCGATGCAAGTCCGCAGACATGCCGCTGAGCCACAAGGGGGCTCAGTGTAGCTTTGCTCTAAAACAAACCATGTATGTGAATGAAATAAATGTTTTCATTGTTTAATTTATTTTGAAATATTATTATTCATTATTATTTGTGCTTACTAGATGGCAGCACACTACAGTTTAATTTTTTTTTCTTTCTTTTTAAACATCTTGACGGTTAGCAAGCATCCCGTTTCATCCTTTGGACACTTGATATTTATACTTTCCTAGTTCGTTATGAAAAACTGTTCTCAGGTAATTATGCTTTATCTAATAATAATATACTCCAGTGTGGTATAAAACTATAGTAGCTATGTTACTAAGGCGTATGCGTATGTAACACCTACCAGTACTTAAAGTAAGCGATAAGACGAAGTTAGATAATTTGTTTCGACATTTTATGTGACCGTTTATTTACACTAAGTAATTAGTCAAGTACAGTAAAGGTGGTATATTTTACGTTGTTATAGAAATGGGGGATATTTTTGTTGTTGTGTGTGTATGTGTATGTTTAGTTGCTATTATCTGTCTCTTAAAATTGATTGGTACTTGAAATAACACTTTTTCCTTATAGTATAATCCATCCCAGTAACGTACAGTATTAGTAAAAATAAGTTATTATCAGTATTCGTGATGGATCATTCGGCTTTATCTTCTTTCAGGATTCTTTTTTTTAAAAAAGAAAAATTATGATTTGACAATTAATTAATAGCAACTGACAATGTTGCGAAAATATTGTAAGTGGCAAAACTGAGATAAGTACATGTATTATTTTTCGATTTTCAACTTACTAAAATAATTAAATGTGATATAAAGAACTTTAGTCTGGAATATACGAAATGTAAAGCAGTCTATCTTAAATTAAGATAGTTGTAGTACCTGTCTCTATCTTGATTCGATTAAACCTCTATCTGAATTTATAGTTGAGTCACGACTCTAGATGGCAGCATTGTGCATATGAATTTATTTATTTAAGTATTCAATAATATGACCTTTAGCGCCACTGCAGAGGACGATGAACAAAAAATAAAACCGTTTTTATTCCCGTGTAAAAGTAAACGTAAGTTGAATAAACTTATAAGACTGTGTTTGAAGCGAACGATAAGCCAAATTGTAAAAGATGCGTATTCTATGAAACTCGATTAAATAAAACTGCAAGATATAGTAAAGTAGTAAGTTATTTTAATATAGATTGTTATAATATTGAATAGAGATGACTAAAAAGTATTTTAACATATTTTCGTTTTTATATTACACATAAAGTCTAGATTTTAACTATCAACATCTCTTGAAATCTTCATCACTTTCTACGCAGTATGCCGGGCACAATAATTAAATTACTGCAAATAAAGAATCAAGTGAATCTTGTGGATTTTTAGTTTCAAATAAAAATAATGAAATATGACAGAATCTTTGAGAGATTTGAGGCTGCTGGAATTTTACCGCTAAGCTATTAATGTTTGAAAACTTTTTTTCCCCCGACTTTAAATGGGTGAAACGATTCTATTTTGTTCTCCGATTCTAAGTAAAAATTGAACTGTTGTCTTTTTAAGAATTCGAAAACGGAAATTTGTGGGAAAGTAAGTGTAATCCTAATTAACACAGCTTTGAAAAGTTACGTTACGGAACGCCTGGACAGCTCAAAATTATCGTTGTAGTAAGTTCTGGATTGGAATAATAAAAAGCAACAACATAAAAACAATTGCATTATAACTTTTGTTAAGATTAGCATACAATGTGAACAAAATACACGTATTCCAGAGGACATATGTTGACAAGTTATAAAATGTAATTGTTTGCCAGAATATAACTAAGTAGTATTAAATCATCATTACTTATAAAAACAGCATGAAAAGTTTTCATTTTTATCCACCAATATATGAAGGCCTGGCATGGCCGAGCGCGTTAATGCGTGCACTCATAATCCGAGGGTCGCGGGTTCGCGCCCGCGTCGCACTAAACATCGCCCTCCCAGCTGTGGGGGTGTATAATGTGACGGTCAATCCCACTATTCGTTGGTAAAAGAGTAGCCCAAGAGTTGGTGGTGGGTGGCGATGACTAACTGCCTTCCCTCTAGTCTTACACTGCTAAATTAGGGACGGCTAGCACAGATAGCCCTGGAGTAGCTTTGTAGCGATCAGTTGCAAACTTTCTTTGCTGACTTGAAGATGACTTAATAAAAGTTTTAATACCAAAACCAGCCGTCTTGAAAATACGTTTTCACTTCAAGTGGGTTTTTCAACATCACAAATTATAAGCAGTCATCACACGAGATGTGTATATCATAATGATATGAATAAAACAGACAATGCTGTACAACTTTCATGCATTGTCATCTATAACAGCCTATATAATGAAATAAACGTTTAGAAATGTCTTTCCTGTGTTACAGAACAAAGTGCATATATTTTTATATGTAATGATAGTATGGGTTAAACGCGAACCCCATAAAATTATTAGACGACAGCTTTGTACTCTTGTCTCCTTTTTTTGAAGACACGTGTCATATTAATTCAGAGTTTCTGCCCCGACAATTACATGAATTGATGTGAATTTGTAATGATTATGTAAAAAGATATACAACTGAAAAAATCGTTAGGGTCCATGTGTGCTGATGAAGAATGAGAGTGCAAACATTTCAAAGGTGATTGGTGGTTTGGTGGGGGTTTAGCCCGATATTCTTAAAAATGAACATTACAGCGATTAGCGTTTACAAGTTTAGACTTGACGTGCATTCAGGTTTTTACATTACTTAAACAATAGTACGTATATAATGTCATACTGAAATATACCTCAAAATGATATAGAGTTTGAGGATCGAACCCTGAATTCTAATTTTAAAACCCTGAAGTTTACCGCTTAGCCATCAAAGGACGTTGTGATAGATTTTACTAAATAGTGTAATAATATTGAATTTTTAACGTATGAGGTTTTATCATAGGACAAAATGGTGGAGTTTTACAAATGTCTGTAGAACACAGGATACGTATAACACAACCAGTTTTCAGTCAATATTTCTTTTGACTTGTATCAATAGATGTGCACCACAAAATATTTGATAATTGTTGTTGGCTTATTTGTTTTTTTATTTGGGATACTATAATTAGACAAGTCAGTACTTCTCTTAAGAAACGTGACACGTACATCGTGGCATCGCGAGATAAAATAATAATAATGCGTTCGAAGTTGATTCGTTCCAGATGGCACTGTCTGTAGAAGCGAGACATTTTTAGTCACAACATATGGTTTAGGCCAGTAAATTTCGACAGATCGCGATCAGTACCAGTATAAATGTATTGTGGCAGACATCTGGTGATAGGTGTGCGATGATTGTGGATTTTGTTGAGTGTGTGTAGTAGTTTATATTAACACAACCAGAAGTTAAAGTGAAAATCTGAAGGTAGGTGGGAAGGCTAGTGCTCAACCCACTAGGTCATTCTTTAAAAAAAAATCAACTACCTAATACGTATTATTGTACACGTAAGAAAAAAAACGATTATGTTTCGACGACAACAGTACGTTTCTTTGTTTATTTTTTAATTTTTCGCAAAGCTACGCGTCATATCTGTGCTCGCCGTCCATAATTTAGCAGCGTAAGACTAGAGGAAAGGCAGCTAGTCATAACCACCCTCTGCCAACTCTTGGGCTACTCTTTTATCAACGAATAATGGGACTTACCGTCACATTATAACGCCTCCACGGCGGAAAGGGAGAGCATGTTTGATATAACAGGGATTCGAACCCGCGACTCTCAAATTACGAGTCGAGCGCCTTAACCACTTTAATAAAGAAATGATTGTAATACATTTCACAGTTACTTTCCGAATCGACTGAATGTTGGATATCCAAAATGTGAATTTGGTTTATGGTAACATTCAATAGATGGCGAAGTAATTTAATTTAATATATATTTGTATGTATATGCACTCGCACACCCTGAGATAAAACTATTCATAAAAAGATAATGATGGTCAAATCTCACTATTAGAATAGGATGCGCCAAGAGTTGGCGAAGGGTGCTATTAACAAGCTGTCTTCCTTTAGCCTGTCGGTAAAATTAGGGATGGTTTTGCTTAGAAAGCTCTTGTGCAGCTGTGCGAGATTTTCTGAAACAAAAGATTTGGCGGCGCATGGGTAATCAGCTGAATTAACTCAGACATCTATCTAAGTCAGCTATAAACAGGGAACACTTCTTACAAAACTGACGTCCATAAATCAGTGATAACGATCCGTTAGTTCGAGGGGCTATTGCTCCGAATACCCGAAGATACAATTTTTTTAACAGTCAGAATGTTAAATTGATTGTTTGGTTAAATTTGTGAAATTTTATGACAAAACAAAACAAACTGCAGGATATGACTCAAAAGGATACACCTCATAAATATAAGGATAATGCCTATCGTCATTACCCTGATGCAATTTTTTTCTTTAATGCATGCGTGATGTTAGTTGCAGAACTTCATGATTGGATTTGAGAATCTAACTCTTCTGCTATAGAGGTGCTTCACCCCCCACCCCAGTCTGCGGACTTACAACACTAAAAACAAAGTTTCGATACCCGTGTTGGGCAGAGCACAGATAGCCCATTGCGTTTAACTATAAACAGACTAACTGACACAGTGGACATTTAAGATTATTATTTAACGAATGTTAAATCCCTGAGTCATTTAACATCTTAAAAGATTCCAGTCAGTAAAAGTATCTTCATGCAGTGTCAACGCAATGAGTTGTGCACTACAACTGGTGACTCAGCCGTTTCTGCTTTTGTTTTATTTTTTTAAATAAAAACGAAATCAAGCCATCAGGGACTGTTGGTAAATTTAAACTTTTGTCCCCTGTTAATACAGCGGCAAGCCTACGGACTTACAATGCTAAAATCAGGGGCTCGATTCTCCTCGGTGGACTTAGCAGATAGCTCGACACGACTTTGTTATCAGAAAACACACGCACATCAGTTAAACGTTTCGTTGAAGGTTACGTTCGTCTTTTGTGAACCTACGAATTTATTTGTGTATTCAATTTTCACTCATTTCGTGCCCCCCAGTGGCTCAGCGGTATGTCTGCGGACTTGCACGCTACAATCCGCGTTTCGATACCCGTGGTGGGCAGAGCACAGATAGCCCATTGTGTAGCTTTGTGCTTAATTCAAAACAATAACAACAACAACATTCATTTCGCGAAACCCAGAGCCTATCACAAGATCAGACTTACACACTGAACAGTCGTTATGGGAGGCTATTAGAAATAATTCATTACAAAAACAAATGGTTCAGACACTTCTGTAAATCTACTATCCTTTTCAGTTGAAACTTAAATAATTATGTTTACATATAGAAACCGGTTTCGAGAATCTGTATCCATTATCAGTAACCCCTGACAAGGACAAATCGAATGAATAAGACCAGGTTTCATGTGCTGGTGAAGTGTTAAGTTCTGCTGTACGCTGTACACTGAACCAACTGAAATCACGATATATGTCAATCTCACAGGTGGTCAAGTGACGTTAGTGGTCGGTTTATAAATATATCGCCACACAGATGGGTTTCACATTCGTCTTGTGGATGTAAACTGGTATAGGCAACGAGCAATCTAATACAACGGAACTTCTGGTGTATTCCTGTGTCCATAGATTGGTCGTAAGTACAGCCCTTTTCTTGTTTGATGTTCACTATAAAACCATTATATTCCTTCTTACGAAAAAGGGGTAAACTCTTATGATATATTTTTAATTAAATATTATCTGTAATTCTTTTTACAAAATACATTGTTATATGATACATTGCTGTATTTTCTTAAAGTTTGAGTTATTCAAGTTGTGATTTAACACTTTGAGACTGTTTTTATTGACGTGTGCGAGTTTTAAAACGGCCAATAGGTTTGTTTGTTTGTTTATTCAGTACACGTGAGGCCCGGCATGGCCAGGTGATTAAGGCACTCGACTCGTAATCTGAAGGTCGAAGGTTCAAATCCCCATCACACCAAGCATGCTCGTCTTTTCAGCCGTAGGGGCGTTATATGTCACGATCAATCCCACTAATGATTTGTAAAACATTAGCCCAAGAGTCGGCGGTGGGTGGTGATGACTAGCTGCCTTCCCTCTAGTCTTACACTGCTAAGTTACAGATGGCTAGCGCAGATAGCCTTCGTGTAGCTTTACGTGAAATTTAAAAAGAAACAGTAGACGTGTGTGACTAGAAAAACAGATAAAGGTATAAATATTTTATTTATTTATTCTTATCAAAATATCTTACTTACATTTTTTAATAATTCGGTAATTTCTTACTTCAGTTTGTAAAGTCAAAGGTTTAACTACAGTCTTGCACATTTCTAGTTTATCATCAGAAATAACATCAAATTTTATCCTTGCATAACCATTTAAATGCACGTGGGCCCAGCTTTATAAATAATTGTGCAGGTGTTCTATGAATGTATTGTAACATCTATGTAAACCTTATGTTATTTGAATAAATAAGTAGGTTAACACGTAATCTGAATGAACATTATTACGACATTTAAAACAGATTCACTTTGTCAGGCCTTATATAACATGTTACAGAAATATTTGTCCAGGGGAAAAAATGTACTTGCGCTCAGCATCTGTATACTTTATATGAACTTTATATCTTATGGTGCTTCTCCTATAGGGATTTGTGCTTACGTGACCGGAGTGGTGGTACAGAGACTTGTACAAGTTAGTATAAGTTTAGATTTAATCTCTCTTGAATATGCGTTTTGGGATGATCGTTGACATAGGTAACCTGAGGAATGTGGGATACCGCATTAGAATTTGGTATGACTTAGCAGTGCAGTATTTTCATTATTCGTGGTCTTTTATTCATGTATATACGTTGTTTCTATATGATCCTGCTACAGCAAACCGTTGAAGTCAATAATGAACATAGAAACCACCAGTTGGTAAAAGATCCAAGCATACCTTTTATTAAATAAAAAAATGTTTATTTGTTCACTTGTATTTCATTTGTTGTCCATATTAAGTTTTGTTCCTATTTAACATCTCTAGAAACAGCTGTATCGTGGATATCGATAATTGACTGTGGAAAATACGTTTTTATAAATATCATATATTTCTGTCTCAGAATCATCGGTCACTTCCGAAGCAATTGTTGTTGTTTTTTCGTGCGTTATAGTAAAGTTCATTTTGTTATGTGTTTTAAAAAGGTAGGTTTACTAACTCAAAAATGCTGGCTATGTTAGGTTTCTGTGAAAAATGGATGAGTCATAAGTTACATTTAAACCACGACGTCAAGAAACAGTGTACAAACCAAGCACTTTATTCTACACTGCAGCCGAGTACGACCCAATATCAGTTTTTGTTTCCATTTGAGGTTTATGTACAATATAATTGCCTTAGAGATAAACTTTTTAATGTCCAGTTTTAGTCAAGGTTTCGATTTTATAACAACAACAAACTGTTCAATACATATAATTAAAATTCCCATTTTCATAAATATCTTAGTTGCAGTACACAAATTAATTTTGCAGGGTGTTATTTCATTAAAACTTTTAGTCTCGTTAGGGGTGAATCTTGACTGGTGTGTTATTTATTACATGATTAAACTTGTGATAAAAAGAACACAAGAATGAATTGTCACAACTAATGCGGTAGAAAATTAGAACGTTTCTTATATATGATTTATTATGGAAATATATTGAATGAAAATATATAATTAAAAAATAAGTATAGTTTCAACTCTAAGCAAACAAACAAGATCCTATTAGCTCTGAGGTAATTATCATTGACTTCTTTAGTTGTTTATTTTTAGCCGAGGCATAACGGCTCAGAGTTTTAGTTGTTGTTTATCAAGTGCAAACTTTTAGGTCGTAGCTCTCCTATCTCTTGACCAATTAGAGAGTTTGTTACAGCTTTGGACTTTGGAGGTTCGATAGATTAATTCACTTTAATCCTGCTTAAAATAATTTCACTGTGAGGGAAGGCTGGTAGAGATCCTGATGAATCAGGTGTCCGGGTGCCCCTCACTTGGTGTTACTGGTCTACAAATATATGGCTAAAGAAAAGAGGGATGAAGAGTTCTCGCAGACTAATTTACTCTAATCCTACCTAAAATAATTTCATGTAACACGGCTATTGAAGATTCCCTCTTGTTTTTCTTTTTTATTGTAATTACAAGTTGTTAGTAGATACTCAAACATTCATCACGTTACAATAGTGAAACTATATTTACCCGCCATAACGACAGTGTAAAGTCACCAAAACGTCTGTTACATTTAGTTTATTGTTGTCTTTTCTACACAGTTTGCCAACTCTATTCCGCTCACAGAAAACATCAAAAACTTTGAACAAGAATCAGTTACTCGAAGGAGAGAACTTTATCATCGCATCTCTGAAACAAAGATTGTGTACAAATAATTTAGAAACTTTTCTGTTCAGTGATAACCACTTTGCTACAACTTTGAATAATAGGCTGGACTTGTTTGTATTCCTTTTCAAGTGTTTTGTAATATGGACAGGTGGGTTAAGGAGCTCGACTCGTAATCCGAGAGTCGCTTGTTTGAATCCCGTCACGGCAAACAAGCTCGCCCTTTCATCCGTGGGAGTGTTATGATGTGACGGTCATTCTCACTATTCGTTGGGGTAAAGGAGTAGTTCAAGAGTTGGCGGTGGGCGATGATGACTAGCTGCCTTCATTCTAGTTTTACACTGCTAAATTAGGAATATTTAGCGCATATAGCCCTCGTATAGCTTTGCGCGAAATTCAAAACAAAGAAACTAATATTTTAACGTGTTGACAATAAAGACGTCATTTCAAATTACATTTAACATAAGTTAGGACTATTTCTTACAAACTGGACTAAACTGATTGTAGTATAAGGGAGAACTTGAACTTTGTTTTTGTGTGATAATGATGATGAAATTTGTTTCGTTACAGCGGGAAAGTGAAGAGAAATCGATTTTGAAGCATGGAGTCTCAGCGTCAGTTCAAGGGTCATGTACTAGTAACAGGAAGTTCAGGTTTTATAGGAAGTCACGTGGTCTTGGCTCTGCTAGAAGCTGGTTACGACGTTGTTTCCGTGGCTTCGATGAAATCGTCAGTTTCAGGTCTATTTAATTTGTTTTGTGGTTTTAGTGGAACACAAACTTTTGTGTAGTGTTTTTCCACTACAATGCAGTAGCACCCATCGTAATACAAACTATAAAATATAGACTATTCAAATAACGGTTATTGAGGTATTCACAAGTTTATTTCAAGAAGACTCTGTTTCCCTTTCACTCACTTTTAGGCTACTCTAATCGAGAAGTGGGATGTGACTTTCACTTTTATACTGCTCCCACCACCCCAAATTTCGAAACCCGCTTATGTGGCAATGGAGTGAAGACCGTGATTCACATTTCAGACTTACCAACCACTAGGCCACGCCTGATACAATTTAAAAGGCGTGCATGAATAAAATTATAACAGAAATTTGGTTAATGAGTCAACGGTATGTTTCACATACAATGCTAAGATACGAGGTTCGATTCATCGTGATTGACAGAACGCAAGTAGCCAATTGTTTAGTTTTGCGCTGAAAAAAAAAAAGACAGCCACTCGTTTGTAGAGTGATTGTGTTCAGCGGCTGCATGGAATATTCTAAACGTAGTTACGACACAAACACGCGCGCGCAAGCGTATATCTTTTTTTTGTATGTATACCACAGTTCAGATGAGGTATGTTCTTCTTTACGAACAGATACAACACTTTCTATTTGCAACCTATGTTATATTACCTTCAGTATAAGAGAAAGGGAAGCTGTGACAAAATACCATAAAAAGTTTGCATATTTAACAGAACCGCATGATAAAATCAGCTCTTTGTGTTTTACACCCAACATTTATACCACACCAATTTTTCTGTTCGTCATCCATCTATTGCGAGGGTTCTAAAACTGTGCTCTACCCACTGGGGTTGTGTTTTTTTGTTAATGTAGGAGTATAAACATCAGTAACACGTTTCATCATTTCTTTTCAAGCTGAATTTATTTTTAATATTATTATTGGCTGAATATCTTTCAAATTAGTTGTTTGTGTTGGAGTGGGAAGGAGCAGATTTAATTACAGAGAAGAAAAGGTGGGAACAACGTATCAAGTGTGAGGAACACTGATGTAATCATCCCTTAGCACGAGTTTGTTTGTTTTTTGAATTAAGCACAAAGCTACACAATGGGCTATCTGTGCTCTGCCCACCACGGGTATCGAAACCCGGATTTTAGCGTGTAAGTCCGCAGACATACCGCTGAGCCACTGGGGGGCATTAGCACGAGAACTTACGTAATTATAGACACGAGACTGTGAGGAACACTGATGTCATCATCCCTTAGCACGAGAACTTACGTAATTATAGACACGAGACTGTGAGGAACACTGATGTCATCATCCCTTAGCACGAGAACTTACGTAATTATAGACACGAGACTGTTAAGTCGATGAATGAATGAATGATAGTACGCAATTCTTCTGATTTATAACTTTAAAAACCCTATAACCGTGACAGACACGGCACTGATACCCCATTGTGAAGCTTTATTTGTAACTACGGTTAAATTTATCTTTTACAACATGCCACTAGATGGGAGTAAAGCCTTTCTCTTTTACACTGAAGTTTGGGAAGATTCCAAGCTTCAAAAGTGTTCAAACCAGTTTCTTTATAGTACAGTTCATGATGAGATACAAATGACTACATTCTGGTACACTAGTTTGAAAAACGTTTAAAAAATAATTATTCTATTAAATATTCTTAGAGAAATACGGAAAATCAGACCATTAAAATAAAAGATCCATGTCGTGTGAAATACTGAAGACTGTAAAAGTCAAACTACTACGATGACATGGGGATGGTGAAGAAGGCTGGCGACAGTAAAAGTTAAATTGTATTTACGAAGAAAATTAACTGTTCATTGTTTGTATTTTTTTACAAAAACACTTGTTTCAACACGTATAAAGTTATATAAAGCCAAAGCACTTAAGCAAGGCTTGACCAGAAGATGGTCAGTGGCATCAACTCTCAATTTGGGATCACGAATCTGAGTCTCATCACCAAACATGGTCACCCTTTCAACCTTGGAGATGTTATGAGTGATGATCAATCACACTTTTGTTGATGAAAGAGTAGCCAAAGAGTATTAGGTGGGTGATGATGGCTAGTTAGCTGCCTTCCCTCGAATCTATCACTAATAAATTGGGAACGGCTAGCTCAGATAGCCCTTCAGTATCTTTGCACCAAATTGGAAATAAACAGTATGTGAAATTATGTTGGTAGATAATGTGTTTATGTTCGCTGTTCTCTATTAAGTTTTATTGTCATTGTTTATTTTATATTCTATTCTTTTTATAGACAAGGACAATCAAATGCCAGAAAGTTTAAGAAGGGTACAACAGATGACTGGAAAATCCGTTCATTTCATGAAAGTTGATCTGCTCGATATGGGGGCACTTAGAGAAGTGTTTAAAAAAGTAGGTTAAATACGAGTATACATGTTAGGCTTAGAAAATAAACAAAACAGTAGATTTTCACCCGTCGAGTGTTTTAACAAACATGGTGTATTAATATATCTTAAGTTGTTTAGTCTGATAGAAATTTGCTTGTTTGGTTGGTTGGTTTTTGAATTTTGCGTAAAGCTACCCGAGATCTATCTGCGCTAGCCGTTCTTGCTTTTGCAGTGTTAGACTAGAGAAAAGGCAGCTAGTCATCACCACCCACCGCCAACTCTTAGGTTACTCTTTTACCAACCAGTAGTGAGATTGACCGTCACATTGTAACGCCTTTAAGGATTTTGAAAAAAATGTAATATAATAAAAGATGAATATTTATGAATTATGAATTTAAAAAAACAAAGTTGGGATTCTGCTATAAAACGTAACAACATGAGAATAAAGACCACAATCACAAATTTATGAAATTCAGTCTTCACTTTGACCTACAAACAAGTGTATAAGCTGTCAAAAGTAGGGATTAGATATTATGACTTTGCGATTGTGGTTGTAATTTACTGTTTTTCCCTCGGTAGGACAGCGGTAAGTCTTCGGACTTACAATGCTAAGCTCGGGGTTTGATTTCTCTCGGTGGACGTGGCAGATAGCTCGTTGTGGATTTGCTTTAAACAAACTATAATTTTTGTTTCGCTACTTCATTTTGTACTTTGTATGCTATACCAGTATAAAGTATATACTTTACCTTTGGAAACAGTCCTGTGTCTATCCGTCGATATGTAGTGTCATCATTCAGCTAAATTGTGTTGAAAATATATTGAAATATATGCATGTTATGTTTGTTATTTATATTATACCTTATATTATATTATATTCTTATATATGTATCTGTTAATATTTCTGCATACTCACCACGTGCCTGTCACAATCGACAAAAACTGTTAAGGAGGCAAAACACTTAAAAAAATTGTAGTGCAGTTTTATTAACAACATCAATAATTTTGTTAAAAGTAAACAAATACTGTTTTATTAATCTCTGTTCCGATACTGATTTTTAAATGACTCATGAAACTCATGAAAATTACATCTCGTCAATTTAATCTAATCCACATTATGATAGTTATTGTGTATCTAATGTGATATGTCATATCTCAGCCGGTCTGATTACCCATGGCATTGGCTATGGCATATACACTATGTTTATTATATTTTTGCAGATTCGTTGTTAATTCACTCTTAGGGTTATTGGAAATAATTATGATTATTTGTCACCATATGAGAAGTTGGTGTTACCTATACAGCATTACATAGATTATGTTAACTCCTCCAGTTGCTGGTTGTTATAACTTTCACAAAAGGTTTTTAGGTACACGAATTATTTAGGGTTTAGGGTTAAGTGATATCTACGTCTACGTCACACAGCCTTTAACGGCACTGTTGGCGAGAAGAGTTAATAGTAAAAATGATAATTGAAATCGTTAAAATTATGTATATTTAAGTTTTTTTTTGCTTGCTGTGTGTAATATTCCATTAATTTATACTAATGATATTACATTATTGTAACAACTTGAAGTAAGCCCAATTAAATTCACGAATATTGAATTAACTGCTATACTTTTCTTCTTTTAAGTACGAGATCGGCTGCGTCGTCCACCTAGCTGCCCTCAAAGCTGCTGCTGAATCGTTTAAGGTGCCTCTGATCTATTACAGGATCAATGTAGGGGGGACCATCAGTTTATTAAAGGTATAATAATCTTGTATCATAACTGTACAATAGAAAACATTTTATCAGAGATATGTAATAATCATCAATATAAACATCACTGAGGAAAACGTGATTGGTGATACTTTGATTTGATTTATTCTAACGTTATGTTAACGAAACCACTCGATTCCAAAGGTATTTGAATTTAATAAATAAATTTAAAACTGAACTTGCTATAATTATTTTAATTAGTATAGGGGTCGCTATGTAAGTTGTTAATGTTTTACTTAAATTTAAACTACTTTAGCAAGAATTTAAAATATTTTTTTATGATTGACGAAGTGATTTTATGATAGAACTAATTAGTAAGTGTCCATAGTTTTCGATTCAATATATTCATTTTTTAGTTCTTGCTTCTGTTAGTCATATAAAGGAAATTTGAAACTTTGTTTAATATTTTTAAGTACTTATCATTGCGAATCTGGTTTCTGATTTTTTCTCCAAATTTTCTTGAGGATTACAAAGGTTTCGTAAAGACAGTTGAGACGTCTGTTTTCTGCATAAAAAACAACAGAACTGGAATAATGAAGAAACTGCTTATTATAAAATAACATCGTGTTTGGTGAATTTTATTTCCTCTTTAATTTCAGGCTATGAAAGAAGCAAACGTTAAAAGAATTGTTTACTGTAGTTCGTTTACAGTTTATGGTGATCCAGAATATTTACCTGTCGATGAGCGCCACAAAGCGGGATCTGGATGTACTAATCCTTATGGGCGAAGCAAATATATGGGTGAAGAAATATTAAAAGATTTGTGTAATACACAAGAGGTAAACAAAAAACTTGCTTTGAGTTGTTTTTTTTTAGTCTCCCTCAAAGAAAAAGTTTTCATGGTTGCTCAATTTGTGTTAAATTCTAAATTTAAATGCTGGGGTTCCTGAGTAAAAATAAAACTTCGTATTAAATAGTTATTTTCACTGTTGAAGTTTTAAAGGATTTTTATAGGACCTAAAACAGACTCGTTTGTTATAACTTAAAGCTCGTAACATTTGGTGGAAATTGTTATGCAATACACCCAATGTTTAGAGTTTATGAAGAAATAAAAATTGTTACTCTGTAAACCCGTTAGATATCTCTTCTGGTATGTAATAATTATTTCTTGCAAACTTTTATATTTTATTTTTAAGACGCAAGTCTACGACAAAAAATCGTACTTATATAAATCTCATCAGCTGTTTTACTTATTAGTTCACACGATGTGTTGTAAGTGTAAGTTTTAAATATGGATTTTTTTTTTGTAATTTTAACATGAAATGGCTTTAACTCCACACGGCCTAAACAGTCGGGGATCACAGAATACCAAAGTTCTAGTACATGCACTCTTAAATTTGAAACTTCTGGTGGCTACAAGGTATTTGCCCAACTTTAAAAGAATATAGGAGACTGATTCACTTACACACACCCATAGCTTAAATTATTATGTTGTTCAGCAAAATTGGGACACAAACCTTGGACCTTACAATGCATGTTCCTGCAGGTTAATCACCAGGCTGTGCTGAAATGATGTATTAAGATGGTGCATGGTTTAAGCTGTTGTGTCAGTTGTAATAATAATGTTCGTACCTTTTTAAATGGCATGTTGTTAAAAGATGTTTATTCAAGTAATTACAGTAAAATGTGTTAAACACAAAAGCTGACACATTTGTGTAAAGCTAGCTTAACTATAACTTTATTTTCCACCATACTGTGTACCATTTGTCCATTAACAGCTTGCTGTGATCATGAAATCAACTGCAGTTTGGCAGACACTATATGATGGCCACCATTGTGAATTTTTGCTCATCCATTTTATTGAAGACATGTAAAAATTATGAACTGGTAAATTTGAATACCGTTTACTTGCAGGACTGGCGATGTGTATCACTTCGATGTTTTACTGTGGCTGGTGCTCACCCCAAAGGAACAATAGGTGAGAACACTGGTGAGACTCCCACCACTTTGATGTCCTTTTTACCCCTGGTAGCAAAAGGAGATAGGCCAGAGTTGAAGGTTTTTGGAATGGACTACAAAACAAAGGATGGAACAGGTAAACAAGTGGAAGTTTTCTACAGTGTTAAGAAACAAATCAAGGTCAGTGATGAAGTGAGGAGTTATAAAGCAGATCTGCTTGTCTACACATATAGGTTTTACAATGAAAGACGGAAGGTATAAGGAACTGCTAAAAGCAGCTCGATGTAGTGGGTCAGTAAATGTGTCCCTCAGAAAACTAACATTAATTTTGTGTTTCGTGAATTTATCTAAATTTGTACACATTTTACCAACATAAACTTTTTCATAGACTTGGCAGAGAACTGTATTTTTCTGTACTTGAGAGAATTTGATCATCAGATAGCCTGGAAATCAACCAAGCTAATACATAAAACTACAAATTATATTGAAGGAAACATTATGGAAAATTCATTAACTCAAAGGTCACCCCACTTCAAAGTGTTTGAAGGTGACTCCTCTGAGTTAAACTTCTTTCTAACATCATGTTCCCTTCAAAGAATTGAATCTTCTGTTAAAAATAAGTAGTATCTGTATTTC
Source organism: Carcinoscorpius rotundicauda (assembly GCA_011833715.1). Lineage (NCBI taxonomy): Eukaryota > Metazoa > Arthropoda > Merostomata > Xiphosura > Limulidae > Carcinoscorpius > Carcinoscorpius rotundicauda. The sequence continues at coordinate 9,483,594 of CM022406.1, read as the reverse complement.
TCCTACAAACAAAAGTTAGATTGACGATGGCATCTGAAATGTTAAAACTAGTAACCATTTAAATTTGGTATTATTCTGTTTAGTGTGGATTTAAACTTTAATGTTAATGGTTGTTCATGGTTGCCTACTGTGGAAATTTCATTGGACTAGTGAAGAATCCTTGAAGCAAAAGAATAATGACTATATCATGATGCAATACCTTTTGGTGACCAAAGAGTTCATCCTGTAAATGTTAGGCTGCTCAGGTTTGAACCCCCATTGTACCAAACATGCTCACCCTTTTGGCAGTGAAGGCATTACTATCTGATGATCACCCCTACTAGTTATTGATAAAAGAGTAGCTCAAGAGTTAGCAGTAGATAAGGCCTTCCTTCTAGTCTACCACTGTTAAATTAAGGATGGCTAGCACAGTTTCCCCTTATGTAATCTTGCACGAACTTTAAAACAAAACCAAAACCAACCTACAAAGAAGCAGTAGCACACAAAAGTATTTTTTTAAAATGACCATCTTGAAGACAGAGTTAATAACCAATTCACAGTAATCTGTAACCTCCTTTTGAGTTGAAGGAGGAATACTATTCACAAATTCAATTATAAACCTGTTGATAAGTGTAATAATTGGTATAAGCATATTCAAGGGATTTCACAGATTCTATGATGATACAAATTGTTATTTTGGATGTTCCTTTATAGGCAAAGTTTTAAAAGTAGTTATTGTTTTGTGTTTGTTTTGTTTTGAATTTTGTTCAAAGCTACATGAGGTGATATCTGTGCTAGCCATTCCTAATTTAGCAGTGTAAAACTAGAGGTAAGGCAACTAGTCATCACCACCCACCGCCAACTCTTGAGCTACTCTTACCAATGAATAGTGAGATTCATCTTCACATTATAACACACCCACAGCTGAAAAGGCAAGCATTTTTGGTACAAAGAGGATTCGAACCCACAACACTTAGATGTTTTTTTTTATGTTATAAGCACCGTTTAATTCTAATTGTAATCACAAGTTACTACTGTGGTAGGTGGAAGTCATTCTTTGGTCTACTTTTTAAATGACACACATTTTAATTTATATGCTAAGCCTGGATTGACAGGGAAACAAAAGGACAGTGTTGTCCTAATCAAAATCATTGTTTTTCAACACTTTTAAAATAGTAATAATACTAAAGAATTTTGTATAACCTGTAAAGATGTTAGAATATGCATGACAAAACTGGTCAGAGGTATTGTCAATATGAAAGTTGAAAATTCACAGTGAAAAGATTTTTTAAATTTTCGTTTTAGTTTCTTGTAATATTTAAAGCTTGCACTTTATAGCCAGAAAATATTCTGTTTATCAGTCAGAATATCACACAAAGCTTCTGTAGCACTATTTTCACTATCCATTCCTAATTTAGCAGTTAATCAACACCACACTGCACCGACGTTTGAGTTATTTTACCAACAATAAATGGGATTGCTCATAGCTTTATAATGCCCCACCCTGAGTGCAAGACCAAAATAAGATTATATATCTATCTAGAATTGTGACTGTTTTCAGATACCTTTATGTTTTTAGTATTGAAATAAGTGAAAATTAGAACATTATCATTGGTTGTACTTAAAAATTTTTGAATTGGTGAATTTCTTATTTTGAATTATATGGATATATTTATTAATAAACAGATACTCGCCTCCAGTAACCATGACATGTCAGTCAATTACAAAACAATCCAGTTGTTGTGTCAGTGGATGAATTACTCAGTATCCAATAGTACCAAGTTTGGATTTGGAGACTTTTGTCTTTGAAATATGCATTTTTTTAAACCAAGGATTTTTTTACCCTGGCCAACAAATTGAGTTACTTTTAGAAAGTTCCAGCCTTCACTTCGTATTTATCATATTCTTAATACAGAGTAATCTTATTGCTGAGTAAGTCGGTGGTAACACTCAATCTTCCAATGTATTTGGGATCGGTCGTTTTTACAATAATGAATTTATCTAATATATATATATATTTATTCTTTACTTGGAATAGCAGTGAACTTCCCACAACTTTTTGCAGGCAGTGAAGGGTGTTATAGATGTGGGATGTTGGGTAACCATATCTTGCTCTCCTAATTTCTATTTTTATATCTATTGCTACTCTTTGATTTCTTATGTGAGACTGGCGAATGGAGGCTAAGACTGACAGACGATGTATCTCCACTGCAATTGGGTCCTACTTAATTAGTCACCTCCAAAACCTAGGGTACATTTTATAATTTCACATTATAGCTTGTATCCTAGGGTCTTTTAAATTCGTGCAGCGTTTTTTGTTTAAATTATTTTTGTTACATCTTGTTTTTAAACTATAACAATTCAATACAATCAGTCAGAGGTTCTGATTTTCTGTTTTTAACGCAACACTTCCCTTTGATTTTGTTTATTTAACCTCATTAAAATTTATTTATTTTCACTGATATACGAGTTGTGATGAAAATGTTCTAAGACTTCATTTTTATTCCAAAGAATAATGTACGTACATCAGTATTATACACTATATATATATAGTGATTTTGATTTATATAAATGATATTTTCTCTTTGCCTCTGAAAGGTAGGCTCATTGGTTATGCTGATGATCTAGCATTGATTTACTCAAATTCTGATTCTGAAAATGTAAGTGATGCTGAGTCTGATTTGGGAATCCTTCGGAAGTGGTTTGATGCAAATTTGCTTATTGTTAATGCAAAGAAAACTTTCTGTATGAGATTTGGATTTACCAAACCATATTTTAATTTGAATTATCTTAAATATCATGAGTTTAATTGTTCCAAAAGAAATTGTAACTGCCCATGTTTTCATTTTGTTAATTCTTTTAAGTATCTCGGTGTAATTTTAGATTCTCGGTTAGCCTGGGCCGAGCATATTTTGAGTATTACTAAGAAGCTGCAGTTCATTAGTTTATACTTACGAGAGTTGAAACATTATTTACCTATACATTTTTTAAGTATTGTTTTTAATAGTTTATTCCAATCTGTGTTACAATATTGTTTGATTGTTTGGGGTGGTGCATACAAATCTCACCTGCTTCGGATAAAAAAATTGCATTCTAAAGTTATTTATAATATTTTCCGTGATAAAAATTGTATAATTAATTTTAAAATTTTGTCTTTTCAACAATTGTATATGTATAAACTTGGTTGTTTTTGTTTAAAAAATTTAAATAATTTTCCTAAAAAACAAATTGATTACACTACGCGATCTTCTCTTTGCTCAAGTTTTGAAATTCCTAATACAAAATATACATTTATGTATCATCAATTTCCTTTAATTTCTAAACACTTAATTAATTTTTTACCCTCCTATATAATTTGTGAACCAAATTTGGTTAAAAATAAGAAACAATTGAAAAAATGGCTTTTGTTTTCAGATATGTACAAAGATTTTTCTTTCTTACTTTAAGTATTTTTATATTTTCTGTTATTTGTTTCCTCATGCTTTTGGATTTTTGAATTTTTGAATCTTTCTTATTACGAGCAATTTGCTCCTTAGAAAGATTTTTCTAAATTTATTGTACAGAGTTGGAAAATAAATTATTATTATTATTATTATTATTATCTCCTTCAAAGTAATCTTCTCCCAGATGATACACACTTGTTTCAATGTTCCTACCATTTTCAGAAGCAATGCTGGAAGTCTTCAACTGTTATATAACTAAGTTCTGTTTTAACATTATTATGGATGGTTGTTATGTCGTTAAATCTCTTTCATTTTAACTTAATATTGATTTTTGGGAACAGAAAAAAATCACAGATCGGCTGCACACGGGGGTGTGATGTCACAGAAATGTTTTTTTAGGCCAAAAAGTCTTGAACAGACACAGCATTGTGTGAAGGCACGTTGTCATGGTGAAGAAACCAGTGACCATTCTCCCACAGGTCACGGTGGTTTCTTCTAACTTCCTCTCTCAAGCGAATTAAGACCTCTTCATAAAAGGCGTGGTTAACTGTCTTTCACCTTAGCGATCGTTTCATCAGTGGATGATCTCGACGGTCGCCTACAACAAGGGTCATCTTTGACCGATTCCCGGCCGTCTGATAAACAACAGCCTTACTTAAGCAGTTGCCCCCCCCCAGTGACTCAGCGGTATGCCTGCGGACTTACAACGCTAAAAACTGGGTTTTGATACCCGTGATGGGCAGAGCACAGATAGCCCATTGTGTAGCTTTGTGCTTAATTCAAAACAAACAAAACTTAAGCAGTCGTCACCAAAGGCAGTTCTTAAAATCTCCAGGATTTCTGTTCCTCCTTTACCATTTTTCACGCAAAACGTGATGCAAACACGTTGCCCTTCTGTTCTGTACATTTTTATTACAACGGGGACAAGATATACGTCTGTCTTTGAACACATTTTTCACAACACGAGTATAAAGTCTGTAGAAATGACTTGTTCGTGGGATAGATCACTATTTATACTTTTTACACATATCAGTAAAGCTTACTGCCTCTGTACTGGCACCTGTAACAGAAGAAGTGTTTCAATTTTTGGGGGAGATCTCGTATAATAACAAGTAGTAAAACAAACCAGTAACACATTAGGCTTCGCATCTTTACGTTTTGTATCTTATGTAGGTTTTGTTTAGGACTATGTTTTTGTTTTTACTCACAAAAAGGAAACCAGAAACTGTAAGATTTTATACTATTTGAAATGTGTAGACATCTGTAATAAAGCAATTAATTCTCTCAACACGTCTGTCAGTTTTGAAAATAATTACACCATGAAAACTATTTACATAACTGTATTTAAGTGTATTAATGTAATTATATGTCAATTCCGTGTGCGTATTCTTTTGTATTATAACAACATTTAGACGCTGAGATGTAATAACAAAATTTGGAGGAAGGCTTTTCTGTGTTTCAGTTGAACGTGACTTTGTCCACGTGGTCGACGTTGCTGATGCCCACGTGGCAGCTGTTCGGAGAGTGACAGAGAAGTCGCGAGAAAAATATGAGGTTAGTGACAAGATGGATGGTTTGGTTTGTTCTGAATTTCAAGGGAAACTACTCGAAGACTATTTTGCGCTAGCCGTGTAAAAGAGGCAGGTTAGAGGGAAGACAGTTGGTCAACACCGCCCACCATTATGTCTTGAGCTTCTCTTTCGCCAACGAATAATAGATTAACTCGTGTTAACGAGGAAGCCCTCTTATAGAGAAAAATATATACGTGACAACGGCTGGTATGGATAAAGAAAGCTCTTTGTAGAGGAGCGAACAACGTTTCGAGCTTCTTCGGTCATCGTTGAAGAAGCTCGAAACGTTGTTCGCTCCTCTACAAAGAGCTTTCTTTATCCATACCAGCCGTTTTTACATATATAATAGATTAACTGTGATGTTATAACCCCTACAGATCGCGAGTAGAGCATCTCAACCACCAGACCATGTCAAGTCTCGACGTCCTACATTTTGGTATTCCAATACCCATACCAACTGCTTTTCTGTGTCTTGTCTTCCGATGAAACGATCTGTGATTTCCATCTTCTCTCTAACATCTTGGTTGAGTTTAGACACTCTGGTACCCATTTACACCTTCGTTCCGAAATCATGCGCCCGGTAACGGTTGGTTGCAAACTTTCTTTGTTAACCTGAAAATGACCTAAGATGGTAGAAACGTTGTTTTCTGCTTTATTTTGATAAACGTTTTAATATCCGTACCAGCCGTCTTTAGGAACATAATTACAATACTGATAACAGTTTTGTTGATTTTCGTATGTACCCGTATTCTTCTAGGGATCCAATAACCGACAAAGTCATGAACCCACAAACAGTTTGGGGTATAAATAGTTTGTCAAATGATAATTTTGTTTTTTATTAATTTTTGTGTTTTTGGATATTATATTTACGATAAAGTTGAATATTTTAAAACTAACCTTAATATGTGAAGATTTATTTCTTTAACTACTTTACGTAATGCTTATAAATTAGGCAACAGTTAATCATTTTTATTTTTTACACTTATAAAAACAGGTCAGGCATGGCCAGGTGGTTAGGGCTCCCGAGATTTGCGGGTTTGAATCCCTCTCACACTAAACACAATTGCCCTTTCAGCCGTGAGGGAGCGTTATAATGTCTCAGTCAATCCCACTATATCGTTGGTAAAAGAGTAGCCCAAGAGTTGGCGGTGAGTGGTGATGATAAGCCACCTTCCTTCTAGTATTTCATTGTTAAATTAGGGACGGCTAACGCAGATAGCTCTCGTATAGCTTTACATGAAATTCAAAACAAACCAAATCAATGTCCCTCCTTCTGTCTTTTAAAGTTGTAATTAAAATGTGTGTCGGCCTTGTTTATTATTTTTTGTGCATTTGAAATTTTGCATAAAGAAATTTTGATAGAAATTTCGTTTAACCATTATTCAGGTCTTTAATGTTGGATCAGGGAAAGCCTTCACCATTTTGGAATGTCTTCACACGTTCGAAAAAATGTCAGGGCGGAAGATTCCATATTCTGTGGGAGAGAAAAGACCTGGAGATTTTGCAACATTCAGAGGTGATGTCAGTCTGGCTGAAAAGTGTTTGGGATGGAAACCAAAGAAAACTCTTGAAGAAATGTGTAAGTATATTACATTAAGTAAGCATATTACGTTAAGTATATTACATTGGTTGTATTATTGTTTCAAACAGTTTGTTTGTTTCTTTTTGTGTGTGCTCTCGTTCCATCTTCGTAATTTGTTTATTTATTTACACTAATCTGAGATAAAGATGAAGGGTTGGTAAGTCGGAACGTATATAAATGACATGACCATTATTAAGTATATAAACTAACTAGTTGCACGAGCTATGGCTTTTTATATTGATATGATTGGACAGTACTTATCACACTACTGAGGACGATACGAATCGAACGTACAGCGTACTTTTTAAGATTGTCGATCGGCTTCAGAAATCGTACTTTAACTGTGTAGTAAACAACGTCGACTGTTTCAGTATTTTAATTAGTTTAATTATTCATACAAGTTTCTTGAATTTTAACCTTATTTAAAATTTGATAACTAATACTTGAAACCGTCGCTACATGGTGAAACTTCATAATTACAAAATTGAGGGGAAAAAAAGATAATTGTAGGTTTCACTAACACACTTATTCACGACTACGGAAAACAAGATAGTGCGTACAATTAAATTCAGAACCCCCAGAGCTTCCAAGGCTCTGAGGTCAGTCCTGAACTCCAACTGTAATGCTTACGTTCCCTTACTTCGCATTGTCAAATAAACCTTGCTTTCCTCTTTTACTTTTAATTTACCTCCTACACGTACACACTACTGAAATCTGTGGCATGAACACATTTTTATATCACAACTAATCTCCATGCCAGTAGTCACCAGCATGATCAAGATCGAGAAATTGGTTTGGTTTGAATTTCGCGCAAAGCCACAGGAGGGCTATCTGCGCTAGTCGTCCCTAATTCAGCAGTGTAAGTCATCACCACCCATTGCCATCTCTTGGGCTACTCTTTTACCAACGAATAGTGGGATTGACAGTCACATTATAACGCCCTCACGGCTGAAAGAACGAGTATGTTTGGTGTGACGGGGATTCGAACCCGCGACCCTGAGGTAACGAGTCGAGTGCCTTATCCACCTGACCGTGCCGGGCCTTTTTTCAAAAAGAAAACATGAATACTAAATCAAATGTGGGGGAGGGAACAAGTCGATTTTGGTTGACTCGTGTAAATTATGCTTCCAGGATTTTTGTTTTTTTCTGCACGGTAGAACTTTATTTAATACCTAGTAGGTTAGCGCCCAGTCTGTACGGACTTACGACACAAAAACCGTGGTTAGGTTTCGCGCGTTGAATAGTCCATTGTGTAAGTTCACCCCGAGGAAATAACACAGCCTTTCAAATTTTATTCGAATGGACACTTTCTGCATTTACCCTCAGAACAGCTAAATAACAGTTTTATCACGGACGGATGACTTTTGTTGGGAGATTTCATGTTCCACAGGTATTCAGATTTTTCCTTTACTGACTTACCACCAATAACCCTCAATTTTGATATACTGAACCGGTTTCTAATTGAAATTTTTTTACATTAATACATAATCATGGTTTTTGACGTGCAACTTGCTGCTTCATTTGGAATATGCTGTTAAAAAGTAAGACGAATACTTAATACCTCATACATACAACATTGCAGTGTGAGAAACCGTGTTGCACCTCCTACACCAGTTACAACACGGATGCAAATTGCAAACAGAAAGATAACAATAATGATTGACGAAGATGCAATAACAACAAAAAAACCCAATAAAAAACGCATTCACGTTCGACTCTTGAACTAAATAACGAACAACACATTCATTGCGAATGCGCTACCTAGCGAGAATAACTTTGAATTGTTTTAAGGAGAAAATTAAATTAATAGAGAGTCGTTTTTTATCTTTTTCGGTACATGCTCTCTAAATGGACGTTTGTTTTGTTTTTAAATTTTTGACTCCAAGGTTTTATCATGCTATTGTTTCTTTATTAGAAAATTCTGATAAATACAGCCATGTTCTGTCGTGACGCACTACTGCGCATATACGCAGTTCTCGTACACTGCTAGCCAAACTCTCAGGGCTAATGAACACAAAGAAAAATATGCATTTTGCATTGTTAGACTCAATCACTTATTTGAGTAGAGTTTCGAAAGATGAAAATAACAAAAGGGAAAATAAAAATAAAAAACTTTTTAGCATTTAATAGGGAAAATGTGAACACTATGAAATTAACCTATTTAGGTTATGTATTAATGTAAAAAAATTTCAATTAGAAACCGGTTCAGTATATCAAAATTGAGGGTTGGTGGTGGTAAGTCAGTAAAGGAAAAATCTGAATACCTGTGGAACATGAAATCTCCCAACAAAAAGTAATCCGTCCGTGATAAAACTAGCTGATCAAAGGTTTAAGACCATACTGAAACGAAATGTTAATCGGTAAACACGTAAAGAAATTTAGTCATTTGTGTTCAAGTATCAGCGTTGTCAACATCTCCCATTGACATCTCCTGTGTTACATTGAGTAAAAACATGGCAAAGGCTAACAAGCTGAAAGAGCTTGAACGTGGCAGAATTGTCGAGCTGCAAAAGCAAGGTCTCTCTCAACGTGCCATCGCTGGTGAGATTGGGCAAAGTAAAACTGCTGTTGAAAATTTCTTAAAAGACCCTGAGGAATATGGAATGAGAATTTAAAATGGTCAGCCCAAAAAAAATTTCGCGGGCGTTGAGCAGGAGGATTTGACGGGTTGTCCAGCAAGACACCAGCTGATCTTCGAACCATATTAATGCCCTTTCGGACGCAGAATGCAGCTCAAGAACAATAAAACGGCATCTACGAGAAAAATGTTTTAAAAATCGTAAACGTCTTCAAAGGGCACATCTTCTTCCACACCACGAAACCACTCAGTTAAACTTTATTCAGAAGCACCAAACATGGGACGTAGAAAAGTGGACTAAAGTTTTGTACTCTGATAAGAAAAAAATTAACCTGGATGGCCCAGATGGCTCCCAATGTTACTGGCACGATAGGGATATCCCACTGGAGACATTTTTGCACGACACAGTGAAGGAAGTTCCATCATGGTCCATGGAACAATGGAGCTTCAGGTTATACAGGGGCGTCAAACAGCGGCTGGCTGTATTAGCATGTTGGAGAGAGCATCCATATTGACTGAAGGTCCTCGATTGTGTGGAAATGATCGGATCTGTCAGAAGGACAACGCTGCAATCCATAATTCCCGCAGGACAAAGGACTTTTCCATGGCGAATAACGTAATTCTTTTGGACCATCCAGCGTTTTCATCCGAACTGAACCCAATTGAAATTTTTTGGGGTTAGATGGAAAGGGAAGTCTATAGGAATGGACGTCAATTCCAAACAGTGCATGATCTTCGTGAAGCTATCTTCACCACTTGGAATAAAATTCCAGCCAGCCTTCTGCAAACGATTATATCGACCATGTCAAAACAAATGTTTGAAGTTATTCGCAATGATGGCCGTGCAACTGAGATCTCTTGTTGGGCATTTCCTACCCTGTTTAGGACTTTTTTTTAGTTCTGGTCTTAAACTTTTGAGCAGCTTTTATTTAGGCTAATTTCATAGTGTTCATATTTTCCCTATTAAATCCCAAAGAGTGTTGCTTTATTTTTCCTTTTCTTATTTTCATCTTTGGAAGCTCTACTTAAATAAGTGGTTTAGTCTAACAACGCGAAATGCGTATTTTTTCTTTATGTTCATTAGCCTTAAGATTTTCGCCAGCAGTGTATATTTAGCTTATAGCTTTGGTACCTAAATCCATCTACGTATCCTGCTAGTGGATTTTAAAATATTTTATCCAAAGTGATATGTTTCCTAACTTTATTTTCACAACAAAAGTTTATTTATTTTCGTGTTTTATGTAAGAATTAGGTATCATTTTATATATATTTTTTGTTTCCCATTTTATGACGAACGTAACGTACAATAGTTAAAGGCGGTGTTTGAAGTACATAAAACAAAAATTCAACTGATTTATTTGTTCTAATATATACAGGTAAATAATTGCTTTAAAAATATAGTGTTTTTTTAGTGTTTCTGTTTTCAGAGAGCTGTAACAGTAGTTTTTGTTTACAGTTGAATGTTAATCACTTGTAACATGTTTAATGTATACATCGTTCAAAGAAAGTATTTTTGTGAATTTTTTTGGCTAGGTGCAGACACGTGGAAATGGATTTGCGATAACCCTAAAGGATATTTATCATAATTGGTTTAAAACGCCGTTTTCTTGAATTGAACACAGTGTGTTTTGTTCACAGGGGGAAAAAAATTAACCAAAGCCTTTTGTTATATGCACTAACGCAGTGGTAGATTGTTTGGAATTACGCAGTTTTCCCTTTGTTTCATGAACCATTAATATTACAGGGATATATTTCTTTTATTAGTCAATAAATTAAACGTGTATTTTGAGTCAAACATTGTTATACATATTGAAATTTAAAATTATCGTTATGGTTGTAAACACTATTCGCGTGTTGCTGAGGTAAAATTTTTGTAATAAATTACATGTAAATATAAGAGGATTAAAAGCAGGCATTTAGCCAAAAGCGCCACCTATTGCTAAATCTTGGGCTACTCTAATCGTGATCAAAATGGTGGAGTGCACAACCAGACAACAACCGTAGTCTGGCACGCTAACCACTAGGCCACGTCTTGCCTTTCTTTTCATAAAGACATAAACAAATGTAAGAAATTTGTTTTTAAAAACTGAAGTCAAAATTAAGGGCAGTACGCGATGCCTTTAGTAAGTCAATGTTAAATCTGTATATTAATATTACTGCACCAAAGGATAACGATAATGGGGAATACATTGGAGCTGAAACTACCCCAAAATGTGTCTTAGCCTTTCTTGTAGCTCTCCCCTACACACCTAGAGAATGACCAATATTAAAATTGGTTTATTTACCAAACACTACAGTGTTTTGTCTAGTACACCTCAGCCCTCTCGTTGGCACTATTCAATCCTTACATTTATTTGTTTGCTTTTTTTTTACGGTAAAGATATGTAATAGTTAAATACGTCTACTCTTGTAATCATTTCTTGATATAACTTAATTTTCTCGTGTTTCTCTCTCACAAAAATATATATAATAAAAAGAGTGTGTGTTTTCTTATAGCAAAGCCACGTCCGACTAGTTGCTCAGTCCGGCATGGGGAATCGAACCCCTTATTTTAGCGTTGTAAATCCGCAGACTTACCGCTGTACCAGTGGGGAATGTAATAAAAAGAAAGCATATTCTGTTTCTATGTGCACGTGTGAGTGATGCATCCAACATGCAAAAAATTAAGTTTTCACGTAAAACTATAAACATTTTCTTATGAACATGTCTATTATTAGTTAAGCACAAAGCTACACATTGGGCTATCTGAGCTCTGCCCATCACGGGTATCGAATCCGGTTTATAGTGTTGTAAATCCTCCAGTGGGAGATGTCTCAATACGTCACGTTCTGTTTCTTTTGATTAACGTTCCACGTTCGAGTTTTATTATAGAATAAAAACAACAAAACACACTTAGCACTCTTGGCCCGCGGGAAAATTATAAGTAGCCTTCAAATCGCACCTTTCGAATAGAGCAGCCTAAAATTTGGCGGTCGGTGTTATTGACTAATTGCGTTCTCTCTACTGTATCGGTTATCACAGGTAATCCATAAATATCGGAAGCATTTAACTTGCTATTATTTACACAAGTTAACAATTCTTGTTTTTTATCACTGCATATAAAACTATTGACGGTGTTTTTTACAAAGTAGTGTTTTTGTTGTTGTTACAATACGGAAGATTTACTTTTATCACAGGTTCTAAGTAAACAACTTTTAAATACATCGCAAGATTGTTGAATACCCGAACATTCTTTGCCGTTAACGTTAGAGTACTTGGAAGTGACCGAAACGTCTTATCTGTACTGAAAAGAAATCTTACTTATTGTAAAAGCTGTAATCTGTAATAAAATTGATCAGTAGCTAAACTCAAAACGAAACTTTTAGAGTATCGTTTTGACAGAAAAAAAAATGTTTTCAAGTCCGTGTTTTTGTTCTTTTTATTACGACAGTCAGTAGGTTAAATAAGGTTACAAACCAGGACTGTATTTCACTTTAAAATATGTTATTTCTTCGATTAGTGGATTAAATTCCGTTTGACTGCTATTCGTGCTCATACTTGCAGAAATAAAAACGTGTGAACGTTAAATAACGGCAGATATTCAATTTTTTCGGCAGAGTTTGACTAAAGTATCGAAGCCGTTAGTTTGCACTCGAAAAATGTTTTATTTTTTTCCTGAATTACAATTGATTACAAGTAGTATTTAAATAAAAATGACTTTTGTTTTATGAATTCCACTCGTGAAATTAAACTATATTTATGTACAGTAGGGTGTTTTTTACTATATTTGAAACCAAAGAGGAAAAAATAACTGCATCATAAAAAAAATGGTACAAACGTTTTTTTTTGTAGTATGAGTTTATCGGTGTGTGTGGGACATACTATAAAAATGCATGGCTGAGTGCTTAGAAAGTCTATAAATTGCTACTTGGTATTGTAGAAATGTGTGATTGCAATGTTTTTAGAATACATGGCTTAAAATAGTTATTCACAATCGTTGATATGTTTTTATTTGTAAACCTTGAAGAACGTTAGTGAATCACATACATTTTAAAAGACCGAGTGTAATGATTGTAGATAGAGCCCTATATCATGTACGGCTACTAGGCCTGACCAATATCTCCAAGTTGTTTATTATTATATTATATTATTAATATAACTTTTATTATTTATTACTGCTATAAATTGCTCATTTATGACTGTGTTTTGTGTATTTAATAAATTTAAAAAAATTCTTGATCGGCTACAGCTAGGAGTAAATTATGAGCAATGACGAATTGCGTGAAATCACTTCTGTATTTATAGTTTCATATTCTGAATTCTTACACATAAATGTCGTTATCTGCATGAATTTTGTCTTCGCCTCAACCTTTTGTTGGTGAGATACCGATTTTGTATGTCTGGAACAATCGTTCGTCCCGCCATGCCCACAGAAAAATCGATGTGACAAACTGTACAAAACGCATAACTGTCATTGACCTTTAACACAATGACCGGATATTTTTCACTATACTCTTTCCTAAATTTTTGATTCACAGTTGTAGTCCTATTTAGATTTGCCAGAAACAAGACAATCTGGTGAACGAGGCCTCTTTTTTTTTTCCCAACTTGTGAACGATAGCATTGGTATTTCTATGCCGCTTAGAAAACGAGAAATACCCATCTACGCGAGCACTGATGAAGTAACTATGGATTTCCCCACGTATCAGTATGGAGAAGCACTGCACTTAAATTATTGGTAGACGTCGGGGATGCAAATATTTTTTTATTATTTCAAGCACAAGCAAAACTATATTTTACTTATTATCAAAATTTATTTGTATCTCGCTAGAAATTTTCTTTTCACACCTTTCAAGCACTGAAGGAACAATTTATCACTTTATTGCATAGGCCTACATAATATATAACAATTTGTGAGTTGCAACAAGTCGTAATATTTGTCTGTATGAACGTATAATCGTAATGTATACAACAAAATCGTAATGATTGGCATCTCTGCTGAAGCTTGTGTTTCATTCTGAGCTCAATCGTTAATGTCACTCTGGATAAAAAGATGTGGAAAGTTATTTTTTGTCAGTAATAGTTATCCAATGTTGTTGTTTATGTGCTACTATTTTTTTTAAGTTATGCATTTTAGGTGTAATTTTGTTAGTTGCTTAATTTTATCGATTGTGTTTTTTATTTTTTTAAGAGTATAAACTCGGAATATGTCAGGTGAGTAGCCATATTATCGTTATCAATTCATCTTTACCAGAGGTAAACAAATGGTAGGTTCACGATTTTTTGGCACTACATTGGTATTTCTTTGCTAATAATCTTTATTTTACAGTGAGTCATACTAATTGGATTGAAAATAAACACGTATATCTATGAATCTAGTTTTTAGTTTTATTATTTTATACGTTTTAAACTGGGTGTTATTTCCTGTCTATATCTAGACCTACTAGCCTTTTTATAGTTCGTTCGATGTCTACAACTCGTTCACGTTTTCGTCAAAGTATACTTTATAAAGCCCTTATTAGATTTACACTAAAGAAGTCATGTGCCAATGAGATTGGGCCTTATGTTACAAATTATATCTATAATTAGTCATATTTGTTTTGACGACATGGTTTTCTCAATTGAAACTCAGAATTAACATAACGAAATGTTCATTTGTAGATAAAATATGATTTTACATTGAAATACAAATTTGATTCCTGGTCCAGTCGTAATGCTTAGAATTACAACTGAATATCAGAGGAAGGAAAAATGAAAAAAATGGCATTTCTAATCCTCTGAATTTACTACATTTTTTTAATTACACTTACGTTTAACTGCTATGTTCAAAAAGTTTGACCGCACCAATATTGTGGCTGGGTTTACGTCTCTTTGGAGGGGTAATGTTGTATCGAATGTTTTACGATATTCACAAATATTGCAACAGTTTTCCAGTGTTAAACCTAACCACCACTTTAGTGTGACTTTAGCATGCAAGTAGTAATGAAATACATGTGTAGACTGTTAAATCGGAAGGATAACAACTGAGTGGATTACATAGCTTAATAATGCTTATGATTCCACAAGAAAAGTCAACTTTTTGTTATGTAATTGGTTCGAGTATATCTGTAGTTGTTGATGTTTTTAATAAAATACGAATTTATTATTCTTAACACAATTTAAATTTATTTCATTACACGTTTTTATACATGTGGCTGGATCTATCTGGCATATACTAATGTCAGAGAGATCACATTTGGATTCTAGTCGCGAACAAATTCTTGCACATTTCACTGGATGAAGTCATAATAAGCGAAGATACCACTGGATAACAAAACTTAATATCTTTATGAGCGTTACAATGGAATACTTTTAAGCAATTAGAACTATGAGGTTTCATCCCATAGATGGCAGGCCACATATAAGCATTGTATATGAATGAATATCCTAGACCTCTACTTTCATCTCTAGTGATTATATCCACTTTCGTTTAACAATATGTTTTTACATTTATAATTTAACAGAAGCACTACCGAGAATACACTTGAACGATGTAATGTTATTAATCACACATCGTCTGAAAATGACCCGTTCCTATGGGCTCAAACGTCATAGTTTTAATTGATTAAAAAACAATTTTATTATAAAGTTAATTACTGTATTAAATCGTACCATAGTGTATATTATGTATAATTCTAAGAGTTTTAAAGAGCTTGTTTGCTGAATAGTTTAATCAAATATATTAAGAGCATCAATAATATATATTGTCCAAATATACAAGTTCATTGCGGCGAGAGTTTTGTTTGTTTGGAATTTCATTCAAAGAGGCAAGCCTTTTATTTAGCAGTGAAAGACCAGAGGAAAGGCAGCTAATTGTCATTAACTACTGCAAACCTCTGAGCTACTCTTTTACCAGCAAATAATGGGATTGATCGTCACATTATAACACTTACATGTCCAAAAACGTGAGCATGTTTGGTGGAACGAAGATTCGAATACGCAATCCTCAGATTGCGAGTCGAGAACCCTAACCAAATGGCCATGCTTGGCTGTATGGTGAAAAATGTTTCTTTAAGCAAAGTCACATCGGGCTATCTGCTGTGTCCACCGAGGGAACCTCTGACTGTAACGTTGTAAATTCGTGAGGAAAATGAAGAAAAGAAGACAACTAAATTACTATGCGAACTTTAGTTTTTAACACCAAAACAGAAGCAAACGTAACATTCATACTGGTCCTTCAAGTAATGGTTTTAAAGTTTTTGGTGTTTGCTTTTTTAAGACCTTCTTATATTCCCAAAAGTTAAAAATTATAAAATATTTCTTATAATCAATGTGGCACGTGAAAACTTCCTGAAACTTATTAACGGTCACAATGTAAGTGGCTACTTGGCAGTAATCAGTGTAATACTGGTTATTGGCCAAGTATACCTCGTTTGTCGTAGGTATTAAAACTGTCAGAACACAGTACGAATATAAACTACAGCTTACGGGGATACAAAAAAACCAGAGTAAAGCTCTCGATCAACAGAAATGGTTGTCGACAATGGATATTGCGAATAATTAATGCATTCTTCTAATCCTTGATATCCATAAGGTACTAGATTAATAATGAAGTATTTAAAAATATAATATGTCTAATAATATTTTATGACAAGTATGCTTAATTTTATTTTTTCTTTGCTAGTTTGGAAAAGTTGACATCATAACTGAAATTAACGAATTTGTTTTTCGTTATTGGTTTTCTGGGAAGTTAGAATATCAACAATACTGATATTTGCCAATAAGTGTCGCTACTGTCCCCAATTCACATAAATATCGTATCTGTAATTGTTAAGGTACCAAACAACATTTATATAAAAGTAAGAGTAATGTACCCGTAACCCTCGGATTACGAGTCGCACGCCTTACGCGCTTGGCCATGCCGGGCCAGGATCTTACAGAAACATCACCGTAAAAATATTGAGATAATTTTTGTTTTTCTTCACTCATTTCTTTATCGTCGGAAAGCGAGCGCGTGCTTGTCAGCAAACAAGTGAATAGTGAATTAAGTGAGATTATACAGTGACCAGTGTAATTGTATATCAATAATTTTATTTTTACGTCTCGTTATGATTGAATAATGAATACATAATTTTTTTTTCTCTTTTTATAATTAATATTTATCAGATGATGTCTCATTACTTCGTGACTTTTATGGACTTATGAGAATCAATTATCTTCAGAAAGAAAGAATGTGGTCGGTCTGATCGATCAAGAAAAACGAAATCCACATTTGTCTTCTGGACATAGTTTGTCAAAATGAATTTACGAGAATGACATCTCTCAACTCCTTCCAATTCCTTCTCAGTTGGTGCAAATATTCATCACTGTTTCAGTCACATTCTGTTCTGCTCAAAAATCAATCTCTGTTTTACGTTGAATCAAAACTTAATTACTTTCTACTATTGGACAAGAAAGACTGTATCATGTCGCCATTTTGTGCCCCCCGCTAGTACAGCGATATGTCACCGGACTTACAACGCTAAAATTAGGGGTTCGATTCCCCTCGGTGGGCTGAGCAGATAGCCCTTTGTGGCTTTGCTATACGAAAAACACAAACAAACGCCATTTTGTTTGTTTATTTTTAATTTTGCGCAAAGCTACTCGAGAACTATCTGCGTTAACCGTCCATAATTTTGCAATTTAAGACTAGAGGGAACTCAGCTAGTTATCACCACCCGCTGCCAACTTTGGGCTACTGTTTTACTAACGAATAATGGGATTGACTGTAACACTATAACGCCCCAAGGATGAAAGGGCGAGCACGTTTGGTGTGACAAGAACTCGAATCCGCGACCCTCAGATTAATAGCCGAGTGCTTTAACCACCTGGGTATGCTGAGCCATCGCCAATTTGGATATCGAATGGAAAATAATTTTTTTGATGGAGAACAAAATGGAAAAGATCAATGCTTTGGTTTTACACGTTCTATGCATTAGACAAGTAAAAACACCAGCTACAATGAAAAATTTGTTTACGGTTTTTGATTGTATTAAATTTCGCGCAAAACTACTCGAGGGCTATCTGCGCTAGCCGTCCCTAATTTAGCAATGTAAGACTAGAGGGAAGGCAGCTAGTCCTACCATTCTACGCCAAACCGTTGGGATACTCTTTATGAACGAATAGTGGGATTGGCCCTAATATTATAACGCCCCCCACAGCTGAAAGAACGAGCATGTTTGGTGTGACGGGGATTCGAACCCTCGATTCTCAGATTACGAGTCGAGTGCCTTAACCACTTAGCCATACCGGGATTTTGAATGCTAATAACAAGGAGATGATGTTTTTCGGTGGATTCAGGGTACTGACCCCCATATTGGGAAATCTGCACTGCGAGCCTGATCTTAGTTCAGTTATATTTTGCCATTTTTAATAGAGTTAAAGCAATATCTAGTTGGCTATAAAACTTTTAACACACGTAAATTCATTTTTCCTTTGGAAAAAAAAAAAAAAATTACACATTTGCTGTAAGAAAATGTATTCAAAATGTTTTTTTGGTGAAATAGAAAATATTTTGTTCGTGTTTATTTACAAATAAAAGTAAGCATATTACAACGTAATATTTGGAAAAAAAAATATATTAAAACATAGTAAATTTAAATTATTAATTTAAATATAAAATATTTCTGGATGTCAATATTATTCCATTATAAACATTTTTGAACATTAACTTATTAGTCTCCCAATACACATATAAATTAATTTTTTTACCAATAAATAAAACGTTTTTATTTTAAGATCTCACTGCCCGAAGCAAACCAGGCATGTTCAAATAATTTAAGATAGAGAAATTTATTTATGCATTTACAAGTATTCATATTTCTGCATCATTTACAACTAACATACATTAATACTGAATATTCTATAGATCATCTTCATGGATATTAAATGATTTACGTTTTGTTATCCATGCTAATGAAGATATATAACCACAAAGATTAAAATGATGTCCAGGGTTTGAGTCCCTGCAATGCACAAAGGTTAACAGCTTAATGGGGAATTCTGCACTGAAACAAGTTTATTTCCATAGAATACTTAATGCCATTATTATCTTTTGTGCTTAAAATATTGAAACCAAATTTGTACATACCATATGTATACCTTGGTTTAAAAAAAAAAAAATCCTAAATAAAACTTAAGTCTTCTTCTGAAACAAAGTCAGTTTTTCCAAGTCAAAAAATAATAACAAAAATACATAATATATTCTTTGGTCCTTTTTATGGACTACTATATACTAGAATTAAATTCATTATTAATGTTATCTAAATACCTGAAATAAAAACATACTGGAATGATGGTTAGTAACACAAATATAAAAATACGTGCAATATATTATCTACTTTCAAGCAACATTTAGAATGACAACTAATTTTCACTCCATTTTTACACCTTATGGAGTTAGTTTTTGGTGTTTCTACAAAAAATCAAGTTTTTATCAGCACATTTACAATAAATGTATAAGAAAAAGCCAGATGGTTAATCACACAGTATTTATATTCCGCAAGGCAGACAGTTTAATGTTTAGAAATTCTTACGCACTTTACAAACACCATTTTCAACAGAAGCAGGATATGGTATGTAAATTTCAACAGCCTGCATGAAGGCTAATCTTCGATCCAGATTCAATTTTACTTTACTCTTTTAAGCATTAATAATAGATGTCTACTCGGAGGTCACAAATATGAAAACCCATTATGTCTACCAGATGGAGTTTGAATAGTATCAATTGGTTGGACAAACTTGTATTTGAGGATGTGTACTCATCTTGAAACGATGAGGTAAAGATTTAGTTTCTGATTCATTATTTTGTTGATTACTGGACTGCCAAAATAATACTTTTTTGCTTCCATAATCAAAGTAATTTGATACTGGTCTGATTTTCTGTCCTGTAGAAGACTTGCCCCTTTGTTTCTGATGAGGAGGATTCTTTAACTGATTTTGTCCGAGTTCTAGCAGCTGGTGTTTAACTTCTTTGTAGTTCACATAATGACCACATTTGCTTGGATGAAAAACACCTGATATGTTTCTTTGTCTAGCAATACATAGATGTGTTAGTACTTTACATAGGTCAGCAAAACTTAATCTATTTCATTGTCTACAAGTAAAATATTCATATACATATTTTACTATCATCAGAAAAGCCTAATCTGTTTTCTTGTCTTGAAATAGAGAACATATAAGTACTTTACATGGTCAAACAATACCTAACTCTGTAATATTTTTACCTGTAATATTATAAAACTAAAAAGTCAAGCTCTGCATTATATGTAACTTTTTCGTTTTAATAAATTCTAAAGTTTACTGCAGTCAATCTATTTATATACATCTCCTAGCAAGAAACTAACATAAATTAGTTCTGAATCCAAACCAAACTATATATAAAAAATCCTTAATAACAATACCAAATATATAAAGACATAACCCAACTTCAATCATATTTTCTACTGAAAACATACCTTTTAACTTCTTTATCGATCTCAAAATTGTTCAGGATATCATTCTTTTGTCTCTGTACAGAAAAATTTAACAAATCAGTATTCATACACACATTATTATATTTCATATAATAAAAAACATTGTTCACGTTTATAAGCAGAACAATATTTTTGCATTAGAAACAACTTTAAAACTACTTTCAACTTGTCAAATAGAAGTGACTTATCAATACTTTATAATAATTTTACATTTTTGTCCTAAACTTATTAAGTAATGTAATTAACTTATTTATTCACAAAATATAATTCATTATTTTATATTTCTAATCTAATATGTAATTTCTAATATATTTTAATAATAACGAGAATAAACTGAACTCTTAAATTATGAAAAAAAATATGGTTAAAACCATCTTGTTCTTTCACATTAAACAGGTAATCATTACACATCTGGGAGAGTTTCTGAAAATGTGTATTAATATCTATGTGCAACTTTCACGTGTTCAGCTCCGAAAATGTGCGACTCTTTCCACTAGTGGTTTTATCTATTATACAAACATTATTAAAATTTTATCATAAAAAATCCTCATTTAAATCCTAAAAAATATTTCTGGAACTTCACTGCCTTATTCCACCAACAAATGTCCTTAACAATAGACAACAAAGGTTATGGATTTGTATACCTGTCAGAGAGCTTAAGGAATAAAGCAGGATCGTCTAGAATATCGGTTGCCATTGGTGAAACATTTCTTGAGTGTTCCAAATATTTAGAACTACATGCAGTCTTTTTAACAACATGCCTATTTCTGTATTTAAACAAAAGCAGGAGGCTTCTTATCATATACGACATTTTAATATTTACCTTGGAACTTGTTTCTGTTCACAATACTACAATATTCTGTTAGACAATATTACAATGTTTTGAGACTGTAATTTAGCTTCAAGTGGTAATTGTTTTTGCCATTATAAAACAATAAATGATACGCAGGTGTGAAAATGTAAAACATCATCACTCTTCAGTGATTTGATATTTATATGTACAGTGTTCCCTCGCCACTTCGCGGGCTCGGCCGACCCCCACATATATATAAAATAATAAACATTAAATCTAAAATATAGCATTAAATACCATTAAAATATTAAAAATAAATATAATTAATAATAAAAAACAGATATTTGAGTTTATAACAGTAACAGCGTAAAAATGGAAACAGAACCAACTGGAAAGGCTATAGATGTACGCAAAAAAGCCGAGGAAACAATCGAGCAACGTGGATGGTCGTTAGATCGGTTAGGTAAACTAATGAAACTAATTAACGAAGTGAAGGAGTGCTCACAGGAATGGTACAGCGATATGGTTCGATCAGTACAATTTTGCAATAAAATAGAAGAACTGATGATTCCTTATCAAATGATTTTCGATAGGCTAAAGAGGCAGAGAAAACAACTGCCAATAACAATGTTTTCCCAGCCGAGCAAGAAAGAAAGGGTACCGGTGGCAAGTACTGTTCCTGAAGTTGTAACGACCGACGAAGAAACTGCCGATTCACCTTCCACAGAAGAGGAAGTGGTGTCCCCGAAAAGACACCACCTGCTGAAGATATGTAATTTTTAATTTTAAGGCTTAATATCTTAATAATTGTTCTTATTATTTCAGCAGTAATGAACAGTATTGTAATAGGAGGGTTAAATAGTTGTACAGGGAGGGTTTTAAAAGTCTAAGTGCACATAAATATATACGTAAAAATCGGCGATCCCACTTCGCGGAAAATCTTTCGCGGGGGGTTTTGGAACGCATCTACCGCGATACACGAGGAAACACTGCAGACCATCATTCTACCTCATTATGTAAACATGCTGATGTAATATATCTTTTTTACTCTGTTAGATTACAATTAGGGTTTAGATGTAATTTGGTTGGAAGAATATTCTATGAATAAGTTGTTTTTTTTTCAAAACCATGTATGTGTTCTGACTGTGCACTGTTTGAAAACCTACATAGAATAAATCTATTCTATGGAAAAGAAAATATCACTTTTGTATGACTTCACAACTATTTCCAATGACATAATATTTATGTTCTAAAAACATGTAGGTCTAAGGAGTCATACAAAAGTGAAATAGAAACCCTATAACCCAAACACTTTCAAAAGCATTTTTATTATGGGATATAATAGTTACATATCTTTCTTACCATGTTTAAAACGTGATTGCTAATTTTATTCATTCATAAAAGGCTATTGAACTAGGTCTTTTCATTTTTAATAAGGTAAAATGATAAAAAAATATCCATTTCAGATTTTCCTCACTACATGTCAATCAGCTCAAGGCTGTATAAAATATTGTTCATTTAGAATTACGGGAAATGTTTTCAGATGGATGCTTTCTTTTTGATGTATAATTTTAGGGTCACTCTCTATCATTAGAAATAGAAAAGTGAATGAAATCAGAAACCTCATTAAGTTTATATTTGTGATTTTGAAATATCAAATACTTAAGAACACTTGTCTCCTTACCATATTTTCCTGTTCAACTAGAATTACATTTTGATTTCAACTTTAGATAATGCCAACTTTAATTACGAATACACATACACACCATTACAGGTTAAAGACCAACTATCTTGGTCCTCTATCTCACACACACACACCTCTTCTTGTCCATTCGTGTGGTAATGACCCGACCATTCTTGGTGTTTAGCTACAAGTAATACCTTATTCTTTTGTCTAATTCTAGGTAAAAGGTGAAGGACTGGGCCAGAACTTTCTTTACTGTAAGTCTCTTCCCACTCTTCTTGCTTCTGCCTCTCTACTGCCTTTCTATAGTGCTCTTGTATGCTTGAGAAAAAATTATGTCAGTGTTTGATACAAAATGTTAAAATATATAATAATTGAATATGATACTTAATAATCAAAATACAGTATAACTGACAAAAACTTAAAAGCAAAAAATAATTTTATAGCCTGCTAATCTAATAAATACTCAACTTTATAGTTATTAATTCCTAAGGAAATGTACTTCCTTTGCCATTTGTTCGGAGTTTAAAAGCCATAAATAAAAGTGATCAATATATACATCAGATGATCTTATTAAGTATATAAATTCATCATATCAGTAGTTGTAAACTAACCCCAATGGTAGATAGTACTGGCAGCTCTATCCCCTTGTTGTGGCTTCCTGTATGCAGTAAGGGGACCTCCCAGAAATGTGCCCATCCTATCTTTGCCACTGATACGCCATTGGAAGCCATAGCAATCCATGTTTCCTTGGGTTGTACCATCACTGTTTTTCTCTACTTGTCTCTGGGAGAGACCTATGATCAATCAGACTGTGATGCTCTCATTGAACAGTTGCTGTCTCCCATTTTAATCTTGAGAAACTAACAGAAATAATTCCCTCTGGGATGGTGCTGGTATTGATAAGAGGGGCTGTTCTTTAGGGCACTTTCTCTTGGATCATAACATTCCTAATTACAATAATAGTACTTACACCTATTTTAATGCACCCAGTCATCTTTTACTTTTTTCTCTTGGGGGTTGAGAGTGACCTATTTGTTGTTATTCTGAGGGACATTTGCCGTAATTATTGCCATCCAACCCACATGCCACTGTGGAAGCTCGATTAAGCCAAGTGGCCCTCTTTTACTGCTATCTTGGACCTTGATTGCTCAATCATCTATAAGCCATCAACAGATGACTGCATGGCAGCAGTAACTGACTGTACTGTCTAAGCAATTGCTCAGTCTATTCCTACAGCATTTTGCAAAACCTCCACTTCTGCAGGTTGCATGATCATTTGCCCATTTTTTAAACATTTTTTAATAGGCTGGCATGGATTCAACACTTTTTCATTCTTTTTCCACAGGAGCTTGGAAACCCTTAGGGCTGTATCCTGAGTGTCACACTTTTCATTATAAAGATTGATGCCATCAGTGGACATCTTCCCCTACAGTTGCAAACAGTGTCTATGTCAATGACTTACATTTCTCGTGTCAGTTGGCAAACATGAGGTTTATTGAGAAGCAGCTACAGACTATTCTCAATCATTTACTAAAGTGGACTACAGCAAACAGTTTTCCCTTTTCTTGTTCTAAAACCATTTGCATGCACTTCTGCTACTCACTGGGTATTCATCGGATCCTTAGCTCTATCTCAGAAAGGATGTGCTTCCTATGGTCTCTGAGGCAAAGTTCTTAGGCTTATCTTTGACTATAAGCTGACCTTTATTCTACACATCAAGCAGCTTGTGTCAAGTGTAAAAGGGAACTGAACGTCCTTCATGTCCTCTCTTCTACCTCCTGGACAGAGGAACAATGTTCTATGCAAAATGTCTATCGTGCTCACATTCAACAGGAACTGGACTATGTGTTTCTGGGAATGTGGCTCTGCAGGACCTCGGCCTTGAAGATGTTGGGCCCTGTTCACCCTCAAGGGCCTCAGCTCTGCACAGGGGTTTTTCACACTTTTCCAGTCCAGAGTTTGTACACTACGTGTCTTGAAACTCCTTTACACCTCCACTGTCTTTACTATATGCTTGGAAACTACAGCATTCGACATGGGGTTGTGTTTTCTTACTTCAGTGGGCCACGCTTTCTCAGAATAGACAGTCTGCCCTTGTCCCTATTTGCCTTCATATCCAAGCACAGTTGGCTGAATTGGGTCTGCCCTCGGATAACGTTGCTGTCTCCACAAGTCAGCCCATCCCACCACAGCTTATTACTATCCCTAAATGTGACCTTTCTTTGAGTCGCTTTTTTTCAATCTGGGACTGATGCACCAATGTGTGGTCTGTGTGACACCATGTCACAACAGCCAACATTTTACAATCATGCAATCATTACATCCATGAGCAACACCATTTTAGACATATTTTTTGTCATGGGTTCACCCTTGATGTTAGACAGTGTCATTGGTGATAGTGACACTGTCCACCTTAGTTGTGTTTTTATTCAAGGGCCATTGTCCTTTTTAACTCTTAAGTTTTTAATTCAGACTTTGTAAAATGGAATAATGTAAAAACAAAACAGTTTTTAATAATTTTACTTTTATTTTTAAATTTTTACTGTTTGTTTTACACAGGTATATAGCCTAGTTGCTTTGTGCCAATAAACACTAAACAACCAACCAACTAGTACCTCTACAATAATTAACAAATACAGAGCAAGAAAGTTTGATGGTGATATATATTTCACTTAGTTGAAATAACTGAAAACAGTAATAATTAGAAACCCTACTTCTGATTAGTTGAGTGCTCTTGTAACAAATGATTGAGTCGTAACTTCAATCAATAGATTGCTGGAATAATTGACTACAGTAATAAGTATAAAAGTTAAATCAATCAATTTAATCTAATTTCAATTCAATGATTAATTTACAGGAAAAAATCAACAGAATTACTGCTCAAAGGTAATTAATTAAATTAACCATGTCTACAACAGAGTTGTGTCAGAAGTTTCTCAGAGTGAGAAATAACTAATTTTGTGAATTACATTTAGGTGTATTTCTCTTCTGTTTCAAATTAACCATTATTTATTTAAAATATTAAAACTGGATACTTGATGTAGTTTAAGGCAATCTTCTAACCAGATTCCTGCAGCAGTGTCTAAAAGTTAGTTACTACATGTTGTTGTCTTATTTCTGTAAGTTTCATTTCATTAACTTATTTTTCTAATTATCAACTAACCTTTTGTAAGTTCCATATATGTTGTCTTAACTACATAATTTCTTCTTTGATAAACAAGTCTAATGTATAGCTGTATCAGGATTTATTTTAGCAGTAATTTTTATTCAGCTTACTATCATAGCATGAATATTTATATTTTAGCAGTAATTTTTATTTCAGCATTACCTCTCATAGCAATGGAATATACCAAGTCCTATAAATTACGTCTAATTTCTTGATCTTATAATAAAGATTAACATAATAGTTTTTTAAGTAGTTTTTGAAATAAGTTATTAACGAACAACACAAAAAGGCACAACACGAACATAAGTTTTATTTAAAAGTTTTCTTTAGATGTCTCCTTGAAACGTTTTTGATAAACAAGTATTTTGATTAACATACAAGTAATTAATTTATAAACTGCCAATGACAAGTTTGCAGTTTTTCTAATATCTTTACAGCATAGTTCCATATAGTTAGCCAGTTAATATATGGGCTAAATCTAATAAATAAGGCCTGGCATGGCCGAGCGCGTTAAGGCGTGCACTCGTAATCCGAGGGTCGCGGGTTTGAGCCCGCGTCGCGCTAAAACATGCTCACCCTCCCAGCCGTGGGAGTGTATAATGTTACACAATCTCACTATTCGTTGGTAAAAGAGTAGCCCAAGAGTTGGCGGTGGGTGGTGATGACTAGCTGCCTTCCCTCTAGTCTTACACTACTAAATTAGGGACGGCTAGCACAGATAGCCCTCGAGTAGCTTTGTGCGAAATTCCAAAAAACAAACAAACAAACAATCTAATAAATATTATATTAAAATTTATTCCTAATATCTGCTTGGATTAAATTCATACTTTATAACCCAACCACAAAATGCTACCTTTCCTTTCCCTAACACAACCACTATACTCTACCTTTCCTGTTCTTCCTGAGTATCTTAGCATATATACAAGAGTTCTTATTTTGACTTTTCCTTAGATGACTTGCCTATATGATCTTGTGTTAACTTCTTATATTTTCCAAGCCTAGCTTAAAAAACAAATATACTTCTATTATCAACTTTAAAAAATATCGAAAATTGTCTAACAATTTTTATACTCTGAGACCTTGATAGCTTTACTTATTAGAGCCTCTGTACATTTTCCTTCACTTGATGATCTGACTTAAATAGGATGGTAAAGAAAACACCCAATAAAATATTGCTCATAAGTAAAATATTCAAAATTCTAATTAATTTTTCAAAACACTGAATTAACCTCTGAAATGAGGAATTTAGCTCTGATAAGTGTGATATTTTGAAAACCATATTTTCTTTAAAGTTAGTTCTCTTAATTTCGTCTCAGCTATTTGTTTCAAAGCAAAACAACATTAGACTACCTGCAGTGTCAATTGCAGGGAACTGAGCCCTGAATTTTAGCACTGTAAGTTTTTAGAACCCACCATTAGTCACCTGAAGTTGGCCTTTCCAGTCCTGGTTTTGAGTTATTTGACATTATGGCCATTTTCTAATTTCAAATCAAACTAGATGTACTTTTAATTCTTGAAAGGGAATCACATTAAAAAAGGTTTAAGTGTATAAATTAAAAGAGAACTTAAATAGCATTAAAAAGATTAACGACCTTTAAAAAACTAAAAACATTTCCAAGGTGGACAGTGTCACCATCACCAATAACACTGTCTAACATTATGGATAAACCTAGGGACAGAACATGTTTAAAATGGTGCTGTCATTGAGAGTCATAAAGACAGTAAAATGTGGATGATTGTGACCTGAGTGTTACACAGACAACACATCGGTGCATCAGTCCCAGATAAAAGAAAACAATGAGTTAAAAACTGTGGCCAATGCGTAGTCTAGTTAGAACAACTCCCTCTTTCTGATGCTTATGGTAGCAAGACAACCAAAGTCAAATAGCAGGTTTTATTTGGAAAAGCTTATTTTCACATTGCTACATGGTCTGGTATCCAGAAAAAACTGGATAGAAGTAGACGAATAAGAGAAATGGGCCAGTCAGTTTTGAATATTGGTGAGAAGGTGTGAACTAATATGAAGGGATTCCAGGGCCAGTAGAGGATGAAGCGAGTCAGTATAAATAGTGCAATTTGAGTACTGTTTAGCTTCTATGTGATCCAGGGGAAGAGAAATAGTGTATAGTTCAGCAGTGAGCATAGCTGTGGAGGGGATTCTGAGTGCATCCACCAGATCCAGCTTCCACCAGGGTACACAGGTTGGATGGCAACTACCACAGCCAGTCACTCTCAAAATTATTGGAAAATGATCACTGCCTTGTGAATCATATTCAACCCTCCATGAAAAGTAGGAAAATAGTGAAGGGAGCAAGCTGACAAATCATTAGCAATGCATAAAAATAAGTATAAGAACCACTATTGAAAAGAGAAAGGTTGTGATCAGAGAGCAAATGCTCTATGGAGCAATTACTCCCATCAATATCAGCACTTCCCCAAAGGGAATGATGTCCATTAAAGTTCCTCAGGATTAAAAAGGGAGACAGCAACTGTTCAATGAGAGCATCAAGGTCTGATTGATCACAGGTCTCTCCAGGTAACAGGTAGAGAGAATAAACAGTGATGGTAGACCCAAGGAATCATGGATGCTATGGCTTCCAAGGGTGTGTCAAGTGGCAAAAACAGGATGAGCACATGCCAATCAACCAACAGTGCTACCCCTACATGTACTCATCCATCACATAGACTGTCATTTCTGTACAAAGAAAACTGCTGAAAGGTGACTGTATTGGCAGGTTTCAGAAATGTTTCCTGTACCTGTAAAGAAAGACATATAGGATGGTAAAAAGCAATCAGTGTTTTGATGTTATTAAGGTTATAATTTAAACCTCGACAGTTCCATTGTATCAAGGTGGCAATTTTTACTTATGTGTAGGTGAATTGGGTGGAGAACCCTTTTGTTTATGACAATGTCTTTTATCTTCACTGTCTTTATTCAAGAGAGGTCTATCAACCCATATGGATCCTGCCCTGGGTAAATTGGGCAGGTCTTTGCTGTTGGAAGAGGATTCCAGCATCTGAGGATGTGAATGAATGATCGTTTTACATCTTTGGGTGGGAGAAGAAGATTTACCTGAGGAAATGCCCATACCCAGAACCAAAGGAAGTGGATCATGGGATTTGCTGGAATGCATGTTTAATGTATGTGTTGAAGTTGATTCATCAACTTTTTTAACCATGGAGGTCAAAAGACTTTTCATTTTTCTTCCAACCATTTAGGGTGAGAACGAAAGTAGCATGAGTGAGAGCCATTGCAATTAATTCAATGAGGGTCTGTTTCACACTCACCGGCATCGTGGTCCTTGTCACCACAACGAGCACATGTCAAGAAACCACAACATGACGTTTGAGTGACCAACTGCTGACATTGGAAACATCTGAGAGGGTTTGGAATGTATGGCCATACCCTGTAATTAAGATAGCCTTGCTTGATGGTGGCAGATGGACGTGCTGATGTAAATGTCAGAATGAGGGTATTGGTCAGCATCATAATTCCATCTTTGCAAGTGGAGATACACCTCACTGCAGAAACTCCTGGGGTAGAGAAACCAGTGATAATCTCTTACTCGGGGATGTACTTCTAATCCCTCTCACCAATGACTCCTTGTGATGAATTCAAAGTAGCGTGGGGTGTAACCTCAATAGGTACATCCCCAATTGCCTTTGAATGCAAGAGGAGTTCACCGTGTTGAGGTGCAGATGTTTCCAACAATATGTCACTAGAGCAGAGCTTCTTTACCAACTTTGGAGAGCCAACAAGTCCCTCTAGTCCCTTCTGAATAAAACAGGTTTGTCTGCAAGAGAATGTAGTATAAGAAAATGAGGTACGACAGATGTTACAGATGTTGAAAATTGCTGCTCAGAATCTTTAAGATGTGGTCATTTATCTATAGACTGTTTTTTCACTATTTTATTTAAGTTTTTATTAGGAGGATCCATAATAAAAAAAAGACTGTTTTAATGCCCATTGACCCCATTTACCATGGAGCCTTATAAGAGGACTCACTACAGTGTCAAACGAGGACACTGCAGCAATGCCAGTGTTTCGTGAGCACTACACCCAAACATCAGCATCAAATACAATGTCCACAACAACTGTTGAGAACATCCAACACTGGTATTTGGTTGACCCTAGCCCAAGTGGACCAGCCAACTGATCCAAGGGTGGCTGCCCATCTACAGGAATTCAAAACCAAAGTGGTGTGTTAGGGTTAGACCCCTCAACCACCAGGATCATCTCCTCCCCTTCACAAGTCACCTCACACATCAAACACATGGGTAGATGTTTAGATCCCAGAGGAGGTAAACTGAAAGAACAGAACCTTCCCTGGGAAGTCCCATCACCACGTTCAGGAATCCACACCGAGGGGATCACCTATGACTAGTTACCTGCATAAACTTATTTTTACAGTAACTAGAAACTTTGTCAGTAGTACAAATTTGTCTTGGTTTCTTTTAAAATTAAGTCCACTCAGTTGCCAACAAGTTCATACACCATACTGTAAAAGGAAACTGTGCAAACTTCATTGCTATGCATTAATTTACAGTTTCAATATTTATGTTATAATCTAAACTGTGATCCCATATGTTATTTCCAAAACATACACTTTACACAACAATTAATTTTATTAATAGTTAATAATTTTAAAAGCACTCCGAAAATGTAAAGAAATTAAAAAGTATAAGAAAAAACACTCATTATGATAAGCAGTATTTCATTATTAACATATTTCATGTTGTTTAAAAAAAACACAAAACACTCACTTAAAAACTGAACCTAATCCTTGTAGTAATCTCTTTTTTCTCCTTGTTTTGCCTGTTTTGTACTTTTCATTTGTAGTTTCTTTAGTAGCAAAACCACTGTCAACTGATGAAGCATAATGAAAATCACTAATGCTTACATCCCTTCTATAAACTCCTGTTACTTCAGAGCTGCTGTCGGTCTCTTCGTTCACTAAACAATTTATATCCCCAAAAGTAAATCAGAATGATTTTAAACAAAATACACATTCATGGACTCTCACTGTGTTCAGTTCAATGTAAACTAATTAAAGGTTTTCCAAGAAGAATCCATTATGTATATTGCATCCTTCTTTAGATTGTTAATATCCTAGTTTTAAATGCATATTCCACAAAGTAATGTGAAATTAAGCTAATGTAATAATTAATCTAAAACAAAGTTCAGATTTTTGGGCAATAAAGAATAACAGCATTCTATACATTGGTTTTGTACCATTTCGATTGAGTGTTTTTTGGCACTTGGAACAGTCAGACTTTTTTTTGTTTGTTTCAAAATTAAAGTTAGCAATCAAGTGACTTATTTTCTAAGTGTGACTTTTACAACTTTGGTGGGATAAAATTGTCAGATTGTGATGTTGAATTATATTATCTGAGATTTTTAGCCTGGTCAGACCATGCAAAGTATCTACTAAAAAAGATTAAACTTTCTCAAAGAAATTGTAAACTTCAAAACTTTTTACACTTTTTTAATGCAAGCATAACCCTCAACTACCCTTCACAGTACAACTCTAACCTTTATCTGCTTAGTACAGTACAACTCTAACCCTTACCTACTTAATACAGTACAACTCTAACCCATACTTACCCATACCTGCTTAGTACAGTGGAACTCTAACCCTTATTTACCCATACCTGCTTAGTACAGTGGAACTCTAACCCTTACCTGGTTAGTACAGTACACAGTCTTTCTGCCTTAGCATACCAATTCTATGCTGTAGAACTACACAGTTTTTAAATATTATTCATTTTAACAAGCACATACAGTGTAATATCAATTTTATGTGACATAAAAAACTTCAGACTGGACAGAATTAAAGGTGGAACCCTGTTCAAAACTTTATATAATGTAACTCTCACATTTAAATGAATCAGTTTTTAAGGATGGAATGTGGCAGGATTCCTGAGGTACAACAACTGGCTTGAAAAGTCCAGATCTCTTTTCTTTTTTTGAATAGTTAGATACCATGTTATAGGTATTTTTTACTATAAAATGTATTCAAGATTTAAACATTAGCTACTAGTGTTAACAACTTGTTTTGGGTAAATTAAAAATAAGCATAGGCAAGATTTAAAACAATTAACTGTACCTTTTTTAAATAGTATTCAAATGTATTATTCATATATCACTTCAATAGACATCAGCTGAAGAAGGATTTAGGCCCAAAACGTTGCATTTAAGTTTCCTAGATTTCATTATCATTGAATCTAGGGGACTTTTATTCTTTCTAAGCAGAGTAAACTGTTTGCATTCTAAATTTTTGAGCAAAAAAGATTTTTACTTTTAATTTTCACAGTGATAGAAGTTACTCTGCATTGTGATAGCTGGTGCTTCAGTTTTTCATTAATGGAGGGGAAACGCCATTTTGCATAATTTTAGAGAATGAAAGTATTAATTAGGAAATACAATTTTATGCAAGAAATCCAAAGTTTCAAATAAAAAAGTAAGAGTTTAACTTGCTTATTTCATGGTGAATAACAATACAAACAAAACAATGATAAATTAAAGCTGATCTTCAATATGCTACCACGAAATATTCTTAACTGCTCAAAAAGAAACATATAAATGTTTGGTTAGATATGCTTAAAATGGATATTGTTTGGCATACAATTTGATTTTATACCATTATAAGAACTTGCCATTTAAATAAATAAGTTTATATACGATTATTACTCAATCACACTTACTGTTAATGATATATTTAACATAATTTGTAACACTTTTTATAATGTTTTAAGCACTGCTGGTTTCATAAAATATATATTTAAGCATAATACAAAATTGTTTAATAATAGGTTTCCAGAAAGTGTGTAACAGTAATTTCAGTAAAATTATGTCAGGTTCCCATATTAAAGTATATTGAAATCTAGTGCATTTATATGGTCGTACAAATTTTCAAGTATGCATTATGAATGTACACTTAAATATCTCTTCAGCAAATGATGGTTCTACAGTATTAAACAACAAGTACGAAAACAGAAAAGTTCAGGTTATAAAAAGTGTCTACCCAATATGATGCATCTACTTCATATTACACACTTTTGTCACTCATTTTATGTGTACAATTCCTGTTTAAGTCTTTAAGGTGAGATACAAGCACACTACCAACTTAAGTTAAATATCTGGAAACAAAAGTGGAACTAACACTTTCGCTGCAACAAATTACAATGCCGCAGTCAACGGGCCAGTTTCAGAGTTAATTAGAAAATTGGTTTTTAAATTTCAAATTTCATCATGTTAGTCTTACAGGTTTCCAAGGTTTCACTGACAGGTCCCTCGTAAGAGTGGTCCACTGCAGCTCGGAAGCTAGCATTGCAGATGTGTCCTCTTCTTATTACACCCATTGGTCTGCTAGAATGTGGTGCCTCATCCTGGTTTTCCATCCGTTGCTCTTGGGCCACATTTGAGAGCCTTTCAATACTGCTTGACTTCTTCAATCCAAGGGAAGGACCTACAAACAATAAAGTTTATAATTATAATGGTAAACGTGTATCTTTCTTCTTATTTCTAGTACCCTTATTTTAACTAAATATTCCATGAGTAACTAAAGATGAAGCGAATGATGGTGACCATTATTTAAAAACTCGAATTAAACAGATTTCACCGGCAAATAAAAGTTCAATTTATTAAGTATTACTAAATGCTCAGAGCAACACCAGGGACATCTGGACTCATTGTCTCTAATTTTCAGTTCAGCTTGATCCAGAAACTGGTATGAAGACAATATATATATATATGTATGGATACTGATGTACTAGTTGAACTGTTAATGATGCAGTTAATCTCAGATACTTTAAAAACACGATTACCGAGACAACTGTATGTGTACCTATAGTCTTAACATTTTGGTTTGCAAGTTTATATATCTTTTAGTAAAGGAGAGCCTTAATATCTTACCATACTTGGATATTAAAATTATTCATATTAGCTGCTGGCATTTTATTTACTTGGATGGGCAATAACACCTAACATTGATTATATTAATAGCCTAATATCAGGCAAAAACTAATGTGAATGTGAAGAATTCATGTACAAGAGAAATACAGAACCAATTCAAAAGGTTATTTTAAATTCTGTGTGTGTGTGTGTGTGTGTGTGTGTGTGTGTGTGTGTGTGTGTGTGTGTGTGTGTGTGTGTATTATACTCTATATTCATAATCTATGCATTTCTAATATTGTAAAAATAATTAGAATGAAATTTAATAGAATGTGATGGGCATGAACTTAATAATACCTAGAACTTTTCAGTGGTTTCAAGCTCAAGAGACAATTTCAGAACCTGAAAGCATGAGAAATGTTTAATCAGTACTACAGCTGAAAGACGAGCAACAAGTCTTGGTATCACTAACTTATTCAAAACCTTACCCTAAAAATGTTTCCTGAACTGCAGCACAGAAAAGCCAAAAGAGTACAGAATGCATTGTCACATGATTAAAAATCATAGTTCATGAAAACTGATAAATAGTTTCAAACGATAATAAATTTGATAAATAAATATAAATCAGAGCAAACATTGTAAATAAATAAGAGAGAAGAGGGTATTTACAAAAAATGTAAACATACGTAACTTGCAGGTTTTATGCAACATGTATATCTATATTTTTACTTACTGACTGGTTAAAGTTTTCTTTTTGATATTTTCATTTCGTTCCTCATCATGATAACACTTACTAACATTCATGTTTATCATAAATATCACAGTACTTTCTGAATTATTTAAAAATATATGAAAGAAAGTGTAGTGTTCATGTTTACAGATGCAGGTGTAACAATATTTGTCATTGCTCAGGGATAGGAAATAATGCACTTCCTGTTTCTCTTACATTTACAATATCATGCCATTTTATAAAAGGAAAGTCAAAGACAGCAGGTCAACAGTAAATGAAAATACTGATTTTAAACAAAATAAAAACTGGATTAATTTCTAATTCAATTTTATGTACATATTTTGCTTTGGTCAGAAGCTACTAATAGCAAAAACAAATCAAGATATCAATATGAATACTAAAAACAGTTACTACACAAGTAGAATACTGCTTCAATACAGAAGACTTGTAGTAAAATGAAAACAAGGTTACCATTCTCTTCACTTCCATCAGTACCAAATTCTTCTTGCTTCTCTTGATTTTTATTATCTGACATTTGTTGCTCTTCAGTCTGCAAGAGGTTTTGTTCTTTGGGCTCATTACGAGCTCGCTTATGACGCTGATAGTTGTCAGTGTGGCGAGCATTCAGTCGAGCAAATCGTTTCTCAGACATACTTCGTCGACCAATACCATCCCTGGTTAATGAGAAATGACTTTCAACGTCCACTGAAAGTCTAGAACATGAAAAGATGTACATTTCACTGACAAAAACGACACTAACAAAACAGTATGTGATTTTTTCGTTTTCTGATAAAACTGATTTGAGCTACAAAAAAAAAACATTAACAGTTCACCTGCTTACAGAAATTTATGCCATAAAATCAGTCACGTTTCCAGATCTTGGTTAGTTAATAGTAAAGAATACAAATTCTTTGTTATGACAGTATGAATAACAGTAACAATTATATCAATAAGGAATTGAAATGTATTTACTATACACACACACACTACAGAATAAAAATAAGCTAGCTAACTAACTATATACATTAGAACTTAGATAATACAAAGAGCAAGTTTACAGATCAAAGCAGACAGTTCTGTATACCTAATATATTTGATGTCTTACATTTCCTCATGTGTCATTAGCTACAGAATCACTAATACACTAATTTGATTATTGGTCCATAATTTTGTTGCAAACGATTATACTATTGTTGTACAGGTGCATTAGGGTTTTAACATTAAAATACCGCTAAGTTCAGTGCACACAATGATAATAAATTTCTTTCTTTCTTTTGTAAGTATTTGTAACAGCCACACTCACTTGTCGACCTAACTTCATAAAACAAAACAGCCTCTCATTATAAACTAAGAAACTAGTGTAGGCCTGACTTCAAATACAACTTTCAACTTGGATAAGATTGATAAACAAATGAGCTAAGTCCCTGAGTAATTGACGAATAGGACAGATGTGATAGCCCTCACTCCTATCACTGTATAACTTTTCTGACATCAAACTGACTTAATCACTACTGATCACTCGCAATTATATTGTATCATTGTTTCTACAAATTACATGAAGATTGTTAGTTATTAACTATAACTTTATGCACTTTGTAGCAAACATCCAAGTTAAAAACATTCAAACAGTACGTTATATGAATACAAGTCACATAAAAATATTAACACAAATACCATAAATGTCACAGTTAGTCCTAGTAGATAATGCTGTATTTTACACAGAAACAAATAGTTATTTCACCCAATTTTTCTGGTTATTTCTTTATATTAAGCTTTAGTAATAATGTTAAAAACGAAAAAAAAATTACTTAAGATAATATAGTATGTAGACCATCACTTGTAATGAATGTTTTATGAAAAAGGTTAATAAATTGACACTCATGCTTCTTAAAATATGTAGCATAATTCTGAGGGGCTATTAAGTGTCCAAATATAATTATTTTGAAACCAATCTTTAAGTCTAGGAGTTGAATAATAAGAGGGCGCTTCTTAACATAGTTCAATAACAGTAATAAACTTGTGTAGCATTGGCTGTTCAATAATCTGCTATATCTCCCCAAATCGATTTAACTTAACATTGATTGTATTGGATCATAAGTTATTAAACTGCTTGAGATAAAACAAAGTTTACTCTTTTATGATACGATTCTTAGATTCAAATTACAGATGAACCAAGGTTTTGCAACTTGGATATGATTTCAGGAAACATTCACCAAGAATGAAGATGCTCCAATTACCAATTTTTAAATTAGAAACATCATAATTACTATACTAGCAATGATTAATAGAATTTCATTCCTAAAGAAAACTGTGCTTGATGTTTTCTTACTTAGCATTGTAAATAATAAGTTGGCAAACAACAATTTGAAAGCATAATAAAGTGACTTATTTTGGAGAGAACATACTAGTTCTTTCAACAGAACATCATTTTCTGCAGTTACAACCTGTAGCTAAGTATACAGGGTTTACTTGAGTAAAATAACACATTATGCTAATAGATTAATTAACTGATAAATAATAGTTTATAAGCACAATAAAGTTTAATTTGGGTGGAACATAATTACAAGCTTCAACAGAACAATGTTCTCTCTTCTGTAGCTCAATATATAGGGTTTATTGTGCTTATAAACTATTGTTTGTCAGTTTACTAACTTATTAGCATAATGTGTTTCTTTACTCAAGTAATTACCTTAATATTATTTTTTATATTATTTTAATAGTGAAGTAAAACTTTTTACCTAAATATTGTTATGTCATGAATTTTGTTCAGAGTTGATTTAATGTCAGGATATACTTAAAAATCTGTGCAGAATTACATGATCTGGATGTGGCTAACTGTGCAACATATGGCATGACAAAATTGTCAACCATTTATTTTCAATGTGTAACAAATATACATTTATTCTTTAAAAGGTGAATTATGTACTCCACAAATCAACAGTACAGGGAAAAATTTATAGCCATTCAAATGCAACATAGTCTTGAAAAATCAAAAGAAAAACAATTACTAACATTTTATATTTGCTGTGGTAACCTTGTTTTATTTTCTCAGCTCAGTGCAAAACCTTTTGTAAAACATAGAAGTGCTCTAACAATTAAGTTCATCTAACAATTAAAACAATGAAAATGTTATAACCAATATAAAAAAAAATCAAGACACAAAAATGTTAATACAAATTTTATCTTTATATTTATGTCATCAAAGGTGACCTTGTACTGGAATATCTTAAGTTTCATTTGAGTGCTGTAGTTCAGTTGTTAGTTACTGTTTTGTTGTAATTAGCAGTCATTAATATCTTTACCTAGATTTCAAAATCAGACATCGGAACAGATACAGAGAAAAGCCACTTTGCTCTCATCTTCAGAAATGCAACTGTGGAACAGGCTTTTTAAAGTTAGGCAATAAAAAAAATCCCAAACAAAAGCAAACAATGTGGCAATTAAATCTACATTTTTAATGCTTACTAGAAAGGTAAATTCTGTTATTGTTCACTGTGAATAACAAGCATATTAGATATCAAACATGGAATTTCTTTATTTCATGTAGCAAAGTATTTTTTTGAAGTTTTACCTGTTTGTAAGTCATGCATCTTTTATAAAATCAATGCAAAAATTAGAAATAGAAAAAGGGTGTCTCTTCAAGATGCAACATTCATGGTTTGCATGTATATTTTACATCAAATGTACATCTATATATTTACTTACTGGTTGGTCGAAGTTGCCTCTCTTACATTTTCATTTCCTCTCTCAACATGATAACACTTAGTGATACTCATATTTGGAATGAATGACGTGGTACTTTGTGAATTTTCACAAGCAGAAGTATCTGAACTGGAACTTCTATTTTCCAATGAGCTAGTGGGTTTTTTCAGGAAGTTTCTACTACTGCTAAAGGTTGTGTTACTTTGGCCAGTTAATGAAAGCAGTGGATCAACATTCCCATCAAAAGAAGACATTTGTCGAGCAATAGTGAGCAGGATGGCATTAGAGGTAACAACAGGGTCATCCACTTGGTGCAGAATTTCCATAGCTTCCATGTTAGTCCTTCTTAGCAAAGAAATATCATTGATTTTAACAAGCTGATCGTTGGTACGAAGCCGACCGTCCTAAGTACCAAACACAAACAGAAATATTAATAAATATTAAAAATACATTTTTTATAGTTCAAGCAATTAATGAAATGACAAAAATATTTTTTGTGTATTTTTAAATGATTCTACTAGAAGAAAGTCAACTAAAGTTTAGTAATAAGTACAACTTTTCACATTATTCCTTCAGATGCTAACCTTTAGGTAACTCTTGCCCAAATTCATTACAACCTGATATTTCTAATCTTTAGGACGTTTTTTGATGTTAATTCTTTATGCTTGAAACTATTTTTGTTTTAATTTGCCACAATCAGCGCTGATGTTAAATTCATAAAGTTAGGTAATAAAAGTTCATCACTAAAGACTTTTAAAAGTTTAATAGAACATTCTATATTTCAGTCAAAGAGATGTCATAAAACATTCATTTTTATCTAAGAAGAAATATGAAAAACAAGACAAGTAGAAGCTTCGTTAGAATCAGTGTATCTTTACCTTTGATGCAGCACCACCACGTAAAATATCCTTGACAAAAATTCCCAAATCTACTGTACCATTTGCTGTTGTACTGATTTTTCCTTTGACACAAATCCCTAAACGAGTGTCATTCAATGGTATGCAAAACGTCAGAATCTCTCTGTGTTTCAAATGCTCAATCCCAGATCCATTTCCAACTTGATGTGGTAACTAAGGCCCAAAGATAAGAGAAAATTATTTGACAGATTATGAAACATAATCCTGGAATTAATTTAGCTCTACATTAGGACCATTAAACAATCTAGACATAATGTTTACTAACACAGCAGAAAGACACAAATAACTCCAGTGTTACATTATGATTAATAAGCAATTCAATCAAACTTAATCAATAGTTTCTTCCAAACAGTTTTAAATACACATATCAAGAGATATTTCAGTAACCTCATCTCAAAGCAATAGAATTTGAAAATGAAAACAGTTTTTAAAATCTCTAATTACTACTTTTCTTCTATTGTAACAACAATAATGAATTATGCTTAGTTTTTTCCTCTTTTCACTATTATGCCTTCTTCCAATTACAGAAATATCATTATTTATCCTCTTGTATTTCCTAAACATACTGACCCTTTCAACTGAATTAAGATAGAAATTTCTTTCAATAATAATTGAGGAATAGTTTCACATTTCCTGGTCAACATTTAACTAAATTACACACTTTATGCCACAGTTTATACTTTGTACTAAACTCAATTACTTAGTGAAAAAAAGAAGTGACTTTTTAAAATATCTAAACCTCAATGTTTAAGGTTTATCTCTACAAAACTCATTTTGAAACATACATGTAGGTCATACAAAACAACTGAGCCTAGAAGCTTTATTATATATTGCAGTGTTACAACATACCTTGTATCGTTTTTTGCTGACTACATCTTGAGACCGGATATGGCTGACAGCTGGAATACGTTCCTGTCGAGAAACCACTAGATTTACATATTCTCCTTGTGGAATGTTTTTCAAAATTCGAACAGCTTCTGTCTGGGATAGACCAGTCATTTCAACTCCATCGATCTGTAAACAATTCAGATGTTGAATGTCTGGCTTAAGTGGATCTGCAACTCACCTCATTCAAAATATTTGTAAAAGGTTATCAAACATGGACGAAGGTAATTAACATTATAAAACAAACAAAGTGAAGCAGGCATCACACTGAATGTTCAATATTTTCTGTATTCCCCTGATACACTTCGTGATAAAAGTGGAAACTTTAGAGAATGATAAAGGCTTCTCACAGCTTGATAATATTTACTCAAGGGTTTTGAAGAAAGATAAAGATTATGCATGTGAGCCATTTGTTACCATTTTTTCTAAGTTTTAGGTGTTGGTGGCTGTGAGAACACTGCTCCTGTTGCTTTACAAAAGTATTACGATCATTTGATCAGCAGATCAATCACATGGCAAGGTAATGCATGCATGTTATTATACTTTGAATTGTAGGTTGTTCATGCAGAAAAGCTTGATAAATATTTAAATGATTTTATTTTTATTTTAGAGTTTAGTACTATAGACAGAATGATCTAAATGGATAAACAGGTTCGTTATTGTCTTCGACTAACGTGCATGTCTATGTACGTATGATTATAATGGGTCAACTATTCAACTAATGTGTGTGTGTGTCTATATACCTATGATCTAAATGTATGTCTGTATATGTATATACTTAAATACCTATGATGACGACCTTTTTCTTTAAGTCTCATACAATATCCTGATTCATGCTGTTGCAAATTTAACAGACAATAAAAGCTCATACTTTTTATTATTTAAATACAATTATAAACACATGTAAGTTAAATCGAAACATGCAACAAAAAATTACCAAAAAATGTTGAAAATGTGATATTTAATTTCAAGCATTTTAGCTACATACAAGTAGCATGTATTTAGAACTTTGAGATTAAAGTGTTTACTTAACATGGAACTTAAGTATACTGCATGTTTTTCTGAGAACAATACTTATGAATTTTGTGCTCTTGGTAAGTAATTCAATCAACAATACAAGAAAGATACATGCTTTATCCTTATACCTTACATTTATGATTAAATGTGTCAATTTGTACATGAACCAAACCTTACTTTCTTTAATAATTAATTCTTATAGATTATCTGCATCAGATTAATTACATGTTATAGGTTATATACTATCGTCAAATTATTATTCTGCAGTCCTGAAACATTATTTATAATAAGTAAAAGATGTCTACATTATTAAAGTCAAAGCTTGAGTGACAAACCATCCACCAAACAGTTACATTACTAGCTAAAGCAGTACATAACAATCCAAACCTAATATACAAGTAATTTATACCACATCCTAGTGACAGGAATCTTCTATTATTTCTCTAAGTATGCTAGTGATAAAGTGGTACCAACATCAATGTAGATACACGTTTACCTCTAAAATCCTGTCACCTGGATTTAATCTGCCATCTTGAACTGCAGCCCCCTTAGGTAAAATATTTTTTACATAAATGGGGCAGTTTCCACCTGCAGGATTATCTCTTGTTGTTATGCTGAATCCAAACCCAAATGGTCCTGAACAAATACACATTATTCCAAAAATATACACATTGATCATTATGCTGAGACTATACAATACAACTTGTTATCAAAAATACTTTATTGATAATTTACATGGAGGCTGGGTCAAATACAAAAATCAACTGAAGTAACACACTTAATACAAGGTATAATACATACTAAAATCTGAATATAATAAAACCTTAGAATTAAAACTATTTAATAATTAAAGAAAAACTAGAAGGTGCAACTTTCATAACTGATCAGATGAAATGACCAGAGTTGAAAGGAATTAAATGATTTCTTGATAAGTGACTTTGTAACCAAAGGGTACTAATATTTTACAATATACAGCCAGTTATAGTTCAGTACACGAGATACAGCCACAACAGATGATATAATTCATCTCTCATATGGCTGGAATAATGAGAGTTGATATTGTAGAATTACAAGTACTCAACTATATTAGAATCACCATAATGATGTATGGACCATTATATTTTTCCCCACATTTGCAGACTGCCAAAAATGCAAAAAATAAAAATCTCACACTTGATTATATCAGCTGGTTATATTTTCAACTGTAGTCTCCAGTAGATTACTTTAAAAAAAATTTTTTTCAGAGCCACTTCATGAAAACAATAACTTAAAACAGAAAAAAACTCAAGTGTTAGAACTAACTGGAAAACTGGATAGCATCATAAAAAAAAGATTATAAAAGAACAGTGAAACTAAGATTTCTTATTTTATTGTTGTACTAGAATGGAAAAATAGTTATGAATACAAAAATGGGATCATTATCTTACACAGACATACATCTAGTTTCTGAAAAAATATATATTATAAACAAATACTATAATAAAGAAAACAAGCCTTAACATTCTCTTTATATAAATATTAGGGGAATTATTCTTGCTTGTATAAAAATCCTATAGCAAGTGCAGCAACGTATAAGAAATTAAATTTGAAATTACTATACTCAAATAAATTGTTTAGTACTTGCCAAGCTAAGAAGTTATTAATTGGAGTTAAAACTGTCACCCAAGAATAAAATCAGATATGTTCATAGGAGAAAATATTGCTATCCCCATACAGTTCAAGTTCTATTCATTTCACTTTCTCCTCTGGGTAAACTGGGTTAAATGTACTTAGAACTGTATCTCAGTCATCAAAAGGAAATGAAAGAGTGTGATATTTTGGTATATACTGAATATACCTAAGTTATGCATACAGTTATTAACAAATCACTAAACAGTTACTGATTATATAGGAAACGTCAGTTTTTTTCAAGTCAGAAAATCTTAACACTTTAGTTTGGTCAGTTATCACAAATAAAAGAATGAAAAAAATCACAATAAATGAATATGTTTAATAAAAGTGATGTTCTTTTACCAATCTAATCTATAGGATCTAAAATAATCAAAAATTAGGCATAACTATCTTTTTTACATATAATATTTTATGTATGGTAAAAGGTTATAGTAGTTTAAGCAGTGCCTAACTAGAGAGACCTACCTTTCATCAGCTGTATCAGAATCTTTTGTCCAATCTTTCTGGTGTTTGATATGAGAGGAATGAAGTTTTGGCTTAAAGAGGGACGTATCTCTTTTGATGTTTTCACTGAAAAAACGTTTGTCTTTAAACCTTTTAAAAATACAGAGTAATTAAAAGTCTTGCTTACCATTTTCTAAAATATTGGTTTAAATAGTAACCTTTCAATCAAACTTTATCTCAGAAACATTCAGATTCTTGGTGATCATTAAACTCAACAATTGATGATGCAAAAATTGCAATTTTCACTATTAAATTCTCTAATTATTTTGATTTAAAAGTAACCTTTCATCTATTATGGAGCCAATTTCACATAGTGAACAAACGATATTCTCTCCTCATCAGTAAAAGTGTTAATAACCATACCAGCCATTCCGAGATACATTTTTATTTCAAGTGGATTTCTCATCATCAAGAATTACTTCACCACAGTGATTATACAATAAGTGAAAGTCTTTTGTGTTTCTTTGTGTACTGTGTTATCTATGTTAATGCTAAACTCCATTATGCTTGAACTTACCTACATTGTGCCACTGTTAACCAAACATGCTTGTGCAAATCTAAAGAAACTTAACTTAAAAAATCATCAACAGAAGAAATGACATTTATTTCATTCAACAACGAAGAAAGGAAAAACTAATCCCTAATTTTGTGAAGATAAAACAGTCGAAGAATTTTACCCAATGTACAAGCATTATCCATAATTTACAGAAAAAACTACTTAAAGCCATGTTAAGCTCAAAATAT
The DNA here is from genome assembly GCA_011833715.1 of Carcinoscorpius rotundicauda. NCBI lineage: Eukaryota > Metazoa > Arthropoda > Merostomata > Xiphosura > Limulidae > Carcinoscorpius > Carcinoscorpius rotundicauda. Next base: position 9,439,260 of record CM022406.1, on the reverse strand, counting down.
AAAGAATTAAATGACTTACAGAAACAAAAAAATTAATCTAGACTATCAACTGGCCTGTTGCATTCAACCAGATATTTATGGACTCATACAACATAACATAAATCAACTCAACAGTAAGAATGACAAAGAAAAGTAGGTCCATCACAACAAGAAACTAGATAAATTAAAGTGCCAATACGATGAACCACCAACAATCCTCATAATTAACATATATGACTGAAAATCAAGCAATGAAGAAATACATCTACTCAACAAAGGACTCAACTTTGAAGCAACAGCTAGAAATATTCCATCCATTAAAATGAAAGCCTGCCTGGAAGAGCTAGCTAGAAGACAGGTGACCCGCTCTATGCAAACTGAAAACACCAACAGAATAACAAAAAACAACCACTAGAAAGAAGATAACTTTGACAACAATTCACTGACAACCATCAACCTATCTTTCCAGATAGAACTGAAAACACCTATTTCCCTGAAACACCTCAAAACAGTATTTTAAACAACTTTCTCAAAGAATTTTCACACAAAACTATCAATATAATTGTACAGAAAATAAATCCAAATAACAACCTCATACAAAAAGATATTAATTCTATGAACAACTTAAAACAAGACAATACCACCAAAATTCTAAAAGCAGATAAAGGCAACACTATAGTTATAATAACCACAAATGAATACATTCAAAAAATGAACATTGTGTCAGTTACAAACAAATTTAAACGACTGAACACAAATCCAACAAAAACACATGAAAACCAGTTAAACAAAATACTACAACAAATGAAAAACTAACACAATCTCAGAAAACATTTATTCTTACCTACGAAAGACTGACTCATGCACCCCACAACTATTTGACACCCCCAAACCTCACAAACCTAACTGTCCTCTACAACCTTTAATGTCGGCCTAAGAATCATTTAACTACAACATCAGTAAGTATATAGCATGGACATTTTCTAAATATGCAACATCAGCTGGGTTTTTTTCAAATATTCTTTCAACTTTAAATATATTCTTAATCAACTAAATCATGAAGTCTTAATGGCTAGTTTTGACGCAATCTCCCTTTTCACAGAAGTCCTAAGAACTGAAACCTCTAAGATAGCTTAAGAGCTTTCTATCCAAGACCCCAACCCATTGACACACAACCCCAGCAACCAAATAGCAACCCTCATTGAATACACTACCACCAAAACTAGACTTCATGTTCAGAAACCAAAACTACATACAAATAAATGACCTAAGTACGGAGAATCCCATGTCACAAGTTTTAGTCAACATTTTTATGACATTGATTGAATCACAAGCAATCAATTCATCCTTACAACCACCACTATAGTGATACAGGTATGTGGATGATATAGTGAAACAGGTATGTGGATGATATAGTGAAACAGGTATGTGGATGATATAGTGATACAGGTATGTGGATGATATAGTGATACAGGTATGTGGATGATATAGTGATACAGGTATGTGGATGATACAGTTGCTGGATTCACAGCTGATGATTGCACACTTAGTTTTTTTCAATCACATTAACTTACTTGATACGCCCCTACATTAAGTTCACCCATGAACAGGAAAAACTAACCAAATAGCTTTTCTTAACTTCAAAATCACCAGAACTGATACACTATTCATAACAGAAATCCACAGAAAAATTACTCATACTGGATTATACATTCCGTGGGATTCAGCACATAAAACAAAACAAAAACTCAACATGTTAAGAAACCAAATAAACACAGCCACTAAACTATGCTCACCCGATAAAATTAACAAAATCAAACAATGCTTCATCAACATCAACAAATTTCCTCAAAAATCTAGGGAAAAATTTATATGCACAACTAAACCAACAATAAATCCCAAGGTACAACAAACTACAAAATCTTATACTGTTGGATACCACATGTTCCTAATATCAGCAAAAAACAACGAACATTTGGAAAAAAACTTACAACAAAACACAACATTCCAGTAAATACCACATTTATTCAAAAACTAGGTGCAAAACTAAAGTTCACAATTTGTAAAAACTGCACTGACAAACACAGCACCTAAATAATTTATAAAATACAATGTAACAACTGCCATGACTTCTATATTGGGAAAACAAGCAGAAAAATGGAAACTAGATTCAAAGAACAAAAAAAAACACATTCACACTTTGGACACTGCAAATCAAATAAATACAACATAATCATAGAAAACATCCAGATATTAAATTGAGAACAAATATAAACAAACATTAAGTCAAAGAAGCCGGCCCTACCTATAAAGCAACTAAAACCAAAATTAAACCAATATAAAGCAGTGATTCCCAACCTTTTTTATGCTCTGCACCCCTAAAAAATTTTAAATTTTAATATGTTCTCACACCCCTCACAGTAATTATTTATTTAAGAATAAAGGTGAAACTGGCCAAAACAAATTTTTTATAATGTTATTTCACACCCCCTAGAACGCTATCTCGCAACCCCAAGGGAACCACTGATATAAAGGAACACTTTTATATCTATACCAATTAATAACATCATATCCACCTGCAACGCCCCCGACAATCCAGTACTCATTTATACTCTCATCCCTAAGACGTGTCCATCAATGATCACATTCAAGCTCTCTTTCTTAATCTGAAGATGACACAAGAAGATTGAAACGTTGTTCTCTCCTTATCAATAAAAGTGTTAATACTCATACCACCTATTCTGCGATCCATATCACAGAAGATTTGAACACTGTAGAAATGTCAGTGAAAAAGCAGGAGGTAAATATCTATCAGAAATACATTTTTAGTATAAGAAAATTATAATTTCCAATATTGTAATTATCTCCACTCACAACAGTAATTAGAATCCTATATTAAAAAGGAAGGTCCAGTGTGAAGGAATGGTAGAAGTAACCTCCCAAAAGCAACTGCAGGATATCCCATACCAATTTGAGCCAGGTATACTTTTCACCCATTTGTGGCATGTGCAAGATATAAGGATAGAAAAATGAAAGAAGCACATCCATGTAGGAGAGTGTGGCAGGAAAAATATTGTAACTTGATCCTGAAATGAGAAAAGTGGATAAACAAGGATGTAACCCTGGATGGAGAGTGACTAGAACATGACAAGTCATACTCAATAAGTCAATCAGATCAATAAGACAATATATTAATTGGATCTGAGGAAGGACTCTAATTTAATCAAGCAGCTCGCTCAAGCCACAACAGAAGAAGCTGCTAAGTAGAACTGGACAATTTCTCTTTGGAATGAGCTGTAATAAGGAATCCAACAACTACTAATCTCAAAATGGATAGTCAGCATAATGACAGGAAAGGATAAATGATCAGAAGCCTTCAGGTGCATGCAGCATGCTATTCTCCTCACTTAATTGTGAGGCAAAGGGATCAGCATGAACCCAAATATCAGGAGAAGGAAAAAAACCAATAAGAGTTGGGAAGACTTCACAAAATAACGAAGGATGAGGCATATAAGAAAAAGGTGAAATGGATAAAAACATAAAAAAACTTGGACAAAATCCATAAAGACCAAATTAGATCTATGATACTCCTCACGTTGGCAAAGGGAAGGAACAGCAAACTTTGGAGGTGGAGAAAGGTGATCAAAGTCTTCATCGGCCAGTTGAGGAGAAGCCTGGACAATATCTAAGGACAAAGGTTGTTCCTTGTAGTATTCAATCTCCCAACATTTAAAAGCAGATAAATCTACTGTTGGATTGCCTAGATCTGAGGCCTGAGAAAAAAATGTTAGTTGATTGTGTTATCCCTAAAGTGATAATGTTAACTTTTGAATTTATAGTTACAAAAAGTTCACCACATGCAGAAAATAGAGCAACCAGAATTAACTGATAAATACCAATGTCAGACACAGGTTGAATAAAAACAAATTAATTTAAAAAAGATCCACTTTGTGGGTAAAAGAAAGCTGTGAACATGAAGCATTAAGCAAATGAAAGAGTATGTCCAAACTACATCAATGCTAACCAAGAAGTGACAGTTCGGTACAGAATTATAGAGAGAGTCACATGCATCATGTGAGCATGTCATGCTGCTATTGGTGAGGGAGATACACATGATTACTTGCACAAAAGACATGTTGAAAGTTTGCAATTCCAATGGGGGAGAGTAGAAGGCTTGTGTAAATAAAAATTTTGCATACAGAGGGCAGTATTAAACAACAGCTAACCTTGTGAGTGGAGATAAGTGACATCAGAATTAAAGTTTTATTCTGTGTTTCTCAAATATTTTCATCTGTATTCAATAAAAGGAGTCCAGAGAAACACATATAACAAATTAACTAAATAGTTATATATAAAATAAATGTCTTTGTGAATATTAGAAGTGCTGAAATTTTGCCCAACAGTTTTTGACAATATGATATATTTATGTGTATATAAATCAACTACATAGAAAAATATTTAAGTCATGGTGGTTGGTCCCAGTACTGAAGGCAGAATACTGAGAATAATTCCATTACTGGATGTACATGGGGTCAGTCCCAGTGTTGAAGGAGAAATAGCAGCTATAATTCCATTACTGGATGTACATGGGATCAGTCCCAATGTTGAAGGAGAAATAGCAGCTATAATTCCATTACTGGATGTACATGGGATCAGTCCCAGTGTTGAAGGAGAAATAGCAGCTATAATTCCATTACTGGATGTACATGGGATCAGTCCCAGTGTTGAAGGAGAAATAGCAGCTATAATTCCATTACTGGATGTACATGGGATCAGTCCCAGTGTTGAAGTAGAAATAGCAGCTATAATTCCATTACTGGATGTACATGGGGTCAATCTAACTTCCAAAGGAGGAATATTGACTATAATTCCAAATTTATCATACATATCTACAGTAAAATATACAAGTCTATTGTACACAAAAAATTAAGTGTTTGAAAAGTATTTGTACTTCAGATAATTTTGTGAACTGACAACTTATTATGGTTCAGAATAAGTATTCACCAAACTAAACTAAACTAACGTGGCAGGGATTCAGTTTAGAGAGAGAGAAATCAGAAGAGTTCTCTCTCCAACTGGGGTGTTCAGGAGCTTTTTAGTTCCTCTTCGTCCCCTTTCGTGAGAAATTTTTGAAATGCCCGTGGAATTTTTATTTTATTTTTAATATTTCAACACTGGAGTGGGGTATTTGTGAGTGAGAGGAAGGACGGGAAACCTGGACGAGAGCAGCGAAAGTGAGGTGAGCCAGACCTTGGCTCTAGGACGGAGTACGCTGGCGAATTAATCTTTAAAATTTACAGTGATTTTTCTAGGTGACGCGGTAAATAAGTATTCAGTTTCTTTAGTATCCCTTTATACTGTACCTGATACACCTCTTCTGCCGTGAACTACCTGGAAAATTTTATCTGCTCAAACAATTAGAGAGAATAATTTAGAAAAGGATTTAATTGACATGCGTTAATTTATTATCTAGTATTACTTATCAAAATGAAAAATCTACTGTAACCTAGCAGATATACCTTGTTTCTGTCTGTCCACCAAATCTATCATTTGATGTTCATTTCTGGATAACTCCTTATGGACCATGGAATTTGTATAGAAATAAAGTTGACGTTCTTCATTTTTTTCAACACAACCTACTGGAAGGGAGCTTTTGGCTAACTGAATCTTTACTTGTGGCTCTTTCAATGCATCTTTGAACAACTTTTGAGCTTTCTGAAAACTAACATGGAATAAGCTTTTTCCATTAATTGAAATTATACGGTCTCCAACACAAAGTCTGCCATCTTGATCAATCCTGCCACCAGGTTCAATTCCCTGAACCTTGATTCCCATACCTCTATCATAAGAAAAATATCACTTTAATACTTATAAGGTTTTTAGATACTCCAGAAAATTCATATGATTACAGTGTACAAAAATGTTTAATTTTCCCTGAGAATTTTGGAAAAGTTCAAAATTTAAAACAGCAATAATCTAAAACTTCAAGTTAATATCTTCTATTCTACTGTATGTTTTTAAAATTATACTTCTACAAAGAATATTGTTTTTAATTTTTTTATACATATATAAATTATATAATTAATTTATGGAAAAAAAAAGATTGACTACAGTTACCTTCCGTGCTGGTCATAGTCTGAGATAACGTGGATACCTAAAGGCCCTGATTCATTCTTTAGAATAACAGAATTTTGTCTATGAAAAACAAAAAAGTAAAGTGTTCCATAAAAAAAGTGATAAAACTTTACATTTTTTATGAATATAATTTAATACCACTGAAGGTTAGCTAGTATACAATATGTTCCTCCAACACAGGACAATCTCCACCAGTTTTAACTAACAGACTGAATGAACAGCAAGTATTCAACAGCATTCACCATCAGCACCTTGGGCTACATCAATCAAATGGTTCAATTTAACCATCAATCTCAGAACATACCCATGACCATAGCACATGATTTTACACAACAGGCTAGATTACAGTGGCAAATACACTTATAAATGAAGGAGTGTGTGTGTGTGTTTTCTTATAGCAAATCCACACTGGGGTATCTGCTGAGCCCACCAAAGGGAATCGAGCCCCTGATTTTAGCGTTATAAATCCGTAGACATACCACTGTACTAGTGGGGGGCTACAAATGCAGGAAATGTGGAAGTACAAAAAGTACTTTTTTCTATACAGTAGTACAACATAATGAGACTTCTATGATGAAAAAATACAAAAATGGAAAAAAAATATAATAAAATACAATAAAACCTGTCTAAGCCAGGGCAGAAACCTGTACAAGCCTGAAATATCAAAATTTTGCAGCATTATCTTAAGGTTTCTTTTTTAAAAGGCCCTTTATGTGGCGGAATCTGCATAACACGGACAGAAAACTATTTTTCACCTATCTCATCAATCTATCTATCAATGAGTAGAACCTGAATAAGGCAGAAAATTTTTTTGATTAATTTTTAATTTATTATTTAATTAATATTTTTTTTAAATATTAATAAATTTTTGTTTAATTAATAATTTGTTTAAATATTAATAAATTCTTTGACATTTTGTTACAGTAAGTACTGGTTGAATGTATTCTGTTATTTTTAATGCTCTCATTATTCTGGAGGTCACTATTTGAAAGAATGATTGACTGTACTTTTGGCTGAATTTGCTGATGAAAAACTATGGGTAATCGGTAAAAGCACAAATCTGCACTGTTTCAAAAATTTAAGGAAGACTCAACTTCCTCTAAAATGGATAGCAAATAATAAAGCATGGATGACTAGTGCTATATTCGAGGAATTTTTTTGAACAAGATAATAGGGATATTCTTTTCCCACATAATGTAATTTGTCACCCAAAAGTTCAACTTTCATATGTCCATTTAGTCTTTCTACCTCCATGTACAACATCAGTTCTACAGCCATTAGATAATGGAATTATACAGTGTATAAAACTAAAATACAGAAAATTGATGCTTCAGCATATTATTGCAAACATAGACGACTGCAAGAGAGCATCTGAAATGACCATGAAAACTGACTTCTAGTAAAGTCCAAACTCTGATTGAGAAAGGTGTTATTTTTTAACTTCATGAGATAGTTCATTAAAAAAATGAAACAGTTGAAATTGGACACTTTCTTCGAAAAAATTTGATTAAGATTTTGTGTACTTGTGTATATTTTGAATGTCTATTTTTGTTCTTATTCTAATAAATATAGCATAAACAGTATAATACCTTTATTCACACATGTCTTACTTCTTTTAAGTCAAGCAAGTATAACGTTCTGCTCAAAAATTATACATAAATAAAAACATTCACATTCACTGTCTAAGCCAGAAAACCTGCTTCAGCCAGAAATTTTACTCAATCCCATGTGATTCCACCTTAGACAGGTTTTACTGTATGCTAAAATATGATATGATAAAATACGATAAAATATAAAATAAAATGTGATAAAATATAAAATAAAATAAACACCATTTAAAAACTAAATGCTATAAATATTCCAGACTACAGAAGATCTTAATCCAGTAAAACCTGTCACTCAGAAATTTGATCACATGAATGAACCACAAATCATAACTTTAACATCATTACTACTAGGTCTATATTTTCATTAAAAAACCTTTCTAACTGTGAAACATCATCCTGATCTGAATGCTCTACAAACATCCATCCAACTAAAACTGTTCTAATGGGCATGGTAATAAACAACCATTAGTTTGTGTTTGATGTATCCTAAATGTATTAATAATTTATTTTCAGTTTGCCTTTTCATACATGTATGTGTTTGATTACAATTTATTTCACACTAATACTTACATTCTAATTGTATTTCACAGCTTATCCCATAGTTTTTACACATTTGTATTTATTTCACTGTTCATTCTTCTCTGTCGTTTCTATGCTGTATGTTCTCAAAGAACATTTGGATTCTACCTAAGTTTGACTTGTACATATATGTATACACACACACACACACACCAATAAAAACTTTGATAATAATGGAATGAGTATCTTACAAAATTTTGACAAATATAAATAAAATTCTAAAATTTAAAATTGAGTAATGAATTAAATTAAATGATTACTTCTGTTAGTGTCATGTAAGATAATTAATTAAGCAGTATTAACAATGTAATAAAAATGATCAACTGTTGTTACTGTTTTCAATATTCCAAATCCAAACAATTAAAATATTGCAATTAATATTTTCTCATTATTAATTTTTATTAGTTCAAAGTGGCTTAGCCTACTGACTAGAGTAAAAAAAATCAATATTAGTGTTTATCATTACTACTACTTTTGGTTTTTACAATTATCTAAGTCTCATAAGAATAACCAATTAGTAAACCCAATGAATCAACTGTCAGAATTTCATTAACCACAGAGCTATAGAAAAGTTTCGATAAATGTCTACAATATGTTACAGTGTAAAAACTATGACAGTAGACCTAAAATAACTGAACCAACCTTGGTTTCTTTATATATCAGTTTCATTAAACTCTAAAAAAGTTTGCATGCACAAGAATATATTAGAAAACATAATTTATTCTGTAAGAATCAGCTCACCACAAGGAAATATTATATTTTTATATGAACTACTCTGTGTCCTGTTTTTCAGTGTGGCACCATTTGACACCCTTCCAAATGCACAATTCCCTCAACAACTACCTATGAAGCCTAATCTAAATACCTGATACTACACTACAGTCAAAAAGAAATCCAAAAGTCCAAGCCAACCTGTCCTCGTTTTTGATTGATAAATCAATGCATCTATCTCTTGACTGACCAGCTGATGTTCCCAACTCACCAAGAGGTTCGTTTCTACCATCTTGCATCTTGAAACACATAAAAAAAATTATTACGCGTAGGCCTTAGACAAAACAGTCATTAAATTTCCTTAGAAAGGAAAAAAATGATGGCTGTAGTCTGAGAAAATAAAACAAACTATGTAAACTGAGCAAGCATCTTTAAAAGTGAAACTATAATTATCGTTTCTAAATTCAAGAATTACAAAGACAATTTTTCTATTTAGTGTTATCACTTTTATCTCATTCATTTACATAATATTAAACACGTGATGTTTTCTTTTTATTTATTCAAATAAAAAGGATGGAAATAAAAGGTAATTGTGTAGCAACTGTACCACACCACTGGCCACAAGCACTCACTATACTATAAAAACTATATCATCTTCTTCAAAACAAGAATATCAGATTGGGACAAAATGTAATAAAATGTAACTTACAAAAGATAAAGAAATATCAGCATTTTTTAAACATTACAATATCTAAAATTAAATTGAGAGAAGAAGACAATTTTTACTGTGAATGGTACATTTTTACATCATATCAAAACATTTCAGATGAATTAAGTATTAAAATCAATCTGAGTCTTTATCACAGAATGACCAATTGCATCTAACTGTAATTTTTAACCCTTATTTCTGTTCACTTGGTAAATATTCTAAAAAAAACTTTTCAAGACTTAAGTTTACTATTCAAGGAAGGTACATATACCAGTTTATATCAGGGTACAGATTCCATCTAAGGCTTGCTGGTTTTGTGTGTTTTTATACCTGAATTAATCTCCAATTAATCCACACTAGGTGACTGTCAAACAACTGTGTATTGAAGTTCTATAGACAATTACTCATTCAGTGGAAAACACAGCAAACGTTTAAAACTATAGAAGTTTTAAAAGATTATATTTGTTTGGAAATCATGTTTCTTTATATTAAATTTTATTAAAAATTGTAAAACAATAAAATTCACAATCAACTAACCCCACTACAATAAGCTGTTAAGAAAGAGGAAAAACCCAAATCACATGAATAAGATTTTAAAAACAATTATGTATAGATGTATATATTAAAAAAATAGTTTTGTTCTACATATGTTTTATCTCAATCCACTAACAGAAGGAAAGTTTACATTTTTGAAAAATTTTGAAAACATAATAAGAACATAATAAGTTCATAACATTCAGTATTTGACCATTTCTTAGCTCAAAAAATATTATAGACTTCAATATATTTTCTTTGAAAATATATGAGAAACATTTGAAGATCATTGAAGAGTGTTTTCAACACATTATTAAACACAATTAAATCAACTAGCTTTTCCAAACTGTAATTATTGTACAAGTTGCAATTTTTTCCTGATAAAAAAATTCTAAAAATCTTCAGCCAATGCTGAGGTGAGCATCAATTGAACATTTCCTGTTTATTTACATCAATAGAATCGATTCATCTCTCTAAAAGTTGCTATTTCCCAATACTGAAGATAAGTTTCTGATATGTACTTATCTCCTCTAACATGTATAGTCATTTTTGTTCAGTGCTGCCTTCTATATGCAAAAATTATTTGACGTCACACAAGCTTTAAATGCCAACGTACCCCACAGTCAATGTGGTTCAACTATTGCCATGCCACAACCCTCCACCAAAAGAAGTGAGAAAAACACCCTCCTAACACACGTGATGGTCTAATTGGTTCCACCGAACTATCACTTCAAGAATAGACAGGAAAGAAAACACCAGTCTTCAGTGAGGAGGAATGGTGGAAAATTTAGGGATAGAAATAGGTATCATTCAGAAGCATCTAAAGAACACCACAAAGTGTGATTCTCATTCAAAGAGGTGCACACGTGCAAGCCTGCACCACTTCTGTACCAGGTGTTGCACATGCAGTAGAAATACAACGGTCAAAAGACAGAGAAAAACCAAATAGATTTGAATCCAAACCCCAATATTTGAGCATGTTATTTGCCATGAAGAAAGACTCTAAAAGAATTACTGAGACAGGAATGTGGGGAAGGCTAAAATGTATCTGCTCTCAGATGGCTAAGGTGCAATGAACTGTACACAACTGGTCAATTCCAGACCAAAAATCAATTTTGGTTTCATAATGCTATAAATACTACAGAAAACTCCTATCATCAGAATTTCCACATAAAATTGAGATAATATATACTTTAAAACAGCGAGAAAAACTGTTCTTCTGTCAAGCATAAAACTATAGAAATGAGCTATCTGTGTTTTACCTATCATGGACATCAAAACTCACTTTTTTGGTGGTATAAACCCACAGAGTTACCAGTGGCCCACCATGGGACAAGTAGCAAAATTATTTGTCCAGTAGAAAATTTTTTTCCACTGATTTTAAGATGTGCTTTAACAGCATATAAATTTAAACTCTAATGGGCAGATTGTTAATATTAAATAAGCTGCACATTGGAATTCTTTTCCACACTAATTTGAATAAAACTACATGCAACTTAATAAATTTGAAATTTCTGCTTATGCTACTAAGAACATGAATTTTTTTCATTATATTTATATATAAAATCCTTCTTATTGCTAATTATATCACTCATAGTTATATCAAAAGTAGGAAAACTATTATTTTGTCTTTAAAACTAAAATATTTTAAAAAAGCATTTAAATACCAACCAACTCCTTAAAATTTCAACCTGGCTGATAATTAAATAAAACACAGCACACGCATACAGCAATGCTACTTTTAAGGAAACAAGGGTACTATAGAAGGTCTTAAAAGTTAGTTAATATTTCAATATTAAAAAAAATACACATAAATTTCACTGTCACACTATTCGATGTAAAAATATAGTAATGTATATTTCAAAACAGTGAGTTTGGAAAAGAACAATTTCCCCAAATAATAAGAACTACATATCCATTAACTATGGACTTTTATATTCTTCAATTAGAAATGAAATAAGAGCTGGAAATGACCTACGATACATAAAAAATGCTTTTACATTTTTGGACATTTTCTTCCCATGCATAGTTTCTGAAATTTGAATAGTGGGACATATGTGTCCCAAAAGATAACAGTTGTTATATTACAACTGTCCCAGCAACTAGATTGAAAGAGAGAGAGATGCCTGTAGTTTGGTTTGTTTTAAATTTCACTCAAAGCTTCACAAGGGCTATCTCTGCTATCTGTCCCTAATTTAGCAGTGTAAAATTAGAAGCAAGGCACCTAGTCATCACCAACTCTTGGGCTATTATTTTACCAACGTATAGTGGGATTTATCTTCACTTTATAATGTCCCCATGGCTGAAAAAATGAGTACGTTTGATGTTATAGAGATTTGAACCTGTTACCCCCAGATTATGAGTCAAGTGCCTTAACCACCTGGCCATGCCGGGCCAGAGAAAGAGAGAGAGAGATAGAGGTTAAAAGAATGTAGAAAACATCTTATAATATAATAAAACAGTTCAGCAACAATATATACTGAGAAAAATATGATAGTACTAAAAGGGTTAAGCCAAATGTTAGAAAATAACATTTGAAATGAAGGGTCATTCCATGTCAAACCATCTAGATTTTGGAAAATGACCCCTCAAAATGCCTTAAAAAAATTCACATGTGCTCATCTACCAATATAATGAAAAACTGACAAAGATTAGAACAATATTTCTAATAGTTTCTGATTTACAGCCCTGAAAAAGTTAAGTTTTTTTTATTTTTGGCAAATTCATTTTCAGGCAACTTTGGCTGCTTAAAGCTGCAAGATTAATGGTGGTAGAAGGCTGAAATTACCTACACTGATTAAATTAATCTCACAAATTCAAAAGTGGTCTCAAACCAAGTATATCTCTCTTAGGATTTTCATAGTGAGGCTGTAAAATCACCTGGAAACCCAAACTCGTTAAAAAAACATTGGTTTATTTAATAAGCCATAGCTCTAAGACTCAATATAATACAAAGCTAAATTTTGTTTTCAAATTTCCTATAACATATCAGTTGATAAATTAGCAATTGTTGTAATTAAAAACATATTATATCTCCTGTAAACAAATGTAGTTGCATGGAACTTTTTATGACTTAGCTAAAAATATCCCTACTTCAGGCCACAGTTTGACCATGTCACCAGTTATTCAGCCTTTTCATATTTTTACCATATATTATTACATCTCCGAATATAATCTACAAAAAAATCAGGATGGTGTTCAACCTACGTTTTGAGTTATAATTTTTTAAAGTATCCTCTGACCATACGTTTTTTATTTAAAAAAATTCAGCTTTGGTGTGTTACTGTGTGCAAATATATACATACAATTTTAAAAAATACCTGTCAGAATTTTATGAATCCCATTGGAATATTCTAACCAGCCTTTCACTGTGTTGAATAATGAAGTTGTAAGAAACAAAAAAGAATTAATTAATTTCTGAACAAGTTAAGTGGCATAACTAGTCAGATCACATGGCAATGCAAATATATTGTGTATGCATTACAATTATGCAGATATGGCTGAGTTTAAAATTCATAATATAATAAACACAAAGGTAAATCAGACACAAAAAGCACAGTGCTACAACAGGGTATAACTCAGAAAGATTATAGTCCCACGTAACTACAATATGAAATGTTTCAAAAACTGCTTTGGCAATAAATTAGCTTTAACAACATCAAATAAACATTGTTTTGTTCAGATAGCTTGAATAAATTTCTTAAATTCGTGTTTGATTATGTTGAGATCACTTTGATTTAGAACATAGTAGCGAGCACTACTGCCTTTCACGGTAGGTGCACATATCAGACAAAGAATATGTTGGAAAGGAATTCAGCTTTCATCTGCATGTGACCTTGCAGGCCATGAGAACAGTTTGTTTCTTGATTTCTTCATAAATGACACCAACACATCTGAATGTTCATTTGATCTATCTTTTATGTTTCCCAGATAACATTCATGATTGTATATGCATGCCACATATTTCCCTGGCTGATAATTGTCATTGTTATCAGTAGACCCTATTTGAGCTGCTACAGCATCACTTTCATTGCTACTACCAACAGTTACAACTGTGTACACATCATCATCTGATAGCCTTCTCATATACAGTTTGTTGGTAGAGTGGGGAATAAAGCTATGATGTGACCTAATACCTGCCACAGTTTTTCATTTTTCACAGCACTCAAGTAGATCAAACTTTACACAATTCTGCAAAACTGATTCCCAATTGAAAAGAAAGAACTGAATGCTCTGAATGTGGTCCTTTTCCCAATGGTACATATCAGAGAGACTTAAATTTTGATAATTTGTTATTTTTCACAACCTTCATTTTTTGATGATCATGTTCAAAGATGTAAAAATATATGGTAAAGGCTGACTAGAATATTTCAATGGGATTCATCAATTATTTCATAATTGTATGGACATATTCATACACAGTAACACACCTGAATTGAAGTTTTTTGTGTCAAGTAAACAACGTATAGTCAGAGGATACTTTAAAAAATTATAACTCAAAACGTAGGTTGAACACCAGCGTGTTCAATATTTAATTCAACAGGCAAATATTTCTACTTAAAAATAACAAAATCTATAGCATTTTCACTGACTCCATAAAGTTGTCCATTGAGAGCTCCTTCCAAGATATTGGAACTGCTGTCTACAGCAGTACGTTTTCCTAAGTTTTGGTCAGTTCTTGAAAATACTCCATTTGGTTCTGCTTGGTCATCCTGAAAATAGTCATGTTTATATGTTGTAAACAATAAAATATGACAATAACAAAAAAAGAGATATCTTCTTAAACTAAGTTTATCGTATAAAATATCATATTGTAGTAGAGATGTTTCTTAGATGAAATTGATTTACATTAAAAGCACTTCTAATGATTCAAATATTTTATACTCCCAGCTTGAAGTCAAAGTTAGAATGACATGCAAAGAAAACTTTCTCTAAGCTTTAATAAAATATGGTTTAGAGTTGACTAATAAGAGCCTCATATGCTTTCTTTTTCAACCACAATAAACGTCCACTGTCATAGCCACAAAGCCTGAAGTCAAAGGTTTTGTAAAATAGATTACTTTATCTTAATTTTTTATTAAGCCTCTAAGTTCTACAAAAATGAGAAGTTATGGAATGAATAAATTAATGAAGTAAGGAAAATGAGGAATAATAAACATGATACCACAAATTTTCTGACAGTTTAAGTTGCACTATTGGTCTTCCATGAAAGTTTAAGAACATAAAAAAACATGGAGAAATGTTTTTAGAACTCCTGGCAGAATGTTAAAAAAATTATAGCCTTTAATATAAGCGTAAGAAAATTATTTTTGCTTAAAAAATGATTTATTTATATTGTAAGTTCAAATTTAAAAGAAGAATGTTTAAAGAAATCAATACTACCTTTCAAAATAGATTATTTCTTTATATATAATTTTGTGATTTATACTAGTGTTAGCATCTGATAACTGAAATTAGGTGAAACAAAATATACTCTTCAGAAAAAGAAACACAAAAGGCAAAATTTGAGATAAATTGTTAACAAATTTATTCCGGGTACTTTGGTATGACATGTGCTGAACATCCAAAGTCTGCAAAGGCGAAGTCCACGTTCACTAGTTGAAGTTTAACGTCACTCAACGCCAATAACGAGTATGTCCCCCGTGAGCATCAATAACTGCTTGGCATCTCATGCCCATGGAAGCGATGAAATGACAAATCACATCCTATGGAATGGCTGTCCACTCAGCCTGCAAAGTTGCTGCAAGCTGAGGTAGAGTCCGCGGTTGAAGTTGTCGCCTTCGCAGACGTCTGTCCAACACGTCCCAAAGATGTTCGATGGGGTTTAAATTTGGTGATCTGGAGGGCCAGGGAAGAACGTTGATGTTGTGGTGTCTCAAAATGACAATGGTGGGTTGGGCTGTGTGAGGACGGGCGTTGTCCTGTTGAAAAACGTCGTTAACATTCATCATGATGGGTTGCACATGGGGCCTAAAAATCTCGTCGACGGTTGCGTACAGTCTGATCGGAAATCCTACGCAGCCCTGGTATGATTGAGGCAGTAGATGCCGCAATGGTGGTCCTGTCCCGAAGGTGATGTAACCGGATGTAGTGATATTGTGCGGGCGTGCTCACACGAGGTCTGCCAGATCGTGGACGATCACGAGTTGATCCGTGTTGTTGGTGACGATTCCATAGCCTTGTGATGGTGCTTGGGTGGGCATTCACAGCTCTGACAACATCTGATCGAGATTTGCCTGCTTCCTAACGACCAATGGCATTGTTGCGTTGTGCTTCAGTCAGTCTTGGCGTAACTGTATTGCGTGTCGGTAGCTTAACACTGAGCTATGGAAACCGAGAACCCATCACTTCTACAGGGATTTTGCACATGTTGCACTTGCAGAACATGCAGATCTCTCAAACAAATTTATTGGACATAAATGCGTCTTGGAGAAAAAATTCGATGTTTTCCTCCGTTTTCAAAGTGCACAACTTTTATTGTCATTTTAGTCTGCCAATCAGTGCCTTAACACGTGTAAAATCACATACTCTGAGCTTGTAACGTTCTTACGTATATTTCTCTTTAAAATAAAAAACATATACCTTTTGCGTTTCTTTTGTGAAAAGTGTATGTTAAACATACATAACTGTCATCATGTTTCTTGTTGGCATATAGTAATACAAATATAAACCTTAAAATAAACGTGACTGTCAGTGAAGATATAGATTTAAGGTAGATTTTTGACCCTCTCCCTTTATTTATTACACGAGAAAATCATTACATTATTTACTCACCCAAGTAAAATTAAAAACTGTAAAATTTGCTGTTTACTATAATTGCAACAATCTATTGCCACTCAACCTATATTTTATAGATTGAATCTTTGCAATTATCAAGCTAAATTAAACAACAGTTCATTAAAATATGTAATGTTGAATTTGTTTCACGTCAGTCGCTGTTTTGGCATAGCTGTTATTACAACACCAATATATTACTATAGAGATTCAACTAATTATCGACAATCCACAGATAAAAATAGCTCCTTCACTATATTAAGGATGGTACCAACACAAACATACATTATTTTGTCCACCATAACAGAATAATATGTGAAGTAATAAAAGGATTCAGGAAATATCTCTAATTCTGGTTGTAGCAAAAGTCTAATCCACGTCATAATTAACTTATCAACTAACTTATACGTCACAAACATGAAAGACACTCTTAGAAATCTCAGTTAATTTCATTTTCGACAGAATTATTAACACCTTTGAATACATTTTATGCTGGGAGTATTTTAACAAGCACTTCATCTAATGGAAAAGTATTTAATTTAAAAAACTGTTGTGATGTAGTATGCAAGCACTAAAAGTAATTACTAACTTACATTTATATATTAATGAATTATAAGTAATTTGTATTATATGATAAAATAAAAGGCATAAAGATATAAGGCGTACAAGAAATTAATGCCAGTACAGAAGAAATATATTCAAATAAAATTAAAATATTCAAACAAATCTATAAGCTTGTATATATAAAACATGTTAACCATGTTGAAATATGACAATATCATGTGATTGGTTGCTTTTTCTGAATTACTTTTGTTTCATTTCAAGGCATCTCAAATTGCAATGAAATTCATTTTTCATTGGCTGTTCCTTTATTTAATAATTGCAAAATAGAATATTTATATCAGATTATGAAGGACTTTAACAATTTAAAAGAAATAAGAAGCTAGTTCACAAACTATTATAATGAAACTCTGTACTTTTATCAAAGGATTCAAGGTCTCACACGCTTCCTTGGTCACGCTGACTGCCGCAGACCATTGTTTTGTTGAATTGACGTTTGATGCATCAGATGAAAGAGAGTTGAGAGCGGGTTCACTTTCTCTACGCACATAAAGGGTTGTCAAACCTGCAATGTAATAATCACTGCTTATTATTCATACAAGTGACCTGCTACACAGAAAATGAGCCTTAAATATGCCATTTTAATGTGAAATAACGTAGTAATTTCTTTGCAAAACATTTCAGCTCCTTGTTAACAAAACCTATATAGGCTGTGATTTTTTTACACGAACAGTTAATGCAGAAGAACCTACGAATCTTTATATGATTTGTTTTAAAGTTATTAATAGACTGAAGAAAACTGAAAAATAACAGAGTTAAAATATTAACTATAAACCAAAAGAAAAAAAATGTAACAATAGTATTACAAGTATTATAGCCATGCAATAAAGAAGTTTCTAGTGAATACTAGAATACTTGCAAAACTTATTTGCA
Source organism: Carcinoscorpius rotundicauda (assembly GCA_011833715.1). NCBI lineage: Eukaryota > Metazoa > Arthropoda > Merostomata > Xiphosura > Limulidae > Carcinoscorpius > Carcinoscorpius rotundicauda. Next base: position 9,420,738 of record CM022406.1, on the reverse strand, counting down.
CAATATGAATCACCAAGGCTATAGAATGGAGCTAAAAGACGTGAATAAGAGAGCTTAGCTGGATATATAGATGACAAATTAGGCAACTTGTCTTATTCGACTTTAGAGAGAACTCTACTATTCAAGTATTGTTGTATTGGGTTATAATTAGTTTTGTCACTAAAACTATCTACTGCTGCTTATAATTGATCTATAACATTGTAACCACTTTAGATTATTCCGTAACTTAAAGAATCCGAGCTCTAACCTAGTAAAATCGACAGTGAGTCTTAGTCAAGAAACCGAAGTGCGAGATACTTTGTGTCAATAAACTACAATTTTTCTCAAAAAATTATGTTATTATGTAATTATTTTTAAAATAAAAGAAATGCACACGTATTTATTTAATGTGGTGAACATTAATGTGAAATCTGTTTTTCAAGTATTAAGTAATAATCTATTTCTTATATGTTTCGTGAGCACAAAAATGGAATATAAAAAAGCAGTTTATTTAAGATTATTTCTTACAGACCATTTGTTGACGGGCTTGGCATGGCCAAGCGCGTAAGGCGTGCAACTCGTAATTCAAGGGTCTCCGGTTCGCGCCCGCGTCGTGCCAAACATGCTTACCCTCCCAGCTATGGAGGCGTTATAATGTGACCGTCAATTCCACTATTCGTTGCTAAAAGAACATCCCAAGAGTTGGCGGTGGGTGGTGATGACTAGCTGCCTTCCCTCTAGTCTTACACTGCTAAATTAGGGACGGCTAGCACAGATAGCCCTCGAGTAGCTTTGTGCAAAATTCCAAAACATTTGTTGATGCATAAAGCACAGATTTTTAGTGAACAATAAATGAACTTTAATTTAAACATACTGATACAAACATACAGTTTATTTGAAACTGGAGGCTTATTATAATATAGAAAACAAATCAGAGATGAAAACCTTACCAGAAGAAATATCACTTGCTGTGATTACTACATCATTTTCACTGTAAAACTCCTTCAGTTCAAGGTGGGGATTTTCTTCACACCTGAAAATGTCTGGACTCTCTGCTCTGATAGAACTAGCACTTGTGCCATCTCTTCCATTATGGGATAAAATTGGTGATTCGTGTTCCTCATAGATGGCAATTATCTTTGAGATAAACATAAGAAAGTGTGTACGACTACCATGAACATTCACAAGATATATTACAGAGGGGAAACAGAATGATAAAATGATATCAAAATTTGAACCATGGAAATGCAAAACAGATAAACCAGGAGATCACACACTCACATATACACATGATAACTACTGTCTCAAAATTATTTTTTTATTATTTTGCAAAGCAGTGTAGTTGAATTTAACATAACTCATCTAACCTTTAAGTATTTAAATAAATACTGTTAAACGACTTTATATATATACTCTTCAAAAAAATAGAAACGCAAAAGGCAAAATTTGAGACAAATTGTTAACAAGTTTATTCCATGTTGTTGATGACGATTCCATAGCCTTGTGATGGTGCTTGGGTTGGCATTCACAGCTCTGTCAACGTCTGATCGAGATTCGTCTGCTTCCTGTGACTAATGGCGTTGTTGCGTTGTGCTTCATTCAGTCTTGGCGTAACTGTATTGCGTGTCGGTAGCTTAGCACTGAGCTATGGAAACCGAGAACCCGTCACTTTCATAGGGATTTTGCACATGTTGCACGTGCAGAACATACAGATATCTCAAACAAATTTATTGGACACGAATGCATTTTTGGCGGAAAATCCGTTGTTTTCCTCCGTTTTCAAAGTGCACAACTTTTATTGTCATTTTGGTCTGACAATCAGTGCCTTAACACGTGTAACATCACATATTCTGAGCTTGTAACGCTATTACATATATTTTTCTTTAAAATAACAAAAATATCCCTTTTGCTCACACTGATTTCATTAACATTCATATAAGAAAATCGATATACCAGTCTTTAACATTCCAAGCTAACCAAACCTTTTAAATCAACAAATAACAGATAACAAAGTTCTTCCACCAGACGAACTTTGTTTTTAAATTTCTTTAACAAAAACATACAAGCTTGACATAAAAACACACGAAAGAATTGTCAACAGTCACAGCAATTGATTTTTTTTTTTAGACAGGACATGAGTAAATTAACCTACGAGATCTTTTTTTTTATTTTTTTTATCAATTACCCTTTGGTAAGCTTGCAATACCAAATGTGGGATACGCCAGTACCCGATTCAATTACATTACTCACCAGTATTTCTACTCGCCCACCCTCAAATTGAAATTATTTTCGGCGAAATCACAGTAAATTAATCTACGAGACCTCAGACACGGTAAAATATATTAAACGAGAGGGTTTGACCTCTTAAATCTAAAACTGCAATTAGACCTCAAATCGACTGAGGGATGACAAAACTATTGCCTTAAAGTTTGTTCTCAAAGAAACAAAAAACTCGGAGCCATTCTATGAACCACGGCTAATAAATGAAGAACAACCATTTCTTACCTAGTGATCCTAATGATACGCGGGTTCGAATCCACGTCGCACCAAACATACTCGTCCTTTCAGCTGTAGGGGTGTTATAATGTAACGGTTAATCCCACTATTCGTTTATAGAAGAGTAGCCCAAGAGTTGACAATGGGTGGTGATGAATAGTTGTCTTCCCTCTAGTCTTACACTGCTAAATTAGGGATGGCTAGCGAAGAAGCCCTCTTGTAGCTTTGTGCGAAATTAAAAAAAAAAAGTGAGCTTAATTATGTACAAGATATCAAGACTATTTAAAAACATTTGGGTCAATATCAGTCAGAGTTATTATATAAATATAAATAAACCAATACGATACTGTCACTTATTTACCATGTTAAACTTTTTTTTGTCAACAAAAACAAAAGTACGTTAACATTTAAACCGTATTACAATCTTTACATTTTGAGTTATTGAAAATGAATTTACTTATGAAGATTTATGCTTTTTATGTCTTTCATTTTGTCTTGTATAAAAGGCCTAACGAGAGGGTGGGATACAGTTCTGGGACCCGGTGGAATATAGGATAAAGAATAATGCATTCTAATTTTCATAATATACTTAAGAAAACATTGCAGTACTGTGGAAAATCGCTTTGCCTCAAAAAACTTCCACCCACCAGAAAAAAATTTCATATGCCCATCAATGTACCAGGAGTTTATGAAGACTTCAAAAAGAGGCCCGGGGACATAACTGTCCCACGGGCCCGACCTATCTCCTGACGCCCCTATGTATAAATATTTAGCTTCGCACAGTATATGAAAAATAAATAAAACATTTCGACTCATAAAATTCCTTGAAACACAACCGTGAAAACCGGACAGATACTTTAGCATTTCTTACACAGATTCAAATAGTTTGTTTGTTTTTGAATTTCGCACAAAGCTACTCGAGGGCTATCTGTGCTAGCCGTCCCTAATTTAGTAGTGTAAGACTAGATGGAAGGCAGCTAGTCATCACCACCCACCGCCAACTCTTGAGCTACTCTTTTACCAACGAATAGTGGGATTGACCGAAACATTATACGCCCCCACGGCTGGGAGGGCGAGTATGTTTAGCGCGACCCTCGGATTACGAGTCGCACGCCTTACGCGCCTGGCCATGCCAGGCTGTGACTCAAACAGACACGCACACGTTTTCATGTATACAATTCGTTTTTCCAACTCCCTAATTCGTATTATCATAAAACAACTTTTGTTTGATTTTTTATCAGTTAAAACCGATTATTTTAAAAATAATTTATTCACACGTGTATAGAAATACTCGTGAGAAAATATCTTACCCTTATCCACATTTAAATGAGTTTGTCACAAAGGCAGTTTAAAGTATAAGAATCCTACATCCTAGGCGTTAATGACAAAAGCGTTTTGAATGGTTGCGGGAAAACATAGACATCCTTTCATGACGCTTTTCGATATCAAAACACAGCGCGTAACACAGGCCGATAAGAAAAGTATTTGTTTTTACGTGTGTACTCAAACGTAGTGGTAACTGAACCACGTGACGTATTAACATATTTGTTGGCAGGTCAAAAATGTTTGGAATCTTCTTACACTAACGTTTGGTAGAAAAAGGCTACATCATTATTTATAGACCGTATCCTTCCCCTAAGAAAAATACACCAGTACAATAATAAACCAACCCGCTGTGATGTCACGTGTAAAACATTTTTATTAATAGCGTTCCCACGCATAACACATGTGCAATTTCTGGAAATGTATCTTACGGACGAAGTGAATCGAGTCAATATTTAATACCTTGTACTGCTGCTTAGCATGTTAAGTGCCCTTTAGCAAAACTGTGAATAAATTAACATATTGCAAATTATGTCACTATACACTCGATTACCAACAACCTTGTTTGTTTGTTTGTTTTTTGGAATTTCGCACAAAGCTACTCGAGGGCTATCTGTGCTAGCCATCCCTAATTTAGTAGTGTAAGACTAAATGGAAGGCAGCTAGTCATCACCACCCACCGCCAACTCTTGAGCTACTCTTTTACCAACGAATAGTGGGATTGACGGTCACATTATACGCCCCCATGGCTGGGAGGGCGAGCATGTTTAGCGCGACGCGGGCTCAAACCCGCGACCCTCAAATTACGAGTCGCACGCCTTACGCGCTTGGCCATGCCAGGCCACCAACAACCAAATGAGTAAAGTTTGTTTTGGTTTTTGAATTTCGCGCAAAGCTACATGAGAGCTAACTGCGCTAGCCGTCCCTAATTTAGCGGTGTAAGACTAGAGGGAAGGCAGCTAGTCACCACCACCTACCGCCAACTCTTGGGCTACCCTTTTACCAACGAATAGTCGAAATGACTGTCACATTATAATGCCCCCACGGCTAAAAGGGTGAGCATGTTTGGTGCGACAGGGATTCAAACCCGCAACCCTCAGATTACGAGTCGAACGCCTTAACCCACCTGGCTATGCCGGGCCAATGTGTAAATTGATCATATTACAGCAACTTTATTTCCACCCGAGTCTAATATCATCCAACAGCTAGGTATAAAACCTCTCATGTTATACGTTACTTTACTTTACTTTCCAAGATATTATTTATTTACTAAATTTCTTTCAATTAAGTGAAATGTTTATTGCATTTCTTCTTTTACTAACAGGTGGAAGAAAGCAGAAATGTGTCTCATCCCTTCTTCAAGAATGTACTTTCCACCTATATAAATTCACGCCCTTCCACCTTACATTAGGTTTCGGCGAAGGTCGTTTACAATACCTATTAATTCTTATTCTCTGCATTTTTATTCATAATATTAAAACTGGGCGTAGCCTTTAGTTAGCATCTCCGGATTGTGAATACAAGGCTCCTATTGTTCGCGACTTGTTCCCGTGAAAACGCGTTTTGCACTTACTTTAGCGTTTTAAAAGTTCATAACAACACTTTTTGCATCATATGTTAACAAAACCATTAAGAGTGGAATAAAACTACATTTGGCCAAGTGATTAGGGCGCTGGACTCGTAATCTGAGGGCCGCGGGTTCGAATCCCCGACAAATCAAATATCCATTCTCTTTCATCCGTGGAAGCATTATAATGTTACCGTCACTATTCGTTGGTGAAAGAGTGACCCAAGAGTTGGCGGTGGGTGGTGATGACTAGCTGCCTTTCCTCTACTCTTACACTGCTAAATTAGGGACGGCTAGCACAGATATTCCTCATACAGCTTTGCGCGAAATTAAACAAATAAAACGATATATCTTTTCGCCCTTAGCATGTGTTGAAATAATCTTTAACGCTTCCAGGCCTGTGAACAGAAGGAGTTATGTTTCTGATTAAAAATAATTTATAACGACGTCATGTTGTTAACATGTACACTGGGATGTATCTTTGAACCTATTAGTCTGTTTAGGTCGTTCGTTCTGGTGCGATGGTACAAATGGGTTATCTGTGCTCTATCCACAGTGTGGTAGTCAAATACCGTATTTTGGTGCTGTATACTTACCGCTTACCCACCGGAGGAGCCAGTAAATCAAGGCCAGTAATAACGGAATTCATTATCTGCTTGTTGGACTGAAGACTGAAAAGAAAGCTAAGACTACTACAGAGGGAGTTGAGATGTTAACTAAACTGTCTGCATGCCGTTGTTGCTCTGTGAATACCAATTTCTACACTACCAACAAGGAATCTTGTGAGTATGGTTGTGTGAGCCTATAAACATGGAGTGTGACGTCAACAGTGAAGCAAGGCTGATAGATATAAATCTACTGGTAAAACTTCTGGTAATACTGAAGAACTATACAGAAATTACATGACCAGATAAAGAATGCCCTCTTAGGAATCAAACAAAATTGAGATGTTTTTTTTGTAAAAAGAGTCATCTTGTAGGTTACCTTGGATCACCAAGTTCTGAGTATATCCTTCGAAGAACTTATTACGTGATTGTCTTTGGCATACATCCTATGAAATACCCACTCTGTGGGTAATCTTGAGCCACATAAGGCTCTGGATACATCATTCGAAGCTCTTATCCCGTGGGTTATCTTAAGCCATCCAAAGCCTGGATATATCATATGAAGCATCCATCCTGGAAGTTATATCTTGGATAACCAAATTCTGAATATATACTACGAAGCACTCATCCGATAGGTTATCTTGGACCACTTAAAGTTTGGATACCTCCTATGAAGTATCCAACCTGTGGATTGTCGTGGGTCTCGACTTTAGTAACTAAGTAATTTTGGAAGATCTTTTATGAACTTTTCTAAAGTTCATAGAATCACCAAATACTTTATGGAGAGAGAAAACATTTCAAGGTTCTCAGAGAGCTTTCAGAAAATCGTGATCTTTTATCTTTGTCTTTTGTTATTCTCCTCACTGATGGATAGGTGCCTGGAACTAATAAGGAGCTCAGTGGGTTTGGGTATCTTAATCTAGTCCTTGGAAGTTGGTAAATAGACCCGGATGAAACCAATATTCTTAGAGATCCGTTCATGTTCAATCTTATCGTGCCTTTTAGACAGTACTTTCGCTAGCTTCTTGTAAATGATGGAGTTGGTTATGCGAGAAAAAACGTATATGTGTTGACCTTTCGCAGAGTCTCCTGCAGACACATTGAAGAATTTAGGACAGTCATTAAAAGGTTTTGAATGGCCAGTTTATAACCTACTAAAAGATCTGCAAGATAAATGTTTATCTCACAAGTACTGGTATTTAACATTTTAAAACATCCATGGTGATGGCTTGTAATAAATTTCAACGACGTATTTGAAATAACTGTTTTTTTAAACAACTTGAAGTACGTAACGTGTTAGTATATAGTTACCAAATTCTACAAGTAATGAAAAGCCCTCATAAATGTGTCCTACAGCAGACAAAACAGGAAAATATTTTTAAATTTCTACAGAGTTTTAAAATCATCAACGTTATTAAAATACCTGTAGTAAAACGTAATGACTTTACCACATATATAGCCCACTGTGACGCTCTGCATAAAGCCCATTTTAGACATGGCATTATAGTTTTTAATATTTTATACTTCAAATTATCAGTTCACTGGTGTTCAGTAAATTACTATTTTGATCCTTGCATCTTCCATACTATTGATGTATTTGTACCACGGTTAACTGCAGCAGTCATGTTATCGTTTGTTTATTTGTTCGACAAATAAATAGAATATATAATTTTAACGTAATATTTTATTAGTTCTTCAACACACATCATTATCCAGTTGCTACAACTTCAGGTCACGTCCATTCAACAAATTAATTTCACTTGTGGTTGTCTTTCAGACATCTAAGAGATACTTCTCACACTTTTGAGTCATAAACACATACATTTTCATAGATATCTACACGTTATAAATTTTTTATGACCTAACATATCTGGAGGTTAGACCACTCGACTCGTTACGTTAGAATCGCGGGTTTAAGCATCGTTCTTGAATGTGCTCGCCATCGAATGTGCCATCGAAACATTACAATAGGTGGTTATTTTACGATTCGATGGTAAAGAGCAGCTCAAAAATTGACGGTTATTGATGCCCTACCTTTAGTCTTGCTCTTAAAAATTAAACACAGATGGCGTTCGAGTGGCTTTATATCGATACAATATTTAAATCAAATAAAAACTTACTTGTTCTCTGTCATCAGCTACTTCCTTCAGATAATCTCCTGGATCAAGGATGCCGCCATCTCTGGACAAACTGAGACTGTGAATTGTCACCCAAGAATCTTGAGGCTTAAGAAACACCAATCAACTATTATTATCGATTTGACAGAGAAATAGTGCCTGTGATTACAACACATGAATAATAAACTTCAATACACTACAATAAAATATATAATGAGTTGCATATTGCAAATCCACAGATCACCTCCAGACATTAAAAACTGGGATGATTAACTCAAATCTTCAACCTGATAATATAATTGGAGCGCCCAACTCACGCGTTCGATCTAAGCCTAAGAATTGAGATGGTTAACTCAAATTTTCAACCTGATATAACAATTGAAGGGCCCAACTTACACGTTCCAGTTGAGCCTAAGAATTCGAATGGTTAACTCAAATCTTTAGATTGATATTATAATTGAAGTACCAAACTCACACGTTCATTCTGAGCGTAAGAATCGGGGTGTTTAACTCATACACTGCTGGCCAAAATCTTAAGGCCAATAAACATAAAGAAAAAATATGCATTTTTCGTTGTTAGACTCAACCACTTATTTGAGTAGAACTTCGAAAGATGAAAATAAGAAAAGGGAAAATAAAAATAAAAAGAGGAAGGCCTGGCATGGCCAAGCGCGTAAGGCGTGCGACTCGTAATCCGAGGGTCGCGGGTTCGCGCCGGCGTCGCGCTAAACATGCTCGCCCTCCCAGCCGTGGGGGTGTATAATGTGACGGTCAATCCCACTATTCGTTGGTAAAAGAGTATCCCAAGAGTTGGCGGTGGGTGGTGATGACTAGCTGCATTCCCTCTAGTCGTACACTGCTAAATTAGGGACGGCTAGCACAGATAGCCCTCGAGTAGCTATGTGCGAAATTCCAAAACAAACAAACAAACAAGCATTCAAGAGGGAAAATGTGAACACTGTGTAATTAGCCTAAATACTAGCTGGTCAAAAGTTTAAGACGATACTGAAACGAAACGTTAATCGGTAAACACGTAACGAAATTTAGTCATTTGTGTTTAAGCACTGACATCTCCTGTGTTACATTAGATAAAAACATGGCAAAGGCTAAAAAGTTGATAGAGTTCGAACGTGACAGAATTGTCAAGCTGCAAAAGCAAGGTCTCTTTCAATGTGCCATCGCTGGTGAAATTGGGCATAGTAAAACTGCTGTTGCAAATTTCTTTAAAACCTTGAGGAATACAAAATGAGAATTTCAAATGGTCAGCCTAAGAAAATTTCGCCGACGTGAAGCAAGAAAATTCAACGGGTTATCCGGCAAGACACCAGTTAACCGTCGAACCAGATTAAGGCCCTTACAGACGCCGAATGTAGCTCAAGAACAATAAAACGTCATCTACGAGAGAAAGGCTTTAAAAATCGTAAACGTCTTCAAAGGCCACATCTCCTTCTACACCACGAAATAGCTCAGTTAAACTTTGCTGAGAAAAAAAATTAACCTGGATGGTCCAGATGGCTTCCAACGTTACTAGCACGACAGGGATATCCCACTGGAGACATTTTCTACACGACATTGTGGAGGAAGTTCCATCATGATCTGGGGTGTTTTCTCCTTCCATGGAACAATGGAGCTTCAGGTTATACAGGGGCGTCAAACAGTAGCTGGCTATATTGGCATGTTGGAGAGAAAATCCTTATTGACTGAAGGCCCTCGCTTGTGTGGAAATAATTGGATCTGCCAGCAGAACAACGCTGCAATCCATAATGCCCCCAGGACAAAGGACTTTTTCACAGCGAATAACGTGATTCTTTTGGACCATCCAGGGTTTGCGCCCGAACTGAATCCAATTGAAAATGTTTGGGGGTGGATAGCAAGGGAAGTCTATAGAAATGGATGTCATTTCCAAATAGTGCATGATCTTCGTAAAGCCATTTTCCCCACTTGGAATAAAATTCCAGCCAGACTTTTGTAAACGCTTAAACGGACCATGCCAAAGCGAATGTTTGAAGTTATTCGCAATGACGGCCGTGCAACTCACTACTGAGATCTCTTGATGGGCATTTCCTACCCTTTTTATGACTTCTTTTTAGTATGGTCAGGCTAGTATTTAGGCTAATTTCATGGTGTTCACATTTTCCATATTAAATGTTAAAAAAGTTTTTTATTTTTATTTTCCCTTTTCTTATTCTCATCTTTCGAAGCTCTACTTAAATAAATGGTTGAATCCAACTACGCAAAATACATATTTTTTTCTTTTTGTTCATTGCCCTTTAGATTTTGGCCAGCAGTGTATGTTCAATCTGATACAATACTCCAGAGATGAGAACAATATGCATCGTTTTTTTTTGTTATATTTGTTTTGTTAAATGGATAATCCAACACAATTTCAAAACCGAGTAACACTTTTAAAATATTACTCTAAATAATTATCAGAAAAAAAATCGAAAAAAAACTTTTATTTAAACGATAGATCACCATTTTCTCATACAGCAAGAACATTTCACTAGCGGGAGTTGAATATTTAGACAACAATGAGTGTACTTTCTTATATCGTGTAACCACATCGGCTATCCGTCGTGTCTACCGAGAAAAATCGAACCACTGACTTCAGCGTTCTAAATCTGAAGCCTTATCGCTGTCTCACCCAACCAACAGATGAAGACGCGTCACTGATAATACAGAGGTTTTGCTTATCAAAAGAAAACCATCATTTTTTGCCAGATGTTTATTGTTTATGTTTTACAATAACCACTTAATTGCTCAACGAAAAGTATGTGGGTCTATCACCGTAAAAAATCAGGGTTAGATACTTGCGGTGGGCACAGCACAGATAGATTACTATATAGTTTTAATAGAAATGAATATTTCCCTCATAATAAAATTTTCTTATCTTCTCTGTTATGCATATAGTCTTGTACGAAACATTAAGACACAATACTGTTTTCTGTAACAATTAATGTTTTATTTTCTTGTTTGTTTTTGAATTTCGCACAAAGCTGCTCGAGGGATATCTGTGCTAGCCGTCCCTAATTTTGCAGTGTAAGACTAGAGGGAAGGCAGCTAGTCATCACCACCCACCGCCAACTCTTGGGCTACTCTTTTACCTACGAATAGTGGGATTGATCGTAACATTATAACGCCCCCACGGCTGAAGGGGCGAGCATGTTTAGCGCGACGGGGATGCGAACCTGCGACCCTCAGATTACGAGTCGCATGCCTTAACACGCTTGGCCATGCCGGGCTTCAGAAGACAAATAGTCATCACCACCTACCACCAACTCTTGGGCTACTTTTTTACCAATGAATAGTGGGACCGTCACATTATAATTCAACCACGGCTGAAAGGGCGAGCATGTTTGGCGCGACGGAGATGCGAACCCGCGACCCTCAGATTACAAGTCGCACGCCTTAACACGCTTGGGTTTTATTTTTTTATTTAAGCGCAAAATTGCACAGTGGGTTACCTGCATCGTGCCCACCATGGATAGAACCCCGAATTTTAGCATTAAAACCAACAAGTTTAATTCCTAGCCAGCAGGGGTGGGGACAACTAACAATGCGTTATATGTTTTGAAAATAGTAAACCCTGTTGAGATACTACATCAGCAAAGAAATAAGTAATTAAAACTATATTCACTTTTATTATAATAAAACGCTACAAATTGTCGATACATAAAGCACCACCTAACAGAAGATTACATTACGAAATTTGGTATTTCATAGAAACGAAAACAGTATGATGAAACCCAGTCAGTCTAATAATCTTTATTATACAGCAGAGTGCCTTAATATTTGTTATACACTCTTCTCAGTGAATATCCGTAATGGGAGAGTATAACATTATGCGATTAAAATTACCAGTCTTACCGAGATTCCCAAACATGTAGTGCGCATGTTTATTCCGTTTGTTATTTTAAAAAATAATTTGGGAATGTGTCATAGCTAATAATATATTACTAGTTCAAAGTTATATTGTTTTGATTTTTCTTTCCGAGAATATTTTCCTTTCTTCGCAGGTTAGGCCTAAGCTGCGAACAAAGTAGTAGCTTGTAGGCCTAATTGGAGGTTTAGTAATTCTTATACTGGAAAAACTTGGAGTGACTTTCCTCAAAGACCTATTTAATTGTTTCACAGTGTAATGGGCGGGACCGTAAAATTATCGATTTTAATCATTTAATCTATCTAGTACCATCACTATCGCCACACCACTTTATGATGTAAATTGATGTCGGTTTTTGTTATTTTTATTTCATTATTTTCTTTTATCTTTTTAATAATTTGTAATTATAGAATTAAAAGACCAGTCTTAGATCTACCATTAAAATGGACAATTGGTGGTGAGTAATTTACCTAAACTGTACCATATACCACCTTCTACAATATATTAATATGTAGACAATAGTGAAAATTATATGTTTATATTATACACAGATTATTCTCAATAAAAAATACTTCGCCATCTTTGAACTTATTCATCAGTTGAATACCTTAGTATAGTGTTTTCCAAACATTAAATGACAGCGCCTTCCAAACTCAGCAAAGTTTCCGTTGTGCCCTCCCCTTCTACATTAAAATATTTGCATGATAAACATTTTCTTTATCTCTTATTATTAATATTTTAAAATGAAAAATAAAATGCTTGTAATAAATGAGTAAATAAAACAGCAAACACAAGGAAATCTTCAGTCACCACGACTTTAATTAGATCTCAAATCGGTCATGAGATAGAGTTATAATCTGAAAGATGAAAAAAACAAAAATCAGAGCGATTCTATGAGCCTCTGTGCCACGGCTAAACAGATTATCCTACCAAAAGACAAACCTTCCTTGCCACCAGTACGTGCCCACACAGTTTGAAGAAATTACCTGAGTGACTGATCAATTTGTAGTGAATGTAATAAATATTTTACTACATTAGTTTTGTGAAGCTCTGAAAGTAAGAAACTCCAGTGTTATAAGTAGTAGTAGCGTGAACAAAACTACATTACACGGCTTTATACCTTAAAAATTGGTTTATTTTGAATTTTGCCAAAAAGCTACACTAGAGCTATCTGCACTGGCCGTCCCAAATTTAGCAGTGTAAAATTAGAGCGAAGGCAGCTTGTCATCACCACCCACCGCCAACTCTTGGGCTACTCTTTTACCAATGAATAGTGAATAGTAGGAATGACTGTAACATTATAACGCCCCCACGGCTGAAAGACCAAGCATGTTTGGTGCGACGGTGATTCGAACCCACAACCCTCAGATTACGAGTCGAACACTTTAACCACCTGGCCTTCTCTGTACCTAAACGATCTTCTATTCCTCAAATATGTATCATAATGTTAAGCTAGGAGAAAGAAATCTGATATATGTAAACTGTTTAAACAAGGAAAATACAAGCCTGTTTTTGGAAATATACAATTTTAAAAGGTTATACTGAAATTGAAACCAATTTTAGGCAATCAGATGAAATGTTGTACGTTTTTTAAACGATAAAAAGGGAAGTTTTATAACATTTAACAGAAACAAGGCAGAAGATTCTATAAAAATATGAAAAGTAATTCAAATTCATAACTTACAATTTGTTTTGAATATCGCGCAAAGCAACACGAGAATTATCTGTCCCTACTTTAGCAGTGTAAAACTAGAGGAAAGGCAGCTAGCTAGTCATGACTACCCACCGTCAATTCTTGAGCTACTCTTTTACCAACGAACATTACGATTGATCGCACTTAGTAACATTTCACCACGGCTGGAATGGTGCGCATGTTTGGTGTGAGAGGAATTCGAACTCGCGACCCTCAGATTACGAATCGAGTGCTCTAACCACGTGACCATGCTGTGCCTGGGAAGCGTTTTAAACTCGTATCAAAACTAGCTACCTCCTCTATGGTCCATACATTTAAATTAAGAGACAACTAGAGTAAATACCCCTTACGTTACTTTATGATGTCATCGAAAATAAACAGATCAAATATTCTATCCCTCCAGTGACACGGTGGCATGTCTGCGGTCTTCCAACGCTAAAAACTAGGTTCGATACCCGTAGTGGGCAGAGCACAGATAGCCGATTTTGTAGCTTCATGTTTAATTACAAAAAAGTGAAATTTTCTATAAGGCCTATATTGAAAAAGCAAAAATAATTTACTCGCTTTCTCTCATTGTCTATTAGTAAAGTTAATTATAAATCATTATATTTTCATGTACGAACGACTGAAAACAGAAACCTTGGAAAGGAAAACTCGAATGAATCGTGTACATGTTAGAACAGTTATCTACAGGGCCAGCGTTCATAATCGGTTTGTTATTGTTTTGAACAGGAAATACATTAAAAGCTTTCCTACTTCTCAAACAGTTTTAGCAAAACTCTTAAAAAGTTGTACTGATTACAGAAGTCATGCAGAAAACAGTATAGTTTATACATGCACGAATAGGCAGGTACTTGTACAAGGTTTTATGAAGTCCAATTATCTACATTTCTTTTTTTATTATTCATGGCAAAGTTTCCAAGGAAAGTTTCTGACTCAGTCATTAATTTTAAACTAGCGACAGGCAGTCAACCAGTAGGGACCATGCCTACCACCAAATTTAAAAGAGCTAATTGTCACCCTTCTCATCCACTTAAATTTAATGGGGAAATGGAAATATTTTGTAATGTCGCATGGATTCGAACCCGACTCCCAGTTGGCCTAACCGCGCCCTTCTCATTATCTTCTTGTTGCTTCTTTTTCTACATCTCAACTTTCACCGTGAAAACACAGAACATCTTCCAAAACTGTAGCTTACTTAACAAAGCAACTTTAGCCTGTTTATCAGCAGTTTATTCATATTATTTTATATCATTCTTCGAAATAAAAAGTGTAAAACTAACTTGCAGTGTTTTCAAGTGAGTGTGCAGTTATTAAAATATATTACAGGCAAGAAAATTTCAGATTTCAAATCATCCAAAAAACATTTGAGTCTTCAGATTACGTTATTGGAAAACTGACTTTCTACGACTATAAGCGACCCCTGTCGTAATTCCACGAAGTCTTTTCTTCAAAACGTTCTAAAATAACAACCATGACATAAAATTACTTCTTTTGATTTTTTGTTGACAACAAAATTCATAGCATTTCTGTATTGAAACACATTATTTTATTATTTGAAATTCTTTAAAATAATAACGATGGTCACTTCATTAGGAGTCTCTCAACTCTCAATCTGAAGGTCGATGGTTCGAATCCTCCTCACATCAAATATGATCACCCTTTCAACCGTGGGGGCGTTATAATGTTATGGTTAATCTCACTATTTGTTGGAAAAAAAGTAGCCCAAGAGTTGGTTGTGAGTGGTAATGATTCTCTCTAATCTTACACTACTAAATTAAGAAAAGCTAGCGCAGACAGCCCTCGTGTAGCTTTGTGCGAAATTCATATCAAACCAAACTTACCTCAAAGAAGAAACATTGCTCGGACTTCCTAACGTTGGAATTTTGCAATTCCTTCGGTATCTTACCGAGAATCTCAGACATTGTTGCAGAAGTATAATGAAGATAAATGAATCCTCACATAGCACAGATTTAAATTCAGCGAGTTGATTTCATATACTTTTTTTTCGAAACGTGAATTAAAGTTCCCAGCTTGACCCCACACTTAACCAATTACAGATCGTTCAATTACATATTAAACTTGATTAATAATAAAATCCAATACCAGTTGATTAAATTGTGATTTGACACAATAAACATAACCATATATAAATTATCTGTGCACGTGTTGTTCTAGACCACAATGTACAAATGTACTGAATATGTACGGAATGTTCTGACGAATAAAAACAGTGCTAAAAGCCCAGTAATGTGTTCTTTCGACTTCATCATCATAGTACCAGGCCACGATGTTTTCTTTAACATGCACGATGTTCAAAGACAGAAACAGCAATTGAAAGACCGACTTTATTATATCATTTCCTTTTTTATCATATTACTTCAATTACTAAAATTACTTCAAACACGCTGGTAATATAATTTTAAACGGATTGTTTTTAATATATCAGGTAAAATAATGATAGTCACGAAGGTAATCAGACACATGACCCAGACGGATAACGGTTCCCCAATGGAGATCAAATCACGTGCACTCAAACTGATGAGCTCACTATACAATAAATCCAGATTTAATCTTCACAGTATAAGATAGTCAATTTTGCTACACATCATACACACTAGAGAAATCAGTACATCCTATATATACTGATGTTAACACCTACTTGTGGCTTCAACACATCTGAACAACCAGTACATCCTATGTATACTGATGTTAACACCTACTTGTGGCTTCAACACATCTGAACAAACAGTACATCCTATGTATACTGATGTTAACACCTACTTGTGGCTTCAACACATCTGAACAACCAGTACATCCTATGTATACTAATGTTAACACCTACTTGTGGCTTCAACACATCAGAACAAACAGTACATCCTATGTATACTGATGTTAACAGCTACTTGTGGCTTCAACACATCTGAACAACCAGTACATCCTATGTATACTGATGTTAACACCTACTTGTGGCTTCAACACATCAGAACAACCAGTACATCCTATGTATACTGATGTTAACACCTACTTGTGGCTTCAACACATCTGAACAACCAGTACATCCTATGTATACTGATGTTAACAGCTACTTGTGGCTTCAACACATCTGAACAACCAGTACATCCTATGTATACTGATGTTAACAGCTACTTGTGGCTTCAACACATCTGAACAAACAGCACATCCTATGTATACTGATGTTAACAGCTACTTGTGGCTTCAACACATCTGAACAAACAGCACATCCTATGTATACTGATGTTAACAGCTACTTGTGGCTTCAACACATCTGAACAACCAGTACATCCTATGTATACTGATGTTAACACCTACTTGTGGCTTCAACACATCAGAACAACCAGTACATCCTATGTATACTGATGTTAACACCTACTTGTGGCTTCAACACATCTGAACAACCAGTACATCCTATGTATACTGATGTTAACAGCTACTTGTGGCTTCAACACATCTGAACAAACAGCACATCCTATGTATACTGATGTTAACAGCTACCTATGACTTAAACAACCTGCACGCAGACATTCATACGGTCAATTACCCATTTCGTTGTTTCCTTTCGTAACAACATTCCAAGCAGTTACTGTTCAATTAAAGTATTCCGTATATTTGGACACCGTGGTCTAAAACAACACGTGTACAGGTAGCTGACATACACAAAATGTTCATTTTATGACGTTAATCACATTACTTAGCGAGAGATGGAAGTTTCTAATGACGGAAATAAAGATCGCTGAAGTCGTTATATACACTGAACAAGATAAAACTTGTATGTTTGGATGAGTTAATTATTTGCATCTGCTAATTTGGGATATTCTTCGTTCATGGTATAAAACGTGTTAGGAACAACATACCGTGTGTTTAATGTTGTCTATGCCATACAACATTTATAATCTTCTGAACATTAGTAGATAAGGGTATACAAATATCATGAAAAGTTTATTTATAAATATACAGGGGTTATCGTTTTCTATAGAAAGACTTGAACAGATTGGTTGTATTTATAAAATTAGAACTTATCATTGATACATGAAAATAATCAATAAAGAACGAACTTACCTTGATACTTATATTACAGTGAACAATAAACAATAAAGAACAAACTTGCCCTCCATACTTATATTACAGTGAACAATAAACAATAAAGAACAAACTTGCCCTTCATACTTATATTACAGTGAACAATAAACACAGAACCTGCCCTTCATACTTACATTACAGTGAACAACAAACAAACCATGTACACTTGATACTTACATTACAATGAACAATAAACAAACTATGTACCTGTGATATTTAAATTATAAACAAAAAATTTAGCTGTAATATTTACATTAAGGTTTTATTCATATAGCGAGAACATATTTTAAACATTATAATTTACTGAGAAAACATTCCAAATATTAAAAACAACAAAAAACATATGTAACACCTTCATTTACGGTGACCATTAAAATACTATTTTAAACCATATAACTCAAAATGGACTTGTTACATTATTAAGGTCTTAAAATACTTTACAAAAAAAAATCAAATTGGAGACAAAAACATATTGAAGTTTTATTTCTAAACTATAAAAAGGGCAACCGTTTCTATGCAGCACAATTCTGTCACCTACTTTTTAAATTTAGAACTAATATCAAATGACTATCCATAGGAACCTGTTAGCTTCAGGGATGGGAGAGGGACAAAGTTGAATCTGTACATATTGTCAGGTAAAACTATTATACCTTTCTTCACATTACGACAATGTATCCAAGATAAAACTTTATGGTGTCTAAACAGCTGTTTTCAAGGCTTAATGAATATACCTAAAAGTAACGATTTAAAACATATAAATAATACATTCAACTCATTTAGTCCTATATTCTTCTGAAAAATGATCTTTACAAAATCACTCTTTTTGTGGGCAAGACTGCCAGTTTACATATCTTTAAATAAGAATATACACATATGTATGAACAGTAAGAACACAATAATCAAAAGTATTCCTTCTTTAAAATAAATATTTTAACAGTGTTCTTTTCTTAAACTGAATTAGAAATGATTCATTTTCCATACCAATTTCTTAATATTACCAAGAAAAAAATTTAAATGAAAAGCAGTTTAGATGCTTGTTTTAGTATTTCGATTGAATCTGAACAAGTGCTATCTCCACATAACTGTCCCTGATTTTTGGGGGAAGATAGTAAGTCAACAGCACCCACCATTATCCCTTGGATTACTTTTATCTGATCAAACAGTGGAATTTTAATGGTCACTCTTGCATTTTTCCAGCAATAAAGCACATACCCTAGGATTCACATTTGCAGCAAACCAGCTACTAGGTTGAGCCCTGCCAAATTTCAGGAATCGAATGCAATATTTTCCAGAAAACAAATAAATACTCTATTAACTGAGTTAGAGGGTTAGCTTCTAGTACTTGCTAGTATAAATTTTCATAACAGGTAAACCACCAGAATCTTTTTCTTTGAAGAAAAATAAATAACTGAATAAAATGGTGCCAGTTTTTTCTGAGGGATGGTTTCCATTGTTCGGACCAAAAACAAAACCTCTAACACACCAGTCGAAAGCTTTTCCATCAGTGTTTTTCTGAGGAGTGGTTACCATAGTTCAGTTAAAAAATAAAACCTCTAACATGGCAGTCAAGAGCTCTTTCATCAAAATTGTAAACTTAACCCTTAAGTAATTGCTAATATTTTTTTAGCAGTTCAAACTGACACAATGATACCAAAGCTTGCTTCTCATATACAGGAAAAGAAAAACATTCATTTGTAATAAAATACAAATAGTTTTAATATGATGTTAAAAATAACTAATACTTATAATTTGTAATCATCTAGCTGTTGCATGGCTTCATATAAAAAAGGCAAAATATTATTATAGATTACATAAGGTTGGTCAAGCATTGTACTCATAAAGTGAATATTGTTAAATAATGAAATCTTTCTACATTAACTGATTACTGTTAACTGTTGAAAGTTGTCCACATAAACTTAGTGTCACTAACTAATAAAAATAAATAGATTCTAAAAGAGGTTTCAGTCAGTGGCATCACATAACTATTAGTTTATATGCTATATATGAATATTGGTTGTAATGTGTACACGTGCAGCTTCCGGATAAAGAACTTCTGTTGTTCAGATACAAAGAACATGCATTTCCACATGCAGAGTAGTGTGACTGAAAAGTATAAAAATGAACACCGAGCATTATACAAAGAAAGATCATGAAACATGAGCTACATCTGCACCATAAAAATGCAGAAACTTACTCAGGCAAAAATGCACTTCACTGTGGTCAACAAATAAATAGCTTCATCAGTGACAACAAATTAAATATATTATAAAACCCAGAAGATGTTAAACATGATTTTGCATGAATAGTTTCACATTAACATGATTAAGAAACATAGTAAACTAGGTGCCTGTATTACTTGATACTCCAAGTTTATACAAGCATTACTGAAATGTCATAGCAACTTCACGATACATATATAAAAGTTGCTTTTATGTGATTCCTTATAGGTATAATATTTACTTTCAAATTAAATTAACTTGTTACCTTTTGCATTGAGTGTAACTTACACATCATATGACAAAGATGAGAAAATATCACAAATTACGCATGTAATTAAACTGTTAAGATAACTGAATGTCTTTAATGGATTTGCTACAATCATATTAATCGTGTTTCAAATAATAATATTTACACCAGGCACAAAATATTAACTATATGTCATAAAGTCAGACTGAAGATATAGATATATAAACTTATTATTTGACAACAATGATTTTCGTCAACAAATAAACTGTGTTCTTTGTTGATACTGCTTACTCACCAATAAACACAGATGTGTTTTGTTGACAGCATTTGCATAAATAGATACTTCAATATCTTAGATAAACTGGAATACTTTTTGTTCCTACTTACAAGGTTTACAATACCAAATGGGCTATCTATGTTCTGCCCACCACGGGTATTGAAACTCAGTTTCTAGTTTTGTGAGTCCACAGACATACTGCTGTGCCACTGAAGGTTATATGTTATTTTATGTTTATGCGAATCATAACAGACCACAAGTAATACTTCAAAAGTAGTTCTTTGGTTTAGCTTCAAATTATTTGTATAATCATGCCCACTTTCTTTCCCTGACATATTTCTCTCCCCCTTGAAACTCTTGCTTCCTTTAAACTTAAGTTAGGGGTAATGTTTCAGTAAAACCCAAAGTAGAGGATTTCTCAATAAATGCGCCCCCCAGTGGCTCAGCGGTATGTCTGCAGACTTACACGCTAAAATCCGGGTTTCGATACCCGTGGTGGGCAGAGCACAGATAGCCCATTGTGTAGCTTTGTGCTTAATTCAAAACAAAAACAACTCAATAAATGTTACCTTTTTACCTTACCTTAGTATTATTAAACTAAAAATGTTTACTAAGTTATTACTAATTGTCTTATATATGTCTGTCTGAACTTACAAAACCTGGTGGTTAGGGTGCTCATCTTGCAGCCTGCAGGCTCAAACTTTATCACCTAATATTTCATTGTTTATGTTGTTGTTGTTTTCAGTGGGCATTATAATGTAACAAACAATCCCACTATTCGATTACTGTAGTCCTAGAGCTGATAAAGTATGGTGATGACTAGCTGCCTTCCCCTTCGTCTATCACTTTGAAATTGGGGATGGCTAACACAGATATCACACCCCCCATCGAGTTACCTCGCAGGAAATTCTTCAAACAGTCCGTACAGTGACATGGCGAGTACAATGAGTGGCCTTGCATCCTACCTCTTTCATTCGTAATTATTCTCACACTGCATGAGTTGTAATTCTTTCAAAACATGTGTGTACTTCAGTTTATATCTTACCATGTTCGTTTTTCAAGTCTCTCGCTAGGGTAGTGACAAGTATACGGACTAGCAATGTTACAATCTGGGCTTCGATTTCATGCGATGGACACAGCAGATACCCCAATGTGGCTTCAATTTAAAAACAAAGAAACTGTTTCTCAAGTTGACGTTTTCTCTACATTCTTATACAAACAAGAAGGTAAATTCCAATTTTCTTCGTCTTTTCAGATACAATTTTAGTAAGTTTTTAATATAAGATTTAGCTGTCAACAAACACTAGCCTGATTCTAATAACCTGTTTACTTTATTATTAAACTTGTTTTTCTGCACTATTAGAAACAAAATTATTTAATTCCTAAAACTGGCTTTAGACAGTTCATGGCATTTAGGTGAAAATATCATGTGTGTGTGTGTACTTTATAGCAAAGCCGCTTCGGGCTACCCGCTTTGTTCAACCATAGGAGTCGAACCCCCATTTTAGCAATGTAAATCCATACACTTACCACTAGGGGGCGTAAAACATTGAAGCAAGAGTATCTACAGTTAGTCTAAAATATTTATTTTCAATTTTACTCCACAAATGCACTCGTACAGATTAGATCTGGTATACAGTGTATTCCCAATATGTAGGTCCTTCTTTCCTATACCTCCTCCACCAATGCACACTTTACCACTTTTACGTTTGAGCCATAACTATGTATTGTCCTTATTAGAGTAAACTTTCTAATAAACTTTATGCAACAACAGACCTATATACATTTAAATAGAAAAAAATGACGTGTCTTTCATGTAACGTATTGCGTTGAAATACTTTTTTTTTTCAGAATTAAAACAGTCACATATCTTATATTTAGTCACTACAACGTAACATTACAGTTAAAATAAAATCTGAAATTATAGAAGCGTGTGAACTGAATCATTACATGTACCTTACTGAAGTTTTATAACAGTTAACTGTCTGCGCAGACCTACGACACTTAATTTAGGTTTCAGTACCCATGGTGGTATACCAAACTAAACTACTGTTTGGTAAGACTGATAAGTGGAAAACTCTTAAATACATCTGTTTAGTTCAGTTTAAGCTCAAAGCTATACGATTGGTTATCTGCACTCCGTCCATAGCAGAAACGCAGATCCTGAAACAAAGACATACATACAGTAACTCATGCAGAAGGAATGAATTAGAAACATTTAACTCGTGCGTACGAATAAAACTTCAAATTCATTGAGTAACATACAAGATATGTGAAAATTATGCGGTTACATTTTTTTACAGATATGAATAAAAACACCCAATATTTTTGGTTAAAACTGGGCTCTCGAAAATATTAACTTGACATTATTACTTTCAAACACGGTAATCTGCTCAGACATTGGTCACGTACGGTGCTATGGGAGTCCTTTCAAACACGGTAATCTGCTCAGACATTGGTCACGTACGGTGCTATGGGAGTCCTTTCAAACACGGTAATCTGCTCAGACATTGGTCACGTACGGTGCTATGGGAGTCCAATATGCTATTGACGACTATATTGTATACAGAATATAGCTGAACTCGTTTGTCTTTTAGCGATTTTTTTAGGAAAGACAGTTTTGTTTGTTTTTGAATTTCGCGCAAAGTTACGCGAGAATTATCGGAACTAGCCGTCCCTAAATTAGCAGTGTAAAACTAGAAGGAAGGCAGCTAGTCATCACCACCTACCGTCAACTCTTGGGCTACTCTTTTACCAATGAATAGTGGAATTGACAGTTACATTATAACGTTCCCTCACAGCTGAAAGGGCAGTTGTGTTTAGTGTGAGGGGGATTCGAACCTGCAACCCTCGGATTACGAGTCGAATGCCTTAACCACCTGGTATATCAAAGAAAATATGCTGTAGTTAAAACTATTAATTCCAGTATCAACGTGATTTCTCTACTGGAACGTATGTGAATTTACGAGAGTGACTTAATTGCGGAAATTCCCGAGAGGAACTCGTGAACTAGGTTACCATACAAACACCAACTGTACAGGCAGGCATGGCTTTTATCATGATAAATTGTGAAAGTGTACTTGAAAAGCGTGCGTGCGTAGCCGTTCTGTTTGTTCATTTTATAAATTCGTTCAATGAGCATTCTGTGAATGCTTTAATCTTGAACTGGTATGCCAGAACCTCCCCCTCTCCCAATGGCAATGTATTAAATGTAAAGGATAAAGCCCGGGTTTTGATATTTGTGGATGGTATAACAGATAGCACATTGTGTGTCAACGATGTACTAAAAATTGTTTATTTGTTTAAATTTCGCGCAAAGCTACACGAGGGCTTTTTGCGTTAGCCGTCCCTAATTTAGCAGTATAAGACAAGAGGGAAGGCAATTAATTATCACCATCCACCGCCAACTCTTGGGCTATTTTTTTTATTAATGAATAGTATGATTGATCGTAACATTGTAACGCCCCCACGGCTGAAAGGATTCGAACCCGCGACCCTCATTTGTAAAATTAGGCCAATCATTCGGTTAAATATGCCAAATGAGTAGAACTTATTGTCAAATAAATAAATTGTTTTTATTATCATTAAATGGGTTGTTCTTTTTTTTCTTTTATATAATTCCAATGAACTCGTTAACAATATAAACAGTCACAACCTGAATGTATTTTACAAACTAATAATTTTTTGAGTTGCATTCAAGTGTGAAAATGCTTGATACACAGTGCTGCCCTAAATACAACAACTCATTCAATTCAGTCGTGATATTACGCCTATCCCCGTCATATAAATTAATATAAATATATTGCAGTAGAATATAGGATAATGAACTATTCAAGTCCAAAGTACAAACCCCTTGGTTTTAGCATCATGTGGCCAATGCATCTTAAAACAACTAATTCCCAGACTAGGGTTAAAAAAAGAAAAAGGATATTTATCCACCAAATACTAAATTTACTAACTATCTTACATATTGTTTGTTATTAAGATTTAAAGTAAGTAATATTATGTAAGGTAAACTCTATCTACGTCAGTTTTATATACATATGTACACTGACAGTATGCACCAGACTTAGCATTTTTAATTAATGTTCACTAATATATTGCAAATAAGAAAACATGCTTTGACTTTAGCTAGATAAAAATGTTATTGAAATTTTCATTAGATATCATAGGATGAGTAATATATACTGGATGTAATTTTCAAGTTACTTTTAAAAATAAAACGTACCTTTCTTGATGCTTTTTTGTAACGAATAATGGCTAAATCCATCAACTCTCTGACCAAAATTTCTCCGTTTCCACATGGTACTATCACCCGAATGGTGTCAAAGATTACTGTCACTTTCATGTTCTTTTGCTCAGTAGTATTTCCCTTAGATTTTCGTCTACAAAGTGCCCAGTCTTGTCACCGAAGTACAATTTCAGTCTCCATATTAACTACCTAAATGTTAACCGAGAATACAAAAAATTGATTTAATTTCCTAGTGACGTGTACTCATACACACACTTTTAAAATGTGCTCATACTTTAATCTACTAAGCTGACGTGTGAAATATTTAGTTATACTACAAATATTATAAACTGGAAAATAATATATATAGTAACCTTATAAGTATTTAGATTATTTCTTCATAAAGTTGAGCGTTGGTGCTATGAAGATGACAATAAGCTAATACTATTAGTACTAATATCACGTGATAACTGGACCGAAAAAACTTATCAATTTCAGTAATAATTGATATAATCTTTATCTAGCAACTTAGAAAACTTCGTTGGTTTATTATTATATATCATATAGTTAGCTTGTCTTTTCGTTTGTGAAACGCTCATCTAATTATGACGGTTATTATCAAGCAGAAATAAAAGATCACCCACGAAATTAAATTGTTTAATTCATACGAAGTCTTACTTAACATTATTAAATAATCTTATTGCTTTCTTCTCCATAATAAATACAGAAGAACATTGGTTAGTTTGAGAATAAATCCTGTTTTCATAAAATGGAAAGCTTTGTTTATAATCCAAATTGAAATATTAGGCTTAACTCTGATTAGATTAATTTTAATAATGTTTTTCTACGTGCTTCAAAGCAGACGAGACTAGGCGCACCTGAAAGTCCAACCACGAAGTTCTATGCTGCTGTCGTTGGCTGATCCCGATTTCATTTTTCGACGCCTTTCTCCGACCTCGTCGTTCTATTTATTTTTCCTTTTGAATATTTTTTTAAATAAAAATAAGTTAGGTCATTACTCAATTAAATACTGTACTTACAAATCTAAGTTCAGCTTTTCAAATATCAATTATCACAATACTCAAGTTCAGGATGATATAATACAGTTTAGCTACGAAACTCTGCACTAACCAGATACACTAACAACCGCTCGCCCTCGCGAGGGGCTTATTTGTGATGTGAGCGGGACGAACATTTGATTGTTGGAGGCTCAGTTGAACTATCGTCCTGGTTGTTTGGTCCAATTGTAACCGTTGGCGCTTCAGATAAATACCGATGGTGACTGTCGATTAGAAACACAGGCTGAACAACTAGTATATGGATTATTTTTAACGGAAACAATTATTTTAGTTTTAAATAACTACGATTAGATCCGGCTTCACCTTTCTTTTTGTGGAAACCATTGAGACATATTATAAAAGGTGGTTTGGATGGGTTTTAATTTCGTGCAAGGTTAGACGAAGGCTATCTGCGCTAATCGTTCCTAATTTGACAGTAAAAGACTAGAGGGAAGGCAGACGGTCATCACCACCTACAATCAAATCTTAGGCTACGCTTTTACCAAGAAACAGTGGGATTGACCATAACTTTGTAACACTTTCACAGCTAAAATTCCCTTGTAACACGGGAATTTAAATCCGTGATCCTCAAATTGGTAGTCGTGATTCCTAGCCGCGGGCCACGATAAGCTTAACAATCAGAATATGTTAAGCCTAACTACCAGACTCGAATTGCATTGTCTAAGTTTACAAGACGTTCGTTCAGTAAACTCTAGAAGTCAGTGAATTCACGAGCATTAAGGGCTTTGTTATTTTAAAAAGCTACACAATGAACTAGCTACCACCATACGCACTAACCACTCACTTGGCTATACTGTTTGCTGTTAGCACAATGCCACTCGAAGAGTTATCTGTACTCTGCCCATCATTGGTGTCGAAATCAGAATTTAGTGTTATAAACCTTCAAAACTATATTCAAAGGCAACTGTAATGATTCTAATTCGTATTGTTCCATTTCATGAATCAGTGTTTTTGCCTTAATTGTAACTTGGACAATTTCTGTCTGAATCCAATTCATTCACCTGGCCAGATCCCGGGAGAATGGTATAGTAAAGAACTGAGAGCAAATACTATGTTAAAAAAGACCTTTCCTATTAAACTTTAAATCCCGAGTGGAACAGCAATATGTCTGCAATCTCATAACGCTACGAACTGGTTTTCGATGCCCGTGGTAGGCAAAGCACAGAAAGCCCTTTTCGTAGTTTTTTGCTTAACAACAAATGACCAACAACCTAATAAATTGTAAGAAATGTTTTCTAAAAACCATGTACATCTCTGATGTAGGAAGCATGTCCATTTCTATGCAAGGTCTGGTGAGCGCTCCACCCTAAAATGTTTGAAAATGCCGAGAGGTTGAATCTTGAAGTATGTTAACGACAAATATTGCATATATATATATATATAGTGACGTATTGAATTAAAGGCAAGTTTTTAATACAGAAACTGTAGCTACACGTCATGAAAAAATAAATAAGGTCTTGGCCTGACTGGCTTCATCGCTTCCTACGGCTTTGTAAGTCAAATTATTATACTAACTGATTGGTCTTTTATCATGACTGTAGAACAAAAAATAATATTTTTGTGTAATTGTCTTAAAATAAACAAACCGTATAATGTTGACTATCAGGCAATATTAACCCAACAGTTTGTAATGTTGACTATCAGGCAATAGTAACCCAACAGTTGCTGATGTTGGCTATGAGGCAATATTAACCCAACAGTCAGAAAAAATAAAAACTTCACCATCTTAGAAGATTCGTTGTGGTTTATTCTACAATCTGTGCAAACGTCTGGTACTACCAACCTTTCCTGTTTCTAGAAGTGTCTTCTTAATACGTTCAAATCTATAAGACTGAAGCTGATAAAAGTTCAGTTATTTTAGATTACATATTTTAGCAAACCTCACAATAAAATCTCTGAAATTTTAAAAATCAATTTTAAAATATCACTTTTTAACGAACTGAAAAAGGGAGGGTATGTACAGTACGATTCCATCCCTAAAGAAGTCTTTCTTGCTTATAAATCATGTCGAAATTGCAGTGTAATGTTTTATGACCATAAAAGGTCGTTCAGTTAAGGAATCGATGGGTAATGAGCTATGTATGGTTCACATGTCTCATTAGCTTTTGTGTTGATCAAAACACCTAGTAAACAATAAAAAAAAAAAGTTTATTTAAAACAACATTACTTAGAAGCTTGATTGTTAATATAAAATACAAATAACCAATTATAATTTTGTATTACCTTTTCTACTGTAACATCTCTCGTCGTGATTTCCTGGTTATGCTGTATGTCATCTTACTGCAGTTGGTCACCATACATATCCTTGTTTGCTCTAGTACTAAATTGTTCTCTGGATATGTGGTTTCTCCGACATTAGTATGAAGCCATTTTTGTAACCCATACCACCCAACCTTAATGTTTGTTTGTTTGTTTTGAATTTCGCGCAAAGCTATTCGAGGGCTATCTGCGCTAGTCGTCCCTAATTTAGTATTGTAAGATTAGAGGGAAGGCAGGTATCATCACCACCCACCGCCAACTTTTGGGCTACTCTTTTACCAACTAGTGGAATTGACCGTCACATTATAACGCCCCCATAGCTGAAAAGGCGAGCATGTTTAGTGAGACCGGGATTCGAACCCACGACCCTCAGGTTATGAATCGAATGTCTTAACCCACCTTGCCATGCAGGGCCCAACTTTAATGAACTCAATGTCTGTGTGAAAAAGAATAAATGTCTCATCACTTTGAAAGTGTAGTTGTGGTCCGTTTTCGAAATGTTACAAAAGTATTAAACGTACATAATGTGCAACATAATAAATAATTGGTGCATGTGTAATATTAACAAACTCTCAAACGTACCGATTAGTTAGTTAATTATGTTTTATTGTGTTTAAAATTCTTTTAGACAGGACAGCCACATTAACACACGTCTTTTGTTTTGAAATTATGCACAAAGCTGCATAATAGACTATCTGTGCTCTGACCACCACGGGTATCAAAACCTGCTTTCTCGGGGTGCAAGTCCCCAAACATACAGCTGTGTCACTGGAAGGAGGGGGACACACGCTTGTCATTTATTCGGAAATGTAATTTCGAGTCAGTGTCAAAACTACTATAACTTAGCCCTAACCAGAAAAATCATTCTTTAAATATAAACGGTAATAAGATAAAACTGACTCCGTTCGGTAAAGAAAACGAGGCTGATAAACTGACAGCACTAACCAAAAATTACACAGGTCTATGCATTTTATACTCTGTGAAAACCTTGCGTGGTGTATCACGTTTCGTCGTTAGGACTAACATGCCCTATAAACGACTTAATAATCACACCACACACACGCGTTTGGTATCATTTTACTGTGCGAGTGTATAACCAAAAACACCTGTTGTCAAATGTTGCCACGAAATCTGTTCACGTTTGCAGTGTATTATCCTGTTCGTAGACTATCAATACATTTCCCGTGTCAACGAACGCTGGTTGCCAACGCACAGATGTTACAAAAGTATTAAACGTATATAATGTGCAACATAATAAATAATTGGTGCATGTGTAATATTAACAAACTCTCAAACGTACCGATTAGTTAGTTAATTATGTTTTATTGTGTTTAAAATTCTTTTAGACAGGGCAGCCACATTAACACACGTCTTTTGTCAACGAACGCTTGTTGCCAACGTACAGATGTTATTAGTGGATGTCCGTTTTGATAAATATTAATCAGTATATTTACATATGCATCTAATACTATATCAGAAGGTAGAGAAAAATAAAGATATTAATTTAATGTATTGAATTATGACCAATTTTGACTTCATCTCGTCCTAATTTGAGATTGATTACAATGATAGTTTATCATTTTTCTCACCACTTCTGCTGAATTTGAGTCAAAGTATTAAAAAGAAAGCGAAAATACTGTCATCTCTTAGAGATGTTTGTCATAAATCAAATAGCTCACTCAGTACTAGTGTCGGATAAAGTTGTTGTTGTTTTAAATTAAGCACAAAGCTACACAATGGGCTATCTGTGCTCTGCCCACCACGGGTATCGAAACCCAGATTTTAGCGTGTAAGTCCGCAGACATACCGCTGAGCCACTGGGGGGCGGTCGGATAAAGAACGGAATAATGGCGTTAATAAAAACAAGGGTAAAAAAACAAAATACAAAAAATTAAATAAAGAGGTAAAGTCTAAGAAAAATATATATATACGTAGATTCACAAAGTAAACAAATTATATGAAAGGATAAACAGAAGGGTAGAGCTTAATAGCGAGTGTTGAACAATAGTGGAAGTCACTGATTAGAAAACTGTATTAACAATAGCTAAGTTATTAACTCAACTGAATAATATGGTTTCAATAACTAACTTAGGCTTAGCTGTTATTAGTACCGTTTTCAAAAAGTTTCTTGAATTTATCCGTTTCGCCTCTTTGTATGATTCTATGTATTTTATCACCTAGATTCTAAACTAACAACCGAGTCTCCATAGCTAAAAATAAGTTTCTTGTAAATACAGTTTTGGGTTAATTTCTTTAATTATTTGTGGTCCATTACTAAAAAATGTTCAAATTTTAACATACATCTGACTTCCAGCGTGTCTTAGCTGGGAGTCGGTCAAATTTTACGATAGCGTCTAGCACGACTAGGTGGTTAAGACATTTGAGGACAGCGGGTTCGAATTCTCATCACATCAAACATGCTCGCTATATAAGCCGTGGGGGCGTTATAATGTTATGGTCAATCCCACTACTCGTTGGTAAAAGAGTAGTCCAACAGTCGGCTGAGGGTGGTGATGACTAGCTGCCTTCCTTCTAGTCTTACACTGCTAAATTAGGAACGGCTAGCTAAGATAGCCATGGTGAAGCTTTGCGCGAAATTCAAAAACAAACTTTACGACAAAAGCTGTGAACAATTCAGCAGCACAGCCACGTCTTGCTCAATCTGCGTGCATTCCCGCGATCCAATACATCATTCATATGTTTTTTAACTCCATGAAACTTATCTCCCAGGCCTTGTACACTTCCTGCTCGTCCATCGTAAATCTGGACCCACACAAACTTTCGTAATTTAACACGCTACAAAGAATCTATTTTGAAACTTTATTGTGCTTCTAGTAACAAAATGATTGCAGACTTTTGTTGCAGGCTTCTATTTCGTCTGATGGTAACGAGATTTACTGTTTTAATCCCGAATAAAATATATTATGCTTGCTGAATCAGTTAAAAAGGCGAGTAATTAAATATTTTATTTCAGTTAAACAAAATATTTATATTCGAAAAAAACAAGATACGTGTCTATTTCTGTAGCAAACTTCTTTTTTCCGCTAATATAAGTGTGTACATTTAAAAACATTTTGCGTAAAGCTTCCGTAACTTATTTAAAAATTAAATCTGTTTGTAATTTCAGCTCTATTGGGAATGATTTTAAGTTTTTCAAAACAGCAGTTAACATTTAATATACAGCAGGTTAGAGATGTTAATCGGTGCCACTTTAACAACTAAATCCTTTATCAGATCCTGGCTTAGTCGACGAAGTGTGTTTCAATGGTCTTTCAAATAACTGACAAACCATGTAGGAAGTTGAAGGTTCAAGTGAACTGTACTTCAACTTTCTTCTGAATATTCTGATGTTTTTATAAACCAGTAGAGTATTTAAAATTAATAATTCAGTGGTGAATTACTAAAAGCACCAAGAAAACATGTAATAGGAAAATTAATAAAAAAAAATAAAAACTGAAAATTCTGTATCTTGCATCTCAGAACGGCTGGTATTAACACTTTTATTGGTAAAGAGAGAACAACGTTTTGACCTTCTTAAATTATCTTCAGATTAAGAAAGAGAGAGTTTGAATGTAATCGTTGGCAGACACGTCTTAGAGACGTATAAACGTGTACGGGATTATAGGGGGCGTTGGAGGTGGATGTAAGGTTAGCAATGGTCGACTCGTAATATCGTAGTTCTGACGTATTTGCAGGGCGGCAGCACAACCGAGAGGGTCCAAACGCCATATTTGCGCATTTATTTGATTGTTTTCGATGTTTGACAGTGTCAGTTTAACAAAAAAAAAAAATAGAGCAAACAGAATGTTGTGTTCCTTTATGCAAAAATCGTGGTGGGCACAGTGTGTTTTAATGGACGGCTTCACAGATATCGGAAGCCAAGGAGAGGGCAGCTCGCCAAATAAAACGCCTAAATCATAATGCAACAGTAACGTCAAGCCAGAGTTCACCAGAATGTTCACATTTAATGCACGAGTGCGAGGTATAACAACTTCAAAGCTATGCACACTATGACGTCTTTCTCGTGGCATACAATTTCTGCTCAATATATCTTTATGACATAACTATATAAGCATAGTCTCTCCCCGGCATGCCACAAGTGAATTAATCATTTTCGTAATTAAAATACTCATCTGTGACAAAATCCTAGTTGTGGTTGTAAGTACAAAAAATCAAAGAATGTCACAAACGCACTATTACCATAGAACTGAAATTGTTTTGTTTCGTCATGCAACTGCTTTATACTCATTTTTTTAGGCCTAGGTGACACTGAAATCAATAACAAGGCTCATATTATCGCCCATTTAAAAGTTCGTGATTCACTTGAGAAAAAGAAAATTTGTCGTGATACACAAATACAACACTCATAATGTATTTATATATTAGTTATTTCACGTTCTTAAATAAATTACATACAGCATACAAGGGCAAATCGGTGAATTTACCCTGTAATGGTCCATTTAAGAGAAGGCAACAACAAACAAGGTGAAGGAACGTGACGATTGTGCTGCCACCGCGCGAATGCGGAAACGCGCAAGTTACGAGCTTCTCATTAGTATAGGCATAAAGGTGTTCCTTTATATTGGTTAAAATTTGGTTTCAGTTGCTGAATAAGTAGGGCTTCTTTGATTTTGAGTTTGTTTATATCAGCCATTCTAAGCTACATTTTTATTTCAAGTGGGTTTCTCGTCATCGAGAAGGATATGTATAGAAGTTAAACTGCATGGGGTGGATGTAAGTTTTACCAGTGAAAGATGCTGAGAAGTCAAAATAGGTTTTTCTCAATAGGTATGCACATTTTCTGCTATATGATGAAAAGTGACTAGTGTTACTTCTTAAGGCTACTTCTAGAGCCAGTGACATAAACTTACACAACGTTCGTAAAACGTACTGCCACATCACATAAGCACACTTTTATTTAATCAAAAATAAAGTCTACACTCCAGAAAAAAAATGTATGGAATTAAGTATATCTATACATAATGTCTTCATTGGATAACAAATGCTACATCCAGGGTTTCTTGGTATATAAGCACGTACAACTGTGTAAACTTTTCTATATAAATATATAAAACCACAATTACCGTGATTGAAAGACTTGAAATTTCAAACCTAATTAGGTGAGAACTTCTAAACAAAACTTTCATAGCTGACTTAACTTGAAGCCACACAACATGTAAGAAAACAAAACACCTTAAAACAACTATCGAAATCTGAACACATTATAAGGTTCAGAAGTAGTAAAAATGACGTTTTGAATTCTGTTGAACTTCTAAGACACAACTACACTAAATCTTGAGAAAACAAAAACTTTTTATTCTATCCAAACAGCAGTTATCTCCTTGAAATTAAATTGTTGAATTTAAAATAAAAGGGAAGTGATGAAGTAGTAATAAATAAATTCTCATGACTTGGGTGTTAAATGTTAATTACTAAACATACAGTTAGGGTAGAGAAATTACAACGAAATGAAGTAAATGTTATGAAAACACAGACCAGTCAATAACATATCTAAACGAACAATTTTTTTTATCACAGTTCTTCATTAAAAGTGTATTATTTCAGAGGTTGTGAAGTAAGATGACTGAGTGGTGGTATATATATTATCTAAGTTGTACACCATTATCTGTACCCTTCTATACATTCACTACTGTTGCAGACTTTTTATAAAAAAACTACCAACTTTTCAACTGCTTTCCTTAGTTAATCGTAAATTGAAAATTTGTTGTGTATTATGAGAAACCAATTGAGAATCTGTAGTCAAATCTACAAGAATAACTAGCTTAAACTGATGGGAGCACTGAAGCAATTTGTGTATAACAAACACTGTGGATTGTCTGAATATAACACTAATGAAAAATTGAACAGGAAGACATGGACACCAGCCAGACATCTTAAATATCAATCGGTGCCACAATACATGTGACAGTTGGTTTATATTAAACAAATTGAGCTAAAAATGCATTGAAATGCCTAACATTAAAGAAATTGGACATTTTCACAGAGCTGTTAATGATGGATGTATTTTCACTTCTGACAGTTTGGAACATAATAATGAACAAGAGTTTAAGCCTTTCATGGTACTAATTTGTTTAATTTACACATTATGCCACCATAACTACTAGCTTATATGTAATTGAAAACTGTTTCATTTATGTGAAATAAAAAACTATTCATTTGTAGTTTTAAAATGTTAAACAGGACAGTGATGACATTTTTATTTCTGAAAATATACATTTTTCATATATATATACATATTTGATACAGTGTATGATGCCCATACAGTAACCTTGCACTGCAAGAGCGCCCTCTTGGGACCAATTACAAAACTACAACTAACTTAAATGAAACAAATCTTTACACAACATTCACTATTCCATGCAGGTTAATAATGACAGAGCTTTTACCATGAAGCTCTCAACTGATTAAACAAACACAATAAAAAATAAACTGAGCAAATCAACAATAACAGTTTAGAAAATAAATTAGAAGCTTCAACAACAAACGTTATCAGTTATATCTTGTTTTTTGTTAACATTGTCAATTAACTAAACATATCTAATAAACAAGATAATAAAAAAAAAAACCCAAACAGGTCAGAGTAACACTAGTAGTTTAATCAGAACATATACATGCAGACCTATTGCAAAAGTTACAAAAGAAAGTTTTATTATTAGTCACATTTTGTAGATTTATTAAAAATACACTTTAAATAAAGATGTCAGTCAAATCTATAAATAATTATAAAAATAGTTATTAAAAAAGCAGAGAAACTTTGGTAAAGAAAAAGTAAATGCAGACCTCAGACTACATCAAAAAGTTAAAGGAGAGACAGTATCACTAAAAAGTATCCATTTGTACTTTTGAATGAAGCAATGCAGCTGCTAAACAAACCTCATTTCCCCCTCCTGTAGTTCACAATAATGTCTTGTTCCAATGTATGGAAATGTAAGTAGATCTAATGTTTTAATACAACAATATTTGTCTAAAAACTAGACACTATACAAATCTAAGGATTGGATTTTCCACTGGAGTGAAAGGTAATGTGTGAATTCTGTTTAAAGTGTTTTCAAACAGACTGTGGTAACAAGATAAAAACAAAAAGTGACACTGTCTGAATACCAGCTCATGAACATTCCAATGTTTATTAGAACTATCTTCAAACAAACCTTCCAATGCTACCCTACATTGTAATGTAACAATCCTCAGTTGCCCTTATTAGCCATTGAGCCATGGGTGTATTTTTCTCTTGTATCTTAACTTGATTATGAACAAAGAATATAATGAACTAATGCAACCAAACATTATTTTTTTTTTAAACCTGAGCAAATAGTTCAAACTTTTCATTTTATGTTTGAAGAAATACTTGGATATATTTCAAGTTCCAAAACATATGGATTTATTCCACATGAACATTAAAAAAACCCACAGGAACACAGAATCTTGGAACTGACTAACATCCTAAAGATTGGACGAAGTTTACAACAAGCTTACTTGCTCCTAACAAAGCCAAGATTCTAATAAAATGATTTTGTTTTGCATTTCTTTCTAAAAGTGAGGAAAAATAGAAACTATACAATGATAAAATGTTGGACACTCCATCAAGAGAATACAAACACTCTCACTAAAATATCACAGGAATTCATCTATACAGACTAACAAAATTTGGGAAACTTCCCCTATTATTATTTATTAATTAAATTAAGAAGCAACATATTCATTTAAAACTTATTACAAGTGATGAATCAGATGTTTTGTCTGTCACACGATACACACTTTAAACACGTGGAAACAATTAACTTGTGCACGTCACACTAAGTTATTTGTTGAGGTAAATGTTTTTATTTTGAAGAAATATGCAAGTCCTTAAACCTTTGAAGTAATTATCTTTTAATTTCTTATATCCTAGAAAAAAAGTTTGTTTTTATCAAACAAGATTAAAAAGTTACCTGGTCAAACTCACCATTTATCAACCTGAAACCCTGGATATTTTACTTAAAAGCAATTTAGTACATACTATTTTCATTTTGTACAATCTTTCTCTAAACAAAAAACTTTTCATCAAATTACTTGTTTACTGCAAAGTAGATGCAACTAGTGTTCCAATCGGTTAACATGAGGTAAAAATATAACTTCTAATTTACTCCAACTATCAAGTCTGTCACTTGTACAAGTACACAAAATTAGAAGCCATAACACCAGTACCACAGTCGCTATTTTTAGATTCTTGACTGTAAACATATATTAAAAAATCTAACTAGTTGTTAATGATGTCTCATCTTTTACTATAAAAGAGAAGATTAGACAGCACCAACAAGTTTCATCAAACCTTCTGTTGTCATGGACTTGGGTCGTTCAATTGGAAGGCCAAGCGCTCGGTCCCAAACCAACGAGGCAGTAGTTCCCAAGGCTCGAGAAACACCAAACAAAACAGTGTAGAACTGCATTTCAGTCATGCCAAAATACTGAAATGAGAAGAAATTATGGAAAGTGAGCAATGTATCACGCATCTAGGTTGTCCTTGATAGCCTAGAAGTGTCAGATATTTTTAGAATATCTAGAAGAAACAGTCCAACTCTTCTTTGAAAATACCTCATGACTAGCTGGTTTCACACAGGTCACAGTCATGCACCATACAGCAACAAGAATTTATAAAAGATAGATAAAAAAATATATAGTTAGTAAGAAGAACCAATATTAGAGCAGCCAGCTTTAATCAGCCCTCTAGTGAGAGAAAATCAACTAGAGTTAGAAGTCATTAAACTGAGTTGGTCCTGAGAGTTTTGTAAAATATGGAAGAAGTCTAACTTGCAAAGTCCATTTAAAGTGTAATATTGCACATAATATAAAGTTATCAATTATCTGTTGAAGCTGAACAGACAAAGAAAAGTTAGTAAAGTAACACCGTATATTACAGTAACAATACATGTTGCATTTTACTTTTTCATTACACAATCTCCAAATTCCTCAATCTAATGTAAATACCATCAAGCTGGTGATCTGTGCCACACTGCCACTGCATACGCCTGGTATTCATACAAGTACCATTTGTAACTGTCTCACAATAACTGCTCACCAATCATAAATAATAAACTTGAAGGGATAACTTAAGTTCCAAATATATCCTCACCAGCTTAAGAATTTTTTCTTAAGTGAATATAAAATTATCAAACAGTTTAAGTACGTGTGTAAATACTGAAAACTTTATTTCAGTGTTGTTCCAGTAATGTTGATATAATTTATATGAAGGCACAAGTAATATTGAATCATTTGCTCAGAGACAGGTTTCTTCAATTAATATGCCAAAGATTATGATTCCTTTAAAAAACAAACTTGTTATTACCTGGATTTATAGGATATTTCATACTAACAACAGATGTTTGAAGCATGGTTAAAATCACATTTTGATACCAAACGTGGACTTGTGACATTCTTATTTCACTTTTTTATTTTTTCCCAAACTTTTAAACAGTCTGAAAAAAAAATCATAACTAAAAGCTGAGATTTAAAATGAGAATCTTCAATAACTACAGCATTTATAATACTTTTAGGCAGGATTAGATTATATTAAGATTTTTTGTTAATATTATTACTCATCAATATAATATCAATTTGAGGGTAAGCTGATAGAATTTAAGCAGGAATAGAGTAAATTACTTTACAAAAGGGTTTAACCTCCTGTGTCAAAAACTAACCAGATTTCAAATCAGTCCAGAGTTAAAGTTTGTACAACAACAACTAAAAATGAAACTCAGAGCTATTTTAAGAGTTGCTATGCTGTAGCTAAAAGACAAGCAATATAAAACACATACTTGTAAAAGAACCCCACTATGAGCATCAACGTTTGGCCATGGGTTCTTCACTTTCCCCAGTTCAAGCAGAATGTGAGGAACAATCTTGTACAGCTGAGAAACAAGCTTAAACAACGGGTCCTCAGAAAGGTGTTTCAGTGCAAAGTCTCGCTGAACAATGTAACGAGGGTCAGTCCTCCTTAGAACAGCATGGCCATAACCTGGCACAACCTGGTTAGAGCATGTAACAAAAGTTAAATACACCAACAGTGTGGCTCCAAGTCAAAACACAGATTCTCATAAAGCCTAGGTTTAGTTAGGAGTTCAAAGATAAACAATTGAGTATTGAAAACAATGTACTAAATGCACTCTAAATTGTGATGTAAACTGACCTACACTCTTTTATTTACAAATTAATTTACCAATAGTAACCTTCTGATCCCCAAAACAAAAAATTACTACGTATATGAAATCAGTGTTGAAAATGATGAATTTAAATCTCATTGCTTGTTGATGATGGATTACCACAGGTCCAAGTAATTCAAGTCACATGAACATTTTCTGTTTCCTTGTATTGTTAACTTGGAAACCATTATTTGCATGTGTCACTGTATTCTGTAACTACAAAGTGTTATTTCAAGTCATTCTGAATGCAGGGACACATGAGAAAAAAGCAAAATATTCAGTACAACCTTTAATATTACAGAACTGTTTGCACTCCAATTAGACAAATGTGCAGTGTTGGTCCATTTACAACAATCTACTAGAGAAGGAATATTAATTATAATTTTATATTTACTAAATGTATCCAGATTAAGTGAGGCAAAATTTCATTAAAATGTACAAGTCTGTTGTACACAAGAACTTGCAGCATAATACAAAAGTGTTTGTACTCAAAATATGGTGAACTGACAATGCTAGTTTGACAAAGGTTGATGATGTTTCTGTGAAGAATAAAAACATTTTTATCCATTATTCAGTTTACATGTTGCACTTACACAAACTCTAGAATCTCTGAAATACACATCTTCAGTGTACTTCTGTAATGTATCTAGTATTTACTCTCCTCTATCATAAACTGAACAGTTGCCCTTTGGTTGCCTCAGAATTTGGTAGTTACAGTTAATTTAAAAAGTTTATGTGATAGCTTAACAAATATTTGAATTATAAGAACTGAATGCAAGTTTTTGTTGTGTTTTTAATGTTTTACTTCATCTTAGTGGGTAAGAGTAGTCCAGATGGACAAAAAGATTCCTTATTGTTCTTTGATTTAGTGTTAACACACACACACACACATACAGAGATAGAAAAAATTACACTTAACCCTCAGGTACCTTTTTTAGGTAACTAATGCTAGGTGTAAAAGAATGTATTAATATCAGATAGACATCCATGTGAGGAAAAATCAGACTTTCAAAAGTAAAAATAAACACTAATAGTTAAATACCTAAAAGTAAGTCCTTATATATTATAGGAAAAACCATAATTGGATGCAAAATTATAAGAGAATATTTTTTGCAATTAATAAGTGAAAAGTCCCAGTGAAATTTTGTATAAGTGTTTAATTAAAAGTGTACATACTTATTTACTATTAAAAGCTAAGTACCAGAAGTAAAAACAATAATTTAGATACCACTACAAAAAATTCACTGTTATTCACTTAAAGTTATCAAACTCCGAGACACTTATTATTCAATGGTAAAAAGGTTTTGAAATTTCGTTTTTATTTTTTGTTTTAATGTTTTCTTTTCATACATCACAAAAACATTCCATTCAGGTTTTGTTTTCATATTCTGTTGAGAAACATTTAAAATAAATTTATAAAGATGTGATTGTTTTCTATGTAATTATCTTCTGTATAATCAAGTCTACTGAAATTACACACGTACCTGACCAGATTTTAAAGTCTTCCAAACAAACTCTTTAACTAGTTCCTCACTTGCATCAGGTCCTAAATCTTTTTGAAGTTTTGTGAGCCAAACCAACACTTCCTGAAAAATATTTAATAATTTTCACTCCATTTACATAATTTACCTACAAGATTATTCAAAAATTACATTTCATATGAAACATGAACTTTGGCATCACAAATGTTCTGTGCATGCCCGACTGCTCAGTACAGGTGGCAATGCATAGAACATTTGTGATGCCAAAGTTCACTATTTCCCTTCGACATCAATGAGTGACTTTTGAATAACCTTTTATTAGAAGTAACTTTAAATGATTCTTTCATGTAACAAAATCTACTTTGTGTCACGTATATTTAATTCGAGTTTATTTAAGCAATAAAAAAATAACTAAAAATAATAACACACTCAGCCGAATAAATAGGATGAAAGATTTTATTGTCAGAGTACTATTCTTTACATGGAAGGAAGTGTGTATAAAATATATATTTGTGTAATTTAACTAGAAGAGTTTTTCTTCAACTGTGATGAGCATCATGAGAAATATAATTTACTTTTATATATATACACGTACAAAACTGTTTTTTATTTCATTAGCACAATCTGCAGGAAAAGTTAATTGTAAGCAAACCTGATTTGCTAGCCCATGGAGGGGTCCAGCAAGGCCATTCATACCACCTGCAAATGCCAAGTAGGGGTCAGAAAGGGCACTTCCAATTAAATGAACAGTGTGAGCACTGACATTACCTCCTTCATGGTCACTGTACAAGATACAAAAACATTGTTGTAACACAAACCACACAACAGGCTATCTTTGCTCTGACTATTAAGATGAAAATAAAAAGTAATAATTTAAGAAAAACAACAAATATAAAAAGCGGAAAAATGTATCTAGTACATATTTCATATCTGAAAACTTTGTAATGTACAAGAATGAATTATTTTAAATGAACTTAGAATATAAACAAACATCAAAAACTATGTAACTAGAGGCTTTACGTATTTATATGGTACATCTCCATTACAAGTTACTATTTTATTTTGTGTGTGTCTTATCCGGATGTTGACCAGTTGAAAGTAAACTGTTATCACTCTCTGAAGAACCAAATATAAAAATTTGAATAGAAACAAACAATAATAATTATGCTTTCATCTCTTCAAAAGTTTACTCTATGTACACAAATAAATGGAGTTCTTAATGTAATGAAAATTATAGAAAAAGTTTAGCCAATATTTTAGAGGTTTTTTGAGCATCAATAGCTTAAAAATTGTAGGAGAGATAGAATTTCAGAAATATATTAGTTTTACATTGTGTATATATACTAACATAAAAATGAAAAAAGAAATTGTAGTTAAAAGCTTACAAACATTACATGTTTCTTATGTAAGTATGATTAAAAGTATTCAAAACATCTATAGTTTTCAACTTGCAAATTAAGGACTTTATTTTAAGACTAATCAACAGTCTTAAAACAGACACTATACAATTCAAAGTCAGAACACATAGTATCTGTTTTAAGACAAGTCTTGGAACAAAGTTTTTGATTGTGCATTGGAAACTGTTGATTGAATAATTTTCTTCATAGCATATTAGCAGTAACAACATTAGAAGCCATTAACTTTAATATAAAATTAGTTACAATTTCAAAATGTTTGTATAATTCAACAATATATTTGTTTACAAATGTAGAAGGAAGTGAAATTTATGTAAACAAAAAAATTTAAAGAGGCTACATAAAAAAAATAATTTTAAAATATCAGGTTTCTAGGTTCCCTCCTCCTCTGCTGCATGCTTAAAATATAAACTGGTGTTCAGAACTTATTTAACAATTCAGATCTCTTCATACTTACATCATTCTTAAGGTATACAACTTGCAGTATAAAGAAATCAACACTAAAATAGTTAGAAATAAACAACAGCTAAGCTTCTAAAAATAAGGTAATTAGTTACCTATGGATAGTAAGGTACAATCTCATTAGTTCTGTAAATTTTGGGTTATCATAGCCAAGCATAGATGTAAAGTTTGCTGACCAATCCTTTTCCTTATCTACGGTACCGATGCTAGTTCCATCTCGATACAAGTTACGATAGATTGTGGCAGCAATTGGAGGTAACTTTGCAATTAAGTTCATAGAATCTTCAAATGTGTACTGAGGGATATATAGAAAAACTTAACTGTTGAAATACTACAAGACATACATACACGCAGCTCATGATTACAATCAAACTAAGTATTTGTTATTCACAAAATAAAATAACCCCAAAAAACCCACCTATTTTAAAAATACTGTCCAGTGTTGCTGTAGTTTTTCTAAATCATGCTTATGTTTTATTAATTGTCTTTTGAAGTTACAATGGCTGTTACTAACCTTACAAGAACATATGAAAGTGATCCTGTTACGACTGTTATAATTTCAACAATAAAAACATTTCAGGTAGTTGTATTAAAAGAACTCGGAACGTTATAGCTCAGCACATCTTTTGATTAACATTATAGCCTAATTAAAACAAAACCATAATTTCAACAATTCAAAATATCCACAACAATTCAGTGGAATGACATCTTTTTAAAACAGTAAACTTTCCAGTTTTTAAGTTACAAAAACAAAGTGAGTTTTAGTATTTTCCTTGGCTTAATGAGGTCCAAACATGTTATGATCGATTCATTCCATCACTTATTTTATTTCTGTTTGTGACTTTCCACAAATTTTCACGGTAAACGGAAACAAAATTTTACCTCCCAGTAACTTGCTTTGGGAACACCTTTACTATAGGCCTCTGCAAACTTGCTTTCCGTATTACACGCTGCAATAGCTGCACTGAACTGGGACATTGGATGAAGATGCCCTGGGAAGTTGTTCAGCATTGTTACAACATGTGAGGGAAGGTCAGCTCTCTCTGCCCATGCTTTTGACAATGATTTCACCTAAATTTATAATAATAAAGGACTAATTAAGGTACAAGAACACAGAGGTTAATTTTTGCTGATTTGAGAACCAACACTTTATTTTAATCCAAAAGGTATAAACAATAACTAAATTTTAAGATTTTCTTGGTTGCATTTCAGACTGGTATTTCCATTATATAATTCGAAACTAACCCCATCAAATAATATCCACAAAAACTCCAAGCTTTGAACTCTTCATCTTCCCAAAAGTAATCGAGTACCTTTTATTTATCTCTCAAAATTAACTACTCCAAGTGTTCCTTGATAAAAATAAATATATACATATTAAGAATCTTCTATATTTTGTAATATTCCATTATTATATATTTCTTCAATTAAAAATATTAATAGAAGAACATGATAAATAATAAAGCACATGGAAAAGATACAGTATTGTGAAGATAAAAGTTTTTATACCCAAACAAACATGATAAATCTTACAAATATGAATTTTATAATCACATTCCATATATAAAAAAATTCCAATTCAAAGCCCTCACTTTACCACAAAACATTACAAACATTTTTTTTTTCTTTGCTCTTCTTATAAATACCACACTGTTCCGATTATAGGAAAATCTCATATATAAGGTAACCCGAATTTTCGGAAACCATGGTAAAAAAAAACATTGAGTGTCATGACATCTCTTTTGTTAGGTCTGCAAAACCAATACAAAAACTGAACATCCTGCAGGTAGATTAGCTGCAAGAATTAACAACATCCTTGAGAAAACATCTTGTAGGTTAGTAGGTATGTTTGTGGACTGATGCTGTCTGGACACTCAGGAATGTGACAAGCTGTCTGGACACTCAGGAATGTGACAAGCTGTCTGGACACTCAGGAATGTGACAAGCTAGAGAAAGGGCCTGCAATCAGCCATGATTATTATAAGGTGACTATGTATGTTACAGCCTAATTATTAATCAAAAACATCATCTCATGTGCAACATGGCACATGAAAAGAAAGATATCAGGGGTTGTTTTTCTTTTTTTTTCCCCCTTTTTAGAATCTACTGAAATCATGTTTCAAACTAAGACAAGTCCTTCATCAGGTCTGGGTTGAGAGGGAACATCCAATACATGGAACACCAAGGGTAAGTTAGAACTATTTTAATCAGCATAAATTTTCTGCTTTATATTTTTAACAATATAACATTAAACTAATTACGAGTGGTTCACTCTCTAGCTGAAGTACTTGTGTGTGTGTGTGTGTGTGAATGAGAGATAGTCAT
Source organism: Carcinoscorpius rotundicauda (assembly GCA_011833715.1). Taxonomy (NCBI): domain Eukaryota; kingdom Metazoa; phylum Arthropoda; class Merostomata; order Xiphosura; family Limulidae; genus Carcinoscorpius; species Carcinoscorpius rotundicauda. The sequence goes on along the minus strand of CM022406.1, from coordinate 9,376,786 downwards.
TGTGTGTGTGTGCAATGTATCAAAATAATAAGAAAAAAGTACTTGGCAGGCAATCCCTATCTGTTTTGGGAGTTTTATAACTGTATTCTGTAAATTCAAGTGATAAGTAAAACCTACACAGGTGTTGCGTTTTTATAACTGTTCCATCAGTTTTACTGATGTTAATGGTTAAGTGTTTAACAGACAGACATACAACAATAAAATTTAATAGTTTTTCATTCATTCATTTTATCTATATATCAGTGTGTGTGTATATATATATATATAACAGTTTATAAGGCTTATTTAGCATTTTTAAACCTAATATCTCAATCTAGGACTAACCTAAATATGAGGATTATAATTAATCATGGAAGGAAACCTACTGCTGATCCATTAATTATCAAAGCTGGTGGTCCTTTAATTGTAAACATGCACTGTAAAAGCTGGGAGAAACAAGTTCCATAAGTCTACTATAATGTTAAGTTTGAACTTTGAATTAAGTTTGCTTCCAGTTTCTACCAGACAAGTCAGGAAATCAGGTACTGATACACATTAACACTAAAACTGCAAAAAACATCTTCCAGTTGAAAGGATTTTTTTTAATTTATGAAGTAAAAGGTGTGGAGTTGGTGACATAAAAGTTGTGTGATTTCTTATAGCAAAACCACATTAGACTATCTGCTGTGTCCACTGAGAGGAATCAAGAAGCCCCTGATTTTAACAATGTAAATCTGAAAACTGCTGTCCTAATGGGGTACAACATGAATGTTACTGGTTCTTCAAAGGAGAGAAAACAGGGACAAGGTAACAGGCTATAAACAAGGTCTTCAAAGCAGTTGATCAGAAACAGACTTGGAGACACTATCATATTACCAGAATTTGGAAGAAATATGGAGTCAATGCTGCCTTAAATCCCAACAGACATTAATTAAATAATTTGTTCAAAAAAGGATTTTGCAATATCGAGCTTACTTTTCTGTAAAAATAAGCATGATAAATGGCATAAAACTGGAAAGTAAATGAAAATTATCCATCATTGTAATAATCAAAGAAACCACAGACCTCCTTAGAAGAAAAAAATCAATACACCAAGTATGACCATGTCTAGACAAAAAAACTCCATCTGGAATTATACTTCACAAAAACATAAGACAAAAAAATAAAAAGAAACACAAGCCATTTTCCATGGACCAATTGTACATTACCAACATAGATGGAGCTTTACCACAGAGTCGTTCAACATGGTGCTATAAATGTTTTGATATGAAAGCAAAAAAAAACAAACAACAACACCCCATTACAAATGTAACTAAGTCCCCCCCTTTAAACAATAGTTTATTTTCATTTTGAACTCTTAACAGCCATAGCTTAAAATTAGCAGTGGCTAAGGCCACAAATCAGTGGGTTCTAACCAATGACCATCAAAGTTATGGAATGCTGTTTCCAGTTGATAATTAAAGTATGACTGTAAACATTTAGGCCAGTTGAAAAGCAAAATAACCAAAGTTACATTAACGGTGCTGGCTGCAAGTGGTATAACAATCAGGGAAATAAAGATGACACACGCATGCCACAATTACTGACTAATAAACCCGTTAATCCTGTTGGTCTTCAATTTTACACATCTTCCACCAAGACTCCAAGTTTAAAATTGCAAGTAAAAACATGTTTAAGTATTCTTTGATAGATTGATTAGATAGATTATTCACGATGAAACTTTGTAGCATGGATGGCAACTGCCTGCTATGGAGACACAAGTGTAGAGGGCAATGTTTTGAAAGCCTTCTACCTGAAGGCAAAAGGCAGAAGACTTTTGAAACATCACCCTCTACACTTGCATCTCCACAACAGGCAGTTGCTGTCCATTCCACAAAGATTCAACATGTTAAGTAGCATTTTACTTAATATTGTATCCTTTAACTTTCTATTAGGAAATGTGATTATTATCACATACATAGATTTAAGTATAGACCATATCTGGCACTATGAGTACAAAGCTTCTTTTCTTTTAACTGCCAGAATAGTTCACAGATAACTTTTAGAGTAATATGACAAACATCTAGCAGTGGCCATAACAGTTAGGTTCAAGCCCAGCAAGTGACCAGTAATGTAAACTAGTAACTGGTGATTTAAACTTTCTTTACCTTTACACAGCTTAAAAACATACCCTGGTGAAAATAATGAGAACTTTGAAAAAGACTAATCATGCCTAAGTGTATCAGTGAAACATTTTTTAATTAATTTTTATGAATTGTTGTACTCATTTCAAAAAAATTGATGTGAATTTATTTCATTCTTCTGTTCCTTCCTTAAGACTTAAATTCTTTCTTGTTATACCATACCTCCTCAGCTGAAGGAACTTCTCCAGTTAATAGTAGCCAGAACAAGCCTTCTGGAAGAGGTTCTCCACCACCAGGAGCTTTAGGGAGTAATTTTCTGATCTGAGGAATGGTGAAGTCCCGAAACTCAATACCATCTTCCGGATCCAAGTGGGAGGTTTCTGTTACAAGACCTCTGATTCCTCGCATCCCACCATAGACCTGTGTGGTGAGGAATAGTAAAATCATCATACAATCTCTTTGTGTATAGTATAAGTGAAGTGAATCTTACACACATAAAGAGCATGTTGGTAAAACTTTTAAGCAACCAAAGAGATTATATATACATGACTGCTTTGTTTAAATTTAAGAAGGGACTTTTGAGTTACATAGTGATAAAGAATGTGTCAAATTTAGTATTTTTTAGAAGTGATAATTTATCACAGGTTTGCTTACAAAATTCATTATGAACCACTTGTTGTGAGCTGACATCACATTACTCAAACCTTCCAAATTTTCATCACTGCTTTAAATAAGTATTGTTGTATTATAATGCCTCATAGTTTGTGGAACATTCCAAGCCTTATTCCAACAATATACATGTGGCCAAGTTAGTACAAGTATGAAAATGAAACTGAAAATAAAATATAGGCTACAAATAAGTTTAGCTATAATGAGTGGTTTCTAATGGATGTTTCACAGTTTGTATTGTTATAATAGACAGAGGAGAAAACTTTATTTTGTCACAGAGTGTTCTAAAGTAATTGAACCCACTAATGTGGTCTTTGACGAAAATGAGAATTATTTAAAGCTCTGGATACAACTGTGGTAACCAACAAGTACACTGATTTTTAAAGTGAATATCACAGTCTTATATTGCAATAATAAAGTAAAGAAGAATATGTGTTTTTCAAAGGATGTTCTAAAGTAACTGAACTCATCTGTGTGAACTTTTATGAAAAATAATTATCTAAAGCTCTGATACAACTGTGATAATCAATAATATAGCTAATGTTTGAGCATATTTCACTTGTTTTGAATATATTTTAAAACAAGTAGATTCGGTGATTTTCATTTATTGCCAACAATTCACAGACACTTACTGTAAAAAGATTCAGTTCTCCCATAAACCTAACAAATTACTATGTACCATTTCTGAACTGCTTAAAATCTTGTTAACAGAATATACATCAGTCATATAATTGTATTTTATTAACAATGTATATGTATAATTATACCCAGTCCAAGATACACCCAAATCATACAGCATTATAACAAAAATTATATGCTGTTAAAAACTATGGGGCAACTTTTTTAATATCAACTGTATTCTTCTTTGGACTCATTTCCAACTATTTTTCTAAATTTGAATGGCTATCCAAGACAGCAACAATACATAAGGAGTACACTTGGTTACTGGGATACAAATTTGTAAATCAAGCATTCAGGGTGTATATTTGAAGTATCAAAATAATGAATGGATGATTTCTTTGCCAAGTAAACAGAGGGGTGCAACACTACAAACAGGAAAAGATGCAATAACACACAGGTGTGTGATGCAAAATTTTCTGCTGTTCTACATCTCATACCCCAAAACCCTCAACATATTTTTCTAAGCCAATCATTTCTTCACTTCGGAACTGATTTAATCTCTGATCACTCCTAGTTAAGACAAAATTTAGTACGCAATTCCAGGAAATAAGTAAACAGTATTTAACTAAGAAACCACAGTGAGAGAACCTATATATGGATTATAAAACATTATGTTTTCCATAAACAGCTCATTAACAATGTCACTACCTTGATAAAATGCATCCTAGAGTTCATTCTTTTATATATGGAAGTATATGCATAAGAAAAAATGAATTAATACAGTAATTTAACTTAATATTGTTTATGTAATCTTATTGGAATATTTATTTACAGTTTATTTCACCTTCTAATAACATGACATATTTTGTAAAAGTGAAAATGTTACATTTTGTACCCCTAGATGATGTCATAGACTGATACATGATAAAATTTAAGCACAGATTTCAGATTATTTTCACAAACTATTTTCCCTCATTTGAAAACGAAGGAAAAACACCAGTGATAAGAATACAAGACCCAAAGACAACTTCAATTAAGCTTGATTATTGTCAGTTATTATGGTGTTTCAAGATTACTAACTGAAAACATAAATTTTAACCAACAACTTTATGGATATGCACTTCTTACCTGATCAACAGTGACCTCTCCAATGACTTTGTTGCCATACTGTTCTCTAAAACTTTTCACATTTCTCTGTTCTTCTTTGATTTTTTCTGCTAGTAATGCTTTTAAGTCCTAGATATAAATATATTAAACAATGTTTATCAAGAAAAAAAATAAACAAAAGCACTTCAACAATTCATGTGCTTGTCTATAACATATTACAGTTTCTCCATTTTTCTTCGTGCATAACAAATAGTTTTCAGCTGAAAAGAGTATATATCACCCACAAGTGAGTTAACTGTGAAACATTCTATCAAAATAATTTTTATACCAAAGCTTAGCTAAGTGTATAGAACATTTATCCTACCTTTATTAAAATACACTTCATTCATTATCGGTTCACTGAACAAGTGAGTGACCAAATGGCTTCTACTCACCCACACACTTGCTATATACACTAAATTATCATCATCATAAAAGCTTGATTTAGTTTGTGACTTTCTGGTAATCTATCACATACTGTCTTCTTCATCATACTTCAAGCTGAACAAAGTAAATAATTAAAAGGTTTTTTCATTGCTCCCCACTTTTCAGTTCATAATGTGAATGTTAGTAAGGCCAACAGGAATCAAGAAACTCCAAGGGATCATCTCTGGATATATTTCCCATAATGTCTTAACTTTCCAAGTCTTTTTCCACTTTATATACCTGTTGAACTCAATAACAATTTACACCGTTGACTGGGCTATATTTCATGAGTTAATTGTCACCAAGTGTTTTTAGTTTTTCTTGTTTTCTTTCATTATCAGTTTTTATTAAATATGTACATGAATAAAGTTATTTTTTAAAAGACTTACATTAATATGACTGAAAGATTTTAGCATCTTGTTATTCCTCTCTTTAATGGATTTGAAAAATCTTGTATTTGGCTAATCATGTTTTTATTTTGGTAGGTTTTGTTTATAAAGAAAAAAATTTGCTTCTTTGATTCTTGTAGCTGCTTCATGTGAATTTAGCAGTGCATATTTGTTTCTTCTAAAATATGATCAAAAAGTACTAAAATCCTGAAATTTCTGTTTCTTATTTTAAATGATACACACATCTACAGCCTACCTAACTGTTAGTTTCACAGTATGTTTTTTTACTCTTAAAACAAGTAAAATTTTTAAATTTATTAATGTAAAGCAGTTTTATTTATGTCCTAAATATCCTTAGCCAAAATATTTTGATATTAAGATTTAAATTAGTATATTATTCTTATCTATTTGAACTTTTCCTATTCAAATGGAATCTTGTCAATGTATCATAGCCTGCTTTTTTCATCAGCCAAGTTTTGTTCCTCATTATTCCCAGTTAATTTTCACAGTTTTATTTTTATAATTCCATTTGGATTTTTTAGCAGCAGTGATGGTAATAACAATAATAATGTAAATTAAACAAACAATAAACAGAAAAAAAATCATATTCCTACACTTATAAAAAGTATAAGCAACACAAGTGTAAACAAAGTTTTAAAATATAAATGTGTTAATAGCACAAATGTCTCGCATTTCAAATTATAGATGGCCTAAAAAAATCCCCAAATCATCCATATATTTTTATATTTTCAGTTGAAAGTGAACAAAAGAGCAAGTTTATAAAACTACATCAAACAATCTTGGATCAAACTTCAAATACAAACCTATTCTATTTCCACATTCAAAATAAATTAAAATGTCACATTGTTAGACCATCAATACTAACGAGTCTAAATTGTGACAGTTAGGAAAATATTTCAATGTTTCATAGTACATTGATACCAGTCAAAAGTATACATCATTATTACAATAAAATAAACAAATTTCAGGAATTTTAACATTAAAAAACTACTAACCTAAATACATATTTTGCACTTAGGCCTATTGATAAAGTGAAATTATGCGGTGGTAGATTCTACAAGTGTTCAAACAATTAACTCTTCTTTTAAAACAATTTGTCACAAAAGACAAGAAGAAAAAAATATGCATTTTTAAAATTAAATTAAACAATGTAAAGAAATAATCAACTTTATTAATAATTCTACTTAGCACCAACAAGCACTTACACTTGTATCAGAGGAATTTCTTGAAACTATAGACAGTGCTGAAATAGCCTTCTGAAAGGAAAACAAAAAAAATTAAAACATTAATGTTTAACTATATAAAACAAAAAATACTGTCATGTTTTTCTACAACAATTATCGAAATAACAGTGATATGACAAAAAAAATATTATGTCATATCATCTAAAAACTTGAGCTATGCAGCATTTATTATCTTTTAACAACAGTTTGAATCCCTAAATATTAAAAGGAAATATGAATGACTTGACAGTCCAGATCAAAATTTGTTCTTAGGCACGTTTTTACTTAGTCATATGAAAAAATTGGGACACCCGATGAGAGCCTGTGTATTTTTGTAACATTTTTGGATATATAGATATTTAATCTCAATTTTAACAATACTGAGACATTATAGGAATATAACTAAACAATTACAACTAAAGAGGCTTTTCAAGATCTCCTGTAAATGTAATTCCATAAAAATGCACAGTATAACTGAGAAAAAACTAGTTTCAAAACATGACATTCCAGTTATTACCAAATTTATTCAAAAACCATGTACAAAACTAAGTTCTACACTATGAAAAAACTACACTGGCAAACACAACACCAACATTATTTATAAAATACAATGTGATAATTGCCACAACTTCTATATTGGAGAAACAAGTAGAAAATGGAAACCAGATTCAAAGAACACAAAAATTCACCTTCACACATTTTAGAACAGTGAGAATCAAAGAAACACAACATAACCACAGCATCCACCCAAATACTAAATAAAGAAACAAACATAAACAAATTCAAAATTAAAGAAGCCTTACTTATACAACAACTCAAGCCTGAAATAAATCAATATAAAAGAACACTTTTATACCTATATTAATAAACATAATCAAACATCTAAGCATGTCTCCTACATTCCTACAGACAGTTACACAGCCCACTTAAAGCATTTGGTCAGCTTTCGGTCAGTTACCTCTTTCTTCCTTTGTGAACCTGACGATGATCAAAGAAGGTCAAAACGTTGTTCACTCCTCTCCATAAAACATTTTCTCAACCCAAACCAGCAGTTTTTAGATAAATATTCATGTCTAGTTTTGTGAAGCCATCTCCTAAATTTATTCCATCCACAACATCTAAAGATAACCCATTCTAAGTGCTAGCTATACTTTTAGAAAATAAAAAAGTTTAGTGTCAACATGATTACTATCATGCTAAAATATACATTTGTATGCCTTAGTCTTATACTTTTCACCACTAAGTAGGAAAAAAGACAATGCGTGATACTATCAATTTTCTTAATTATTTTAAACACCTCAATAAGATCCCTTCTGACCCTTTTGTTTTTTGAAAGAAATCATTTTCAGAAATTTCAAAGTATCCTTTAAAAAGACAGTCTTTTCATCTTATCTTTTAGCAGCTCTCCTACAAACCCTTTCTAACTATTCAATGCCCTTTTTAATGCTGTGCACAAGTGAACACCGTACCAAAAATGAGGCCTAACAAGCAACATAAAATATTAAATTATTGTCTCTTTAGATTCATATTCAACATTTGTGTATGTAAAACCTAAAATCATATTTGCCCTTCTCCTGACATCAACATATTGCTTAGATGACACAAAAGACTGACTACCCAGAATACAAAGACCCCTTTCTTTCATAAAATATTTATAACATCTCAAATGCTTTATCTTACAATTATTATAACTAAAAGCTATCTGCCATTTATATGCCCAACTCACCAAATAAATCTAACTCCTGTAAAGCTGTGACAGCAATCTTACAGCCGCCAACATCAAGACCTTAAAATCATTAGTAAATCTTGCAATTCATTTATCTACGTCATTGATATACATCAAAAACATCAAAGGTCCTACAATTAAGCTGAGGCATTCAATGTGCAACAGTAATCCAGTTTGAAAGTTACACTGAATTCCATCTGTTATAACATTCTGCTTTCATCTACCCAGCCACTCTTGTATCAAGAGCATCTACTTATCTCCCACACCTGTGGATTTGTTTTTTTTAATAAGCCTTGTGACACCTTCCCAAATGCTTTCTGAACAACCAGTTACTACAAATCCACATCTTCACTCTCATCTAAATATGCAGTAACCTCTTCAAAGAACATCATTACACAAGTAACGCAAGGTTTTTCCCTAGTTTGACTACAATCACTAACCAACAGAATTTTAACTTTTGTTAAAATGACTTCATAAAGCATCTTTTACCGGCTTTGCTGGTGGGTCCATGACTGTTGGTTATGCAGGGTGACTATAAACAAACAAATCAGAAATTTAAACAAAAACAGCATTGCTGCTGTTGTTTTGAATTAAGCACAAAGCTACACAATGGGCTATCTATGCTCTGCCCACCATGGGTATCGAAACCCGGATTTTAGCATGTAAGTCCGCAGACATACGGCTGAGCCACTGGGAGGCCAAAAACATCATAATTTTAAAATTATTCTCACTTATTACTGCTATCATTCCACATGCATTTCATGAAGAAATTTGACTTAATTCACTGAAATATATGATAATTTATAATGATAATTCATGCATTTCATGAAAAAATTTGACTTAATTCGTCGAAATATATGATAATTTCTTTACACTGAGTAATGTAGCATGCAAAAACAAAATTATTCAAAATAGTGAAATTTGTAAAACTCAGTGCTAGTGAACTGCATTAAAAGTAGTATTCCCAATACGTTATAGAATTGATATTTCTCATTGAAGCAATACATTCCGTTTTCAATTTTTATGTTTATAAATAGATAAGTAACAAAAGTATATTCGGTTAGTTGAACTGATGGCCAGATTAGCTGTGTTTTTCTCTATCAGTCTAAGTATATAGCATGATCTTAGTTCTAATCAAAAATTTAGTATTATTACATTCATACTATTTTTTTTAAAACTGAAAGGTGAAACACATTAAACTTTAATTTAAAGAACATAATTTTGATTCAGATAGTCATATCAACATATGCACATACATACATTACCTGTGCATAACTGCTAAATCTGTAAAAACTAACACGCACAAGTGCCATTCTATTATTAACACAGAATACGATTATTAACCAAGCTTATTTTTGGATAAACCTCACTCCTAAATGGCCAAGTTTCCTACTCACGAATTTTGATGTCGTAGAAAGTCTAATGTCATGGCAAAATGCCCAAGTCTTCAAGTTCAACTACGATGGTTCGTTAAAAAAAAGCAATGAATTGATATTCACAATTTTATAATATCATTTACATTTTTATATGTATGTATGACTGATTTTAATAACAACGAATGTTTCAAATATTTTCATGGACTACTTTCACTTTGTTTTTGTTACCGAAATACATCTATATTCTTTCGTAAGCCACTAACGACAGCAACACGTGCACTTTCGGTATGAAAAGGGGGGATTGCCTAATGGGAAAGGTAACCAATATGAATTAACTCATATTCGCTACTGTGACATGTCACTATGTATAAATTAATCATATCTCACTTTATAATTCTCATTATTATTATGTTAATATTTGTATAAGTTTAATTTTTCCCGGAATTTTCATTAGTATTTTATTATTGGTATCAATTGTTATTTTTAAGGCATTAGTTCGAGTTACTTATTGATATTAATATTAATTGTATTTTAGTTTCAGATTTATATTGATCAGAGCTCTTTTTTATTCTAAAACTGATGGAGGTACATATAGGATAAAAATCATAAGAAATAAACAATTTTTTTTTACTCCTATTCATTTGATCTTATGAACAATCTAAAAAACTAAACCATGAATACTTGCGTATTAACATTTGTAGAATATCACAGTTATTTCTTCAATGTAAAAAACATTCATTTTAAAGCTGAAACTTTTCTTTCTAGCAGTAACTTGCATTCATGGTAATCAAGTGTGTCTTTTAGTAGTTGTGGGCAATCTTTCATGACTGAAAAAGGGGAAATTTTCTGACATCAAAGAAGACCATGTTTATAACCACACTAACATAGAAGAAACTTACTTGTACAAGTAACATGTTTATGGCTGATCAATCAAGGTGCTGAAAAAAAAACACACTAATTGTTTCAATGACAACGGAAACAAAAGATTGTTTGTTTGATTCACTATGCCACCTTGATACAACTCTCACTTGTTTTATGCTCGATTAAACTTTGTATTTATAGTCTATCCCTAGAATTTACTAGAAAATCGACGTCAAAAGTTTTAGAACTACCTTAATGTCATGCATCCATTTGCTGACATCTAAATTACAGTTTTAAAAGACAAAGCTTAAAATAATGTCATGGTGTCAATATGAGAGAGTGAGAAATGGATCTTTGTGTCAGAAATAAAGCAACAAAATTTTAGTAGTAATCCTCATGTGACGTGTACGTAAACTAACTAAAAACGTATTATTATTGTCACGGCCCCCCAGTGACTCAGCGGTATGTCTGCGCACTTGCATGCTAAAATCCGGGTTTCGATACCCGTGGTGGGCAGAGCACAGATAGTCCATTGTGTAGCTTTGTGCTTAACTCAAAACAAACAAACAAACAATTATTATCACGTATTTTTAAGCAAGATTAAATGCTGTAATTTTGTTCATTTATGCAATTATAACTTGTTCCAAAGAAAATAAAGTAATTTGCAGACATATAATTTTCAAGTCTAAAGAATAAATTGGTTTTTCAATCTAATTTATTGTGATTTGATTATTTTACGAGGATTCTTCAGGTTGCTATAGAGTGCTCTAAACCTTTCCTTGTCAATTCTGTGTTACAGCTTATGAAAAGTTAACAGATTTAAAATTAACAAGTAAATATTAAAAGCTACATGTAGGATTGATAGATTTTTCATTAATTATATATTTTGTGGCTGGGAGTTTAATGTTTTTTTGGTTTGTTTTTAATGGCAATGTCGTTAATGATTACTTATTTGGGAATATTGTATTTTAATTCTTAAAAGTTTAGTCATTTGATTTAATGGTAGTATAAATTAAAACTATGACAGTTAAAACTTACAATGAAGAAGAGTTAGAAATTGATTTTATTGTGAGGCCTACTACTAGTAACTGATGTCACTATCAGTGTTACCTCGGGAAGAACTTTTTAAGACCTTAGTTGTGGTAAGAGATATGTTTTATTTTTCATTGTAACTACAAAGTTGCCATATCAGAATAACATAAACGACGATTTATAAAAGTGTAATGTATAAAATACAAATATTAAATGTTTTGTTTTTTTACAATTATCTGATGTAGAAAATAAAAATTATGAAACTCACGTTAAAAATAATTCCAGTCTGGAGTTAAGTAAGTCTGCAAATAGTTAAAATCATAAAAACAAAGCATGAATGAAACATACTCTTCAATCAAATTTGAGTTCATGGTCATCACAAACCATGAAAGAGTGGAGGGAAGGCCACAAATAATCACCATCCACCATCAACTCTTGAGCTGTGTTTTAACCAATAAAGAGTGAGAATGACCGTCACTTTATTTTGCCTTCACATCTGAAAAGGTGGAGATTCAAACCTTCAAAACTCATTTTATAAATCAAGTGTCCTAACTACCTGTTCCTGTTGGGCTCTAAATTTAAATGATAAAATTAATTTTGTAAAAATAGTAAAAATTAGAAACGTAGTTGTTCCTCCAACTGTAAGCTTTGAAATCAAATTTGAAGTGATAACTGTACATGAATTATCCATCCAGTTCAACTCTAAAAGCTGAAAAAATAATATTATTTGTAAAACAATATTTCAAGTTACATTTAATACTCAATGGTTAACTTCACAATTATTAACGTAGCTGTTTTGGTTTTTTAAATCAGTTTTTGGACTTTTAATTAATTACTATTTATGCACCGAATTACTTTCCATGATTTTATTGGTTGCATAACATACCACTGAAAAAAGAATAGTAATTAGAAATACCATCAAAAATTACATCTATATGCATATGATTGTGGTAATTTCTGCAGGTTAACTGTCACTTTATTCTTCAAGGCATGATGTCAGTGAAGTCACTCAAGTTAAAGAGGCTTTGCTTTGTTGTTAGTAGTGAAACCAAAAGAATTTTAAGGTGTGCTTGTAGACATACATATCAGAAGTCAAAAGAGGTAGTTACATCTTTACCAATCACTTGTTAGGCCTTGCTTAGAGTTTGGTAACAGTTCCACCTTCTTCTTTAAGAAAGCTTAGATGATGACTTACTTAAAATGGTTCAGAGGTCTGCCTCTAGAACGATACTATGGATAGAAGAATTATCTTGCAAGGATATAGCTTTATGGTCTTTTATCAAATTTTTTTTTAAGGAAAGATGTCTTATTTATGCTTAAAAGATTGTCAGGTGTATTGGTAGGACAAATGTGCTGTATTGTGGGAACAATACAATAAGACCATGACTTTAAAGGTTCAGAAAGATATACTAGGCTCCAGTTAAGATTGTCTTATTTTTCTAGCTGTGTAATTGACTTGTGGATAGACTTGCTTTCATGAGAGATTAAGAGAGCAGTCTATGATTTTCTGAAAAGTAAAAGTTTGTTTTGAATGTTTAATTTTCTAAAGGCTAGGTTTCAAGGAAAGACAAAGTGGTTCCTTGTTGTTCATACTTTTATAATTCTAAGGTATATACTTAAATTTTCAAGTCTGAAGAAAACTAAAGTTCTGTAAATATTCAAGAGAATAAAGATTATATTTGTATTTTTAGATGTTCTTCATGAGTTTTTAAAGAAAAATGTCTGAAACGTGTAATTTCTTTCAGCTTATTCATTTAAATTTGGCAAACTGATGTGTCAACAGTATCTATAAATTAAGCCAGGTTGTGCTTCGAGCAGTTGATTTAACTCGCTGATGATGTTTCAAATGTTTTTGAGGAAATTAAAAACAATTTGTTAATAATTATTCACTAATAAACTTTGTGTTAATATATTGATACAGGTTATGTTTAGATAACTGTAAAATATTTGCTGAACTTTTCCAGTATGTCATCACAACTGTTACTGTTATGTTTAATATTTAAGAATCAATTATATTCGTTTTTTTAATCACTAATTTTTCTTCGTGTTAAAGAAATAAAGTTTATCTTTAATTATATAAAGCTCAGTACTTTATTGGAAGAAAGAGTAACTAGTCTTTGATGTATATGTAATAGTAATAATGTATTCAGTCACATTCATGTATATAACCAGAGGCTGAGTCTGAATGAATGGACCCAGGTTTAAGTAAAGAAGTTAATATTTAAAACAACATTATGAGACAGTAAAGTATTTTTTTAGATTGTATTTATTCAATGTATTTAACATTTTTATGATGTATTTTAGCGTGAAGAAAAATACATTAATTGTTCATGCAGTCTGTCATCTCACAGATTTTCCCTCATCTATACTTCACATCTTTTATTTTTTGTGCTTATAAATCTGTCATAATTTCATATCACAAAGCTTTTTGATCCCTAAATTACTAAAATGTTCACTTCTGTTGAGGCTTCTGCCCATCTTTTACATCACACTGAGTACATTTTCAATTTGCTCTTGAAGCAAAAAGGTCCACCTTTTAAAAGAGCTCAGGTTATAGGGTTTTATTCATGTCTGTTAAGACTTCTTGAACCTATTGTTTTTCTCACATCATGATCATATTGAGTACTATGTGTTTCCTTGTAGAACACTTGGAGAAAGTAACTGACCAAACACATTGGATAAAATCAATTATTTTTCAAACAAAATACAGAGAGACCCAGCAGTAATTAATAGATTTAATGCAGTATTGGAGGTATATAAATTTTCATTTTTGTGGACTTGTTTTTTAAATACTAGGAGTCCCAAAACCAATGAAGTGATGAGTCTAAAACAATAAATGGATCCATGTAGAAATGTAATGGGTTTAAATTAAAGGATAGTTTTTAAATATGAAGGGCCCATTAATAGTTATTTGGTAATTATCTGAGGAGATTAAAATCTAGTTTTGAAAGCTTTAGTTTTCACTTGAAAGTTTTATATAGATCTTCATATAAAGCAGTTTTATCTTACTTAGAGATATGTTGAATACAATTAATTTAATATAATTTAGGGGAAGTCCAGATAACTCTTTGAAAAATAGAGGTTTGTTTTGAGGGCCTTATTTTTATTGTGTTTTTAAAGTGCAGTGGATGAGATGGTTTAGTTGGACCAAAAGGTCTCTTGTTGTCCTTAATTTTTTGTTAATGAAGAGAATAAATTTTGAAAAGCAAAATTATTCTTCATTTTTATTTTCGAAATATGACTTATTTGTGCATGAAATTCTTTTGGGTACAAGATAATGATTGTTATTGATGTACATTATTATCAGTTTACAAGTTTAGCACATAGTTATAATAAGCAGAAAAATATTAAACAGAAATATATAGAAAAATCTAGTTGCATGATTTAAATTTTATCTTCACCTTTACTTGTCTCTCTAGTGGCTAGTTGGTAAATATGAGGGGTTATAAAACATCTGGTGTTTGACACCCCCAATAGGCAGAGCATAGGTAGCACATAGTATAGTTTTGTGCTTAAGAAACAAATAATACTGTTTAGTTGGTAAAATTACACATTCAAATTTTTGAACTAATCTGAATATAATATGAGCAGTAATGTGCTGAGTGTGAGAGTGAAATATTTACTGATAAGTGTGGCATCTCTTTGACCCACATTGTGAGCCTATGTTTCTGACATAAACAGTTTCATTGTCAGCATCTTGTGTAGGTTCTCCTTGTATTAGTTTGCTTCCTGTGATCTCTATTTTGATCAGGATTCAGTGAGCTTCATTTTTAGTATCAGTTGGCATGTGACTGTAAGATTTGAACCACCTATTTTGTGACTTGTGCTGTAAACATGCAACTAACTTAACAGTTCTAACACATACAGATAGTACTTCAGATTTTGGAACTTACCCTGTAATAATAATGTTTTTTGTTGTGATGTATATACATCCACAGTTTATCAGATCATCTATTTGTTAATAACAAATAAGTATGTAACAGGTGGAATAAAGTAATCAAGGTGTAAATAATTCTGAGATTTGATTTTTAAATATCTGTAAAATCCTATTTTTAAGACATGAGTGCAAGGCTAAGAAAGGTATTGTTCATTTTAGGCATGATGGGATGCTGTTTGAAATAATGGAGGCTAGTGTCTGTTACAATAGGTAAGCTTAAAGAAGCAGAGAACAGAAGTTGTTGAATTAGCTACAGGCTTGCTCCATTGGTCTTACAACATGTACAACTGTAAGACTGATTTACAAGAAAATAACATTTTTGATTTGGTATTATATTTGTACAGGGTGGCCTGGAAGTCCCTATCCATCTGTACAAATTATGTATCCAGTGTATGTGTGTGCTGTCCCTCATTCTCCCAGCATAATATTATGTGACACAATATTTTGTGAGACATTTTCAAGTGAAAATGGGCTTACATTGGCCATATTTCTTTGAAAAAAAGAAACAAATAATAATTTATAATACATTTATAAACAAATTATAATACATGCACAATTGAATATAACATAATAACACATATTGATGGGTAGAAACTTACAAGCCACCCTATTTTTGTGTTTAAAAATACATTCTTAAGAGAAATATGTTATTTGAGGAGTATTGGACATGTGGTTGTAGGTCAGGAAATTTAAATGCTTATCACGTGCTTGTAAGTTTTTAATTACTTCTAATTTCTGATTGTTTTCCACTTTCACCAAGATAAATATTCTTTTAAACTGAAATAATTTTGTGTTTTTATTTGTCACTTAGCTTGTGGAGTGATAACATTAGCACTTTATTATTAATAAATGTAGTATATTAACATGTCAGTGAACATACTTTGGAAACCTAGACTTTATATAATACAATAATTATTATTACAGGTGTGACTCATCTGTCATGGCATCTTTTGTACATTCTTGTGACACCTTTGTTGCTCTGCCACCAGCAACATCCAGAGGATTTATTGTACTTGGGAAAAATTCTGACAGACCATCAGAAGAAGTCCAAGTCAGTTAAGGCTACTGACCATCCTGCTGGATCTAAAGTTCAGGTTTGTTGACCTGCCATAGATTTATTGATAATCTTGAGATAGCATACACTGTGAGTGAACAAGGTTTTATATGAATAATGCACATGTAGAACATAAATTTTATTGTTACTTCAAAACTGGTAGTTGTAACTGAACCAAGAGTTCATTGTAGTAGCGTTAAGGCAGCTTGGGTGTTATGAAAGTGAGCATAATTATGTCTTTTAAAAGGCTCAGATATACTTTAAGATGTGGTAGTTTAATTAGATTTACTTTTGATATTTGTATTCCTGGGGATAGTAATTGAATGCATTTGAAAATGCGATGTTACGAGAATTAATGATTAAGTCATAGACATAGAAAACCAATGAGAAAGTACTGGAATGAGTAAAGACATATTTATGTGACTGCTGGATGTGTAAGTGAAATATAGGTACTCTATTTTGGATGTGTAGTTAGGTCTGAAGGAAGGTAGGCAGAGATTTTCATAGGTAAAATCAAAGGAAAAAAGAGGTAAAAAAGGAGAGATTTATTTATTCTAATGACAATAGAAAATGGATTTGAAATGAAAAGCTTGATTTGGGATAGGGTATGGAAACTGAGGAATCGCAAATTTAGTTGGATACCATGATTGATTTTTTGTTGTTTCAACAATAATGAATATTGTCACCATTTGTATTATGTATTGTATTTCATTTTCAGCATGTTTCAGAAGAATCAATTTTTTTATTGTTCTTAAAACAATTTACATCAGGAACAAGTAAATGAAATATTTAGGGTTAACAGTGATATGAATGTGTATTTATCCCAAAAGTTTCATTGTCGTTTCCTAAACTTGTGGACTTGGATTTTATTTGTTGAGGATGACATTTCAGCATATATTTTCATATATTCACCAATCCCTATCTAATTTGTAATGTTTTAAAATGCTACATTGTGGAAGACAAACCCTAATTTTGGAAAGACGTGTCTGAAAAAATTATTTTGACTCGGTAACCAACACCTTGACTTTTTGGACCTACTAAGTAAATACAGTCAAATCATATTCTTTACATTATGTTGATAATATTAGTTAAATTTAATGTTTTATTTTGTTGAAAATACTTGTAATTTGAAAATAATGAGAGTACAATTTGTGTGAGAGGCTATTTTGAGTTGATCCTACGCTAACCTCTTTCCTCACATGACTTTTGTCTTCAAAGAAACGAGGATTTTTTAAGGTATTTTAAAGAAAATTTTACAAGGCATAAAATAGAGTCATTGTTTAAACTTGGTGGTGGAGGTATAGATGTAAGAATTTTTTTCATAGTGCACTTATATTGGGATAGACCAAGCTGAACACACTCATGCTGTCATCCTGAGTAAGACTGCATGGATGTGGGGTGCTGAAATGGGTAGTAATGAACATGGAGTCTGTATTGGTAATGAAGCAGTATGGACAAAATCAAGTGGACCACAAGACCACGAAGAAAAACTTCTGGGAATGGACCTGTTAAGGTATGATAGTCAGTGTTGTAATTTTTCAAGTGTATCAGTCTCCAGATATTGTGGATGAAAACAATTAATATAACCTGATAAAAAAAGTACACTTAGTTTTGTGCAACAAGATTGGAAATTTGGTTAGGAAGACATTAAAAACATGAAATCATATTTAAGGAAATACAAACTTCTTAGAATAGATATTCCATATTAAAAGATATCAATAATTAACATTCAGAAGTTACTTACTTTAAAGATAAAATTCTAAATGGCTCATCCTTGACTTAAATTTTGTTTTACTGCAACAGATTTTTACAGAACGATCAAAAAAGTATTTTCAGCCAGAATAATCCCAGTGGCACAAAAAGTTTCAAGAAATATTTTGAAGTCTTTCAAAAGATAATTGAAACTTTTGATTTATTTTGTCTAATTCTGATTTGTAAGAATGGTATAAAAATCTTGTGAAGATTTAACAAGCTTTAGTTTCTGCAATGTAAAATTTATTTAGTTTCTAATACTTTAAATTTTTCTTGTGCCATAGTTGTGAGTTATATCTTACTTGAGATGTGGTTTTCATGACTAAATTATGAATGTTCTTTAGATGCAGAAACTGCTTTGTGTTCAGTAAAATATTGATATAATTATCCATTTCATGAGACCTCAAGGTTTGCAGTATGAAAGGATTTTTGTTAACAAGAATGTGAAGGATCCATTTTAATGATATATGAAGATCAGTTTTTACATTCCAAGTTTTCTCTTCTGTAGACAAGAAGAAGCTCGTGTATTTGCTTGTAAGATTTCAAAACATACTTTTTATCTCGTTGACTGCCGATTTGCTACATAGTATATGATCTGCCTGTGCCAATTGGATGTGAGTGTGCCTTATATGTTGTATAGTTTGCAAAACTTCAATGTGCATTTAGAACAGCTGCAGTTAGATGGTTAAAAAGTTGTAGAATTCATGTGTGAAACAGTAAATTTTTTTTTCAGTTCTTACTGGGTATTAAAAATATTAATTATATATTTGCTTTAAGGATCAAACATTTTCTAGAATCATACAAGTATTAGTTGCGTGTATTAGAATAAAAAGTCACCAAATTAAAGTGATAAAGCCTGTATTTTGTAACACAGTATTGTCAAAAAGATAAAGTATTATTATTGTTGTTTTTAAATAAATATTAATGGATGATGAGTATTCAACACTTATTCTTTAGGCTTGGTTTGGAGAGGGCTACAACAGCACGTGGAGCTTTAAACATTATTACAGAACTACTAGAAAGGCATGGACAAGGAGGTCCGTGTTCTGACATCATACCCTTCATGACCTTCAATAACAGTTTTATCATCGCCGATCGAGAAGAGGCTTGGGTATTGGAAACTGTTGACAGATTCTGGGCTGCAGAACACATTACAAGTAATCCTATTTAAGTTGAAACTTATTAAAACCACCAGGGATTGTTCCATACTTACTTTTTGTGTTTTATTTGTGACGTTTCATTTGAAGAATTGTACTAGTTGTGACGTTCTTTTCTGAGAAAAGTGTTGTTGATTCAGTTTATTAAGTTTATTATTTTTGGTATTTCTATTTTATATTTTTGTTTTTCTATTTATCTTCCACATTGAAACTTATGTTTCAATTGAGGTATTTTTTCAGATCAGTTGTCTTAAAATTTGTCTTGTGTTTTCCTTGTGTATCTGTTACCAAACAAGACGTAACTAATTATCATTAACTCACTACTCTTTACTCTTGTAACTAGGTGGAGTAAGAAATATTTCCAACCACCTTTCTATTGGTAAGAAAATAGATTTCATGAGTAAGAAACTGGAAGAAAATGCCTTCCATTTATAAAAGGAGTGTGGGATCCCAGTAAGGGTAGTTTGGACTTTACTTGAGCATTTGGAGAAGGTGCTACAGATAGACTATATAAATGTGGATATAAACTTCTGACAGAACTGTCTGCAAATGGTGAGTTTTAGAGCAAAAATCTTAGATTATTTTGATTTATAAATTATGAGTTTTCGAGTAGAAAAGTACACACCCAATTGCTATGTATAATTAATTTATTATCATCACAAAAGCTTGATTTAATTTGTGATCTTCTGGTAATCTATCATATACTGTCTTCTTCATCATACTTCAAGCTGAACAAAGTAAATAATTAAAAGGTTTTTTCATTGCTCCCCACTTTTCAGTTCATAATGTGAATGTTAGTAAGGCCAACAGGAATCAAGAAACTCCAAGGGATCATCTCTGGATATATTTCCCATAATGTCTTAACTTTCCAAGTCTTTTTCCACTTTATATACCTGTTGAACTCAATAACAATTTACACTGTTGACTGGGCTATATTTCATGAGTTAATTGTCACCAAGTGTTTTTAGTTTTTCTTGTTTTCTTTCATTATCAGTTTTTATTAAATATGTACATGAATAAAGTTATTTTTTAAAAGACTTACATTAATATGACTGAAAGATTTTAGCATCTTGTTATTCCTCTCTTTAATGGATTTGAAAAATCTTGCATTTGGTTAATCATGTTTTTATTTTGGTAGATTTTGTTTATAAAGAAAAAAAATTGCTTCTTTGATTCTTGTATCCGCTTCATGTGAATTTAGCAGTGCATATTTGTTTCTTGTAAAATATGATAAGATTATCTTATACCACCTTCACCATGTTTGCTGGTTATCATCTAATAAATCTGTGTTAACACTTCATTTCTTCAGTGTTATTTTAGCTGGTTTCAGTTGTATTTTTGGCACTATTTGATCCGATTCTGTAAGTTAAGTTTTCACATAATTCTTTTCAAAAAGAAATGGAAATTGTTTCAGAACTTTTTCACCATGAATTATTTCTATTTATCTGTATTTCACTTACTTTTTTCAAATCAGATTGTTTTAATAACAAACTATATTATTTGATTTCTACATAATTGATCACTGCATTAGCTTTCAACTTGTATTCCCGATTTGTTTTACCAATAGTGTTTCAATGTCTGCCCAGTGCAAGGAATATAGTTTGATAATTCAAATGTTCTTCTTAGATTTTTTTTTTTCAGGTCCAAAATGTTTTGGCAAATTATATTTTCAGAATGTACTGAAATTCTGAAATTTCTGTTCCTTATTTTAAATGATACACATTTATACAGATTACCTGACTGTTAGTTTTACTTCACAGTATGATATTTGTTTACTCGTAAAACCAGTAAACTTTTTAAATTTATTGATGTCAAGCAGTTTTTTATTTCCTAAATATCCTTAAGTGTGTGTTCTGTAAATGTGAATCCTGCAATCGTGTCATCTGCATATTTGTACCAGTATAGTGGTGGATGTAATGCTGTGTTATTTGCTTGTGTTTCAAGGTGTCATAAAAATATTGGCTAGAACTGGTAAGATTGAGTTGCCCATGCTTAGGCCATTTGTTTGTATATAGCTGTGGTTGTTGAACATTGGTTTGTCTTCATCTTGGTGAATTCTATGAGGGTTGCTAATTGGTTGCTGGGAATGTCTGTTGATGAGTTAGGGTCTCGGATGTTGAGTTCCAAGGCTATCGTGGAGGCCTCAGTGGTTGGGACTTTTGTAAAGAGGGATATAACTTAATTTTTTTCAATCACATAAACTCTATACATCCCAACATTAACTTCACATGTGATCAGGAAGAAAGCAATCAAATATCAATTCTTAACCTCAAAATTACAAAAACCAACACACAATTCAAAACAGAAATCCACCGAAAAATCACCCATACTGGACTATACATTCCTTGGGACTCAGCACATGAAAAAAAACAAAAACTCAACATTCTAAAACAATCAAATTAACACAGCCATAAAACTATACTCGTCAGAAAAAATTAATGATGAATAAGACAAAATAAAACAATACTTCATCAACATCAATAAGTTTCCTCCATAA
Source organism: Carcinoscorpius rotundicauda (assembly GCA_011833715.1). NCBI lineage: Eukaryota > Metazoa > Arthropoda > Merostomata > Xiphosura > Limulidae > Carcinoscorpius > Carcinoscorpius rotundicauda. Next base: position 9,354,797 of record CM022406.1, on the reverse strand, counting down.
ACTGTAGAAAATATTATGTGCACACACCGAGACAGAGAGCAAAGTAAACCAACAAAAGTAAATATATCTCATGATTTAAAAAATCACGAAATCATATACTGCTGCATACCATATAACACCAACATCAGCAGAAAAATAACCAGCATTTGGCAAAAACTAGTTTCAAAACATGACATTCCAGTTATTACCAAATTTATTCAAAACCATGTACAAAACTAAGTTCTATACTATGAAAAAACTACACTGGCAAACACAACACCAACATTATTTATAAAATACAATGTGATAATTGCCACGACTTCTACATTGGAGAAACAAGTAGAAAATGGAAACCAGATTCAAAGAACACAAAAATTCACCTTCACACGTTTTAAAACACTGAGAATCAAAGAAACACAACATAACCACAGCATACACCCAAATACTAAATAAAGAAACAAACATAAACAAATTCAAAATTAAAGAAGCCTTACTTATACAACAACTCAAGCTTGAAATAAACCAATATAAAAGAACACTTTTATACCTATATTAATAAATATAATCAAACATCTAAGCACGTCTCCTACATTCCTACACACAGTTACACAGCCCACTTAAAGCATTTGGTCAGCTATCGGTCAGTTACCACTTTCTTTCTTTGTGAACCTGACGATGATTGAAGAAGGTCAAAAGGTTGTTCACTCCTCTGCATAAAAAATTTTCTCAACCCAAACCAGCAGTTTTTAGATAAATATTCATGTCTAGTTTTGTGAAGCCATCTCCTAAATTTATTCCATCCACAACATCTAAAGATAACCCATTCTAAGTGCTAGCTATACTTTTAGAAAATAAAAAAGTTTAGTCTCAATATGATAACTATCATGCTAAAATATACATTTGTATGCCTTAGTCTTATACTTTTCACCACTAAGTAGGAAAAAAGACAATGTGTGATACTACTATCAATTTCCTTAATTATTTTAAACACCTCAATAAGATCCCTTCTGACCCTCTTGTTTTTTGAAAGAAATCATTTTCAGAAATTTCAAAGTATCCTTTAAAAAGACAGTCTTTTCATCTTATCTTTTAGCAGCTCTCCTACAAACCCTTTCTAACTATTCAATGCCCTTCTTAATGCCGTGCACGAGTGAACATCGTACCAAAAATGAGGCCTAACAAGCAACTTAAAATATTAAATTATTGTCTCTTTAGATTCATATTCAATATTTGTGTATGTACAACCTAAAATCATATTTGCCCTTCTCCTGACATCAACATATTGCTTAGATGACACAAAAGACTGACTACCCCGAATACAAAGACCCCTTTCTTTCATAATATATTTAAAACATCTCAAATGCTTTATCTTACAATTATTATAACTAAAAGCTATCTGCCATTTATATGCCCAACTCACCAAATAAATCTAACTCCTGTAAAGCTGTGACAGCAATCTCACAGCCGCCAACATCAAGACCTTAAAATCATTAGTAAATCTTGCAATTCATTTATCTACGTCATTGATATACATCAAAAACATCAAAGGTCCTACAATTAAGCTGAGGCATTCAATATGCAACAGTAATCCAGTTTGAAAGTTACACTGAATTCCATCTGTTATAACATTCTGCTTTCATCTACCCAGCCACTCTTGTATGAAGTGCATCTACTTATCTCCCACACCTGTGGATTTGTTTTTTTTTTAATAAGCCTTGTGACACCTTCCCAAATGCTTTCTAAACAACCAGTTATTACAAATCCACATATTCATTCTCATCTAAATATGCAGTAACCTCTTCAAAGAGCATCATTACACAAGTAACACAAGGTTTTTCCCTAGTTTGATTACAATCACTAACCAACAGAATTTTAACTTTTGTTAAAATGACTTCACAAAGCATCTTTTACAAGCTTTACTAGTGGGTCCATGACTGTTGGTTATGCAGAAAAGAAATTAAAACAAAAACATCATCATCATTGAAATTATTCTCACTTATTACTGCTATCATTCCATGTGCATTTTATGAAGAAATTGACTTAATTCACAGAAATATACGATAATTTATGATGATAATTCATGCATTTCATGAAGAAATTTGACTTAATTCACAGAAATATACGATAATTTATGATGATAATTCATGCATTTCATGAAGAAATTTGACTTAATTCACCGAAATATGATAATTTCTTTACACTGAGTGACGTAACATGCAAAAAAAAATTATCCAACATGGTGAAATATGTAAAGCCCAGTGCTAGTGAACTGCATTAGAAGTAGTACTCTGAATATATTATAGAATTGATACTTTATTAATATTTTTTATTTTATATATATTGCCATTTTTATTTTTCCTTTTAACCTGAACTAAACATGAAGCAGCCCCACTGTACATCTCTGCACCACTAGAGCCACAAAAAAACCTAAAATGAGTCCCAAGTACAAATTGGATGTGATATTATGAAAAGGATTTCTAAAGTAAATGAAAAAGTAACTAATTAATAAATGAATGTAAATCACTTTATGCATCTTAGTTCCACACTTTTTAGTTCAAATGAATCTGACAGATTATATATACTATTAATGAACAACAAATAACACACGTATGACATTTAAACACAGCCTCATACAAGTAAGCAACCAACTAATAAGCATGGACGGAAAACAAAATGTTGGAAGAATGTGAATGGTGAATGTTATAAACAAAAGTTATGTAATATTTCAGCCTTACCTCATTCAGTCATATCTAGTATCTGTTTTCAGTAGTACAGAAGTCTTACATTACCAGACACATGCAATGTATGCACCACAACTTAAAAAAAACGTTGTAATGAGGAAGATATTTTTTTCTGCAAGGATATTTCTGATGTTCATTAGAGCCACATTAACTTTCCCCGTCCACCCCAATAATGAACAACAGATTAGCATGTAATAATATAACTTAAATTTGAAAACTACATATTAAATACAATTCTTTAATTTTGTAGTCCATACAAATACTTTACATAAAAACACAGTACAAACCAAAATTACAAATAGCATATTTTAACTAAGTTTGGGCATCTGGTCATTTTATGTGTGTTTTAGAGTAGCTCAATGTGATACTGTACAACAACTGATGAAACAATACATTCCGTTTTCAATTTTTATGTTTATAAATAGATAAGTAACAAAAGTATATTCGGTTAGTTGAACTGATGGCCAGATTAGCTGTGTTTTTCTCTCTCAGTCTAAGTATATAGCATGATCTTAGGGATTGCCTAATGGGAAAGGTAACCAATATGAATTAACTCATATTCGCTACTGTGACATGTCACTATGTATTAATTAATCATATCCCACTTTATTATTATCATTGTTATATTAATATTTGTATAAGTTTAATTTTCCCAGAATTTTCATTAGTATTTTATTATTGGTATCAGTTGTTATTCTTAAGCATTAGTTCGAGTTACTTATTGATATTAATATTAATTGTATTTTAGTTTCAGATTTATGTTGATCAGAGCTCTTTTTTATTCTAAAACTGATGGAGGTACATATAGGATAAAAATCATAAGAAATAAACAATTTTTTTTTACTCCTATTCATTTGATCTTATGAACAATCTAAAAAACTAAACCATGAATACTTGCGTATTAACATTTGTAGAATATCACAGTTATTTCTTCAATGTAAAAACCATTCATTTTAAAGCTGAAACTTTTCTTTCTAGCAGTAACTTGCATTCATGGTAATCAAGTGTGTCTTTTAGTAGTTGTGGGCAATCTTTCATGACTGAAAAAGGGGAAATTTTCTGACATCAGAGAAGAAAGATATGGGCTTAAGCCAACCAGCTTAAACACTGTAGTGACATGAAGACCATGTTTATAACCACACTAACATAGAAGAAACTTACTTGTACAAGTAACATGTTTATGGCTGATCAATCAAGGTGCTGAAAAAAAAAACACTAATTGTTTTAATGACAACGGAAACAAAAGATTGTTTGTTTGATTCACTATGCCACCTTGATACAACTCTCACTTGTTTTATGCTCGATTTAACTTTGTATTTAGAGTCTATCCCTAGAATTTAGTAGAAAATCAATGTCAAAAGTTTTAGAACTACCTTAATGTCATGCATCCACTTGCTGACATCTAAATTACAGTTTTAAAAGACAAAGCTTAAAATAATATGTCATGGTGTCAATATGAGAGAGTGAGAAATGGATCTTTGTGTCAGAAATAAAGCAACAAAATTTTAGTAGTAATCCTCATGTGACGTGTACGTAAACTAACAAAAAACGTATTATTATTATTATTACGGCCCCCCAGTGGCTCAGCGGTATGTTTGCGGACTTGCACGCTAAAATCCGGGTTTCGATACCCATGGTGGGCAGAGCACAGATAGTCCATTGTGTAGCTTTGTGCTTAACTCAAAACAAACAAACAAACAAACAATTGTTATCACGTATTTTTAAGCAAGATTAAATGCTGTAATTTTGTTCATTTATGCAATTATAACTTGTTCTAAAGAAAATAAAGTAATTTGCGGACGTATAATTTTCAAGTCTAAAGAATAAATTGGTTTTTCAATCTAATTTATTGTGATTTGATTATCTTACGAGGATTCTTCAGGTTGCTATAGGGTGCTCTAAACCTTTCCTTGTCAATTCTGTGTTAAAGCTTATGAAAAGTTAACAGATTTAAAATTAACAAGTAAATATAAAAAGCTACATGTAGGATTGATAGATTTTTCTTTAATTATAGAAGTTTAGTGTTTTTTTGGTTTGTTTTTAATGGCAATGTCGTTAATGATTACTTATTTGGGAATATTGTATTTTAATTCTTAAAAGTTTAGTCATTTGATTTAATGGTGGTATAAATTAAAACTATGACAGTTAAAACTTACAATGAAGAAGAGTTAGAAATTGATTTTATTGTGAGGCCTACTACTAGTAACTGATGTCACTATCAGTGTTACCTCAGGAAGAACTTTTTAAGACCGAAGTTGTGGTAAGAGATATGTGTTTTATTTTTCATTGTAACTACAAAGTTGCCGTATCAGAATAACATAAACGACGATTTATAAAAGAGTAATGTATAAAATACAAATATTAAATGTTTTGTTTTTTTACAATTATCTGATGTAGAAAATAAAAATTATGAAACTCACGTTAAAAATAATTCCAGTCTGGAGTTAATTTTATTTCTAGAATCTGGAGTAAAGTAAGTCTGCAAATAGTTAAAATCATAAAAACAAAGCATGAATGAAACATACTCTTCAATCAAATTTGAGTTCATGGTCATCACAAACCATGAAAGAGTGGAGGAAAGGCTACAAATAATCACCATCCACCACCAACTCTTGAGCTGTGTTTTAACCAATAAAGAGTGAGAATGACCGTCACTTTATTTTGCCTTCACATCTGAAAAGGTGGAGATTCAAACCTTCAAACCTCATTTTATAAATCAAGTGTCCTAACTACCTGTTCCTGTTGGGCTCTAAATTTAAATGATAAAATTAATTTTGTAAAAATAGTAAAAATTAGAAACGTAGTTGTTCCTTCAACTGTAAGCTTTGAAATCAAATTTGAAGTGTTAAATTGTACATAAATTATCCATCCAGTTCAACTCTAAAAGCTGAAAAAATAATATTATTTATAAAACAATATTTCAAGTTACATTTAATACTCAATGGTTAACTTCACAATTATTAATGTAGCTGTTTTGGTTTTTTAAATCAGTTTTTGGACATTTAATTAATTACTATTTATGCACTGAATTACTTTCTATGATTTTATTGGTTGCATAACATACCACTGAAAAAAGAATAGTAATTAGAAATACCATCAAAAATTACATCTATATGCATATGATTGTGTTAATTTCTGCAGGTTAACTGTCACTTTATTCTTCAAGGCATAATGTCAGTGAAGTCACTCAAGTTAAAGAGGTTTTGCTTTGTTATTAGTACTGAAACCAATAAAATTTTAAGGTGTGCTTATAGACATACAGATCAGAAGTCAAAAGAGGTAGTTACATCTTTACCAATCACTTGTTAGGCCTTGCTTAGAGTTTGGTAACAGTTCCACCTTCTTGTTTAAGAAAGCTTAGATGATGACTTAAAATGGTTCAGAGGTCTGCCTCTAGAACGATACTATGGATAGAAGAATTATCTTGCAAGGATATAACTTTATGGTCTTTTATCAAATTTTTTTTTAAGGAAGGATGTCTTATTGATGCTTAAAAGATTGTCAGGTGTATTGGTAGGACAAATGTGCTGTATTGTGGGAACAATACAATAAGACCATGACTTTCAAGGTTCAGAAAGATATACTAGGCTCCAGTTTAGATTATCTTATTTTTCTAGCTGTGTAATTGACTTGTGGATAGACTTGCTTTCATGAGAGATTAAGAGAGCAGTCTATGATTTTCTGAAAAGTAAAAGTTTGTTTTGAATGTTTAATTTTCTAAAGGCTAGGTTTCAAGGAAAGACAAAGTGATTCTTGTTGTTCATAATTTTATAATTGTAAGGTATATACTTAAATTTTCAAGTCTGAAGAAAACTAAAGTTCTGTAAATATTCAAGAGAATAAAGATTATATTTGTATTTTTAGATGTTCTTCATGAGTTTTTAAAGAAAAATGTCTGAAACGTGTAATTTCTTTCAGCTTATTCCTTTAAATTTGGCAAACTGATGTGTCAACAGTATCTATAAATTAAGCCAGGTTGTGCGTCGAGCAGTTGATTTAACTCGCTGATGATGTTTCAAATGTTTTTGAGGAAATTAAAAACAATTTGTTAATAATTATTCTCTAATAAACTTTGTGTTAATATATTGATACAGGTTATGTTTAGATAACTGCAAAATATTTGCTGAACTTTTCCAGTATGTCATCACAACTGTTACTGTTATGTTTAATATTTAAGAATCAATTATATTAGTTTTTTTAATCACTAATTTTTCTTCGTGTTAAAGAAATAAAGTTTATCTTTAATTATATAAAGCTCAGTACTTCATTGGAAGAAAGAGTAACCAGTCTTTGATGTATATGTAATAATAATAATGTATTTAGTCACATTCGTGTTTATAACCAGAGGCTGAGTCTGAATGAATGGACCCAGGTTTAAGTAAAAAAGTTACTATTTAAAACAACATTAAGAGACAGTAAACTATTTTATTAGATTGTATTTATTCAATGTATTTAACATTTTTATGATGTATTTTAGTGTGAAGAAAAATACATTAATTTTTCATGCAGTCTGTCATCTCACAGATTTTTCCCTCATCTATACTTCACATCTTTTATTTCTTGTGCTTATAAATCTGTCATAATTTCATATTACAAAGCTTTTTGATCCCTAAATTACTAAAATGTTCACTTCTGTTGAGGCTTCTGCCCATCTGTTACATCACACTGAGTACATTTTCAATTTGCTCTTGAAGCAAAAAGGTCCACCTTTTAAAAGAGCTCAGGGTTTTTATTCATTTCTATTAAGACTTCTTGAACCTATTGTTTTTCTTACATCATGATGATATTGAGTACTATGTGTTTCCTTGTAGAACACTCGGAGAAAGTAACTAACCAAACACATTGGATAAAATCAATTATTTTTCAAACAAAATACTGAGGAACCCAGCAGTAATTAATGGATTTAATGCAGTATTGGAGGTATATAAATTTTCATTTTTGTGGACTTGTTTTTTAAATACTAGGAGTCCCAAAACCAATGAAGTGATGAGTCTAAAACAATAAATGGATCCATGTAGAAATGTAATGGGTTTAAATTAAAGGATAGTTTTTAAATATGAAGGGCCCATTAATAGTTATTTGGTAATTATCTGAGGAGATTAAAATCTAGTTTTGAAAGCTTTAGTTTTCACTTGAAAGTTTTGTATAGATCTGCTTATAAAGCAGTTTTATCTTACTTAGAGATATGTTGAATACAATTAATTTAATATAATTTAGGGGAAGTCCAGATAACTCTTTGGAAAATAGAGGTTTGTTTTGAGGGCCTTATTTTTATTGTGTTTTTAAAGTGCAGTGGATGAGATGGTTTAGTTGGACCAAAAGGTCCCTTGTTGTCCTTAAATTTTTTGTTAATGAAGAGAATAAATTTTGAAAAGCAAAATTATTCTTCATTTTTATTTTCGAAATATGACTTATTTGTGCATGAAATTCTTTTGGGTACAAGATAATGATTGTTATTGATGTACATTATTATCAGTTTACAAGTTTAGCACATAGTTATAATAAGCAGAAAAATATTAAACAGAAATATATAGAAAAATCTAGTTGCATAATTTAAATTTTATCTTCACCTTTACTTGTCTCTCTAGTGGCTAGTTGGTAAATATGAGGGGTTATAAAACATCTGGTGTTTGACACCCCCAATAGGCAGAGCATAGGTAGCACATAGTATAGTTTTGTGCTTAAGAAACTAATAATACTGTTTAGTTGGTAAAATTACACATTCAAATTTTTGAACTAATCTGAATATAATATGAGCAGTAATGTGCTGAGTGTGAGAGTGAAATATTTACTGATAAGTGTGGCATCTCTTTGACCCACATTGTGAGACTATGTTTCTGACATAAACAGTTTCATTGTCAGCATCTTGTATAGGTTCTCCTTGTATTAGTTTGCTTCCTGTGATCTCTATTTTGATCAGGATTCAGTGAGCTTCATTTTTAGTATCAGTTGGCATGTGACTGTAAGATTTGAACCACCTATTTTGTGACTTGTGCTGTAAACATGCAACTAACTTAACAGTTCTAACACATACAGATAGTACTTCAGATTTTGGAACTTACCCTGTAATAATAATGTTTTTTGTTGTGATGTATATACATCCACAGTTTATCAGCTCATCTATTTGTTAATAACAAATAAGTATGTAACGGGTGGAAAAAAGTAATCAAGGTGTAAATAATTCTGATATTTGATTTTTAAATATCTGTAAAATCCTATTTTTAAGACATGAGTGCAAGGCTAAGAAAGGTATTGTTCTTTTTAGGCATGATGGGATGCTGTTTGAAATAATGGAGGCTAGTGTCTGTTACAATAGGTAAGCTTAAAGAAGCAGAGAACAGAAGTTGTTGAATTAGCTACAGGCTTGCTCCATTGGTCTTACAACATGTACAACTGTAAGACTGATTTACAAGAAAACAACATTTTTGATTTGGTATTGTATTTGTACAGGGTGGCCTGGAAGTCCCTATCCATCTGTACATCTTATGTATCCAGTGTATGTGTGTGCTGTCCCTCATTCTCCCAGCATAATATTATGTGACACAATATTTTGTGAGACATTTTCAAGTGAAAATGGGCTTACATTGGCCATATTTCTTTGAAAAAAAGAAACAAATAATAATTTATAATACATTTATAAACAAATTATAATACATGCACAATTGAATATAACATAATAACACACAATGATGGGTAGAAACTTACAACCCACCCTATTTTTGTGTATAAAAACACATTCTTAAGAGAAATGTGTTATTTGAGGAGTATTGGACGTGTGGTTGTAGGTCAGGAAATTTAAATGCTTACCACGTGCTTGTAGGTTTTTAATTACTTCTAATTTCTGATTGTTTTCCACTTTCACCAAGATAAATATTCTTTTAAACTGAAATAATTTTGTGTTTTTATTTGTCACTTAGCTTGTGGAGTGATAACATTAGCACTTTATTATTAATAAAGGTAGTAAATTAACATGTCAGTGAACATACTTTGGAAACCTAGACTTTATATAATACAATAATTATTATTACAGGTGTGACTCATCTGTCATGGCATCTTTTGCACATTCTTGTGACACATTTGTTGCTTTACCACCAGCAACATCCAGTGGATTTATTGTACTTTGGAAAAATTCTGACAGACCATCAGAAGAAGTCCAAGAGGTTGTTTATGTTAAGGCTACTGACCATCCTGCTGGATTTAAAGTTCAAGTTTGTTGACCTGCCATAGATTTATTGATAATCTTGAGATAGCATACACTGTGTGTGAACAAGGTTTTATATGAATAATGCACATGTAGAACATAAATTTTATTGTTACTTCAGAACTGGTTGTTGTAACTGAACCAAGAGTTTGGTGCAGTATGGTTAATGCAGCTTGGGTGTCATGAAAGTGAGCATAATTATGTCTTAAAAAGGTTCAGTTATACTTTAAGATGTGGAAGTTTAATTAGATTTACTTTTGATATTTGTATTGCTGGAGATAGTAATTGAATGCATTTGAAAATGTGATGTTATGAGAATTAATGATTAAGTCATAGACATAGAAAACCAATGAGGAAGTACTGGAATAAGTAAAGACATATTTATATGACTGCTGGATGTGTAAGTGAAATATAGATACTCTATTTTGGATGTGTAGTTAGGTCTGAAGGAAGGTAGGCAGAGATCTTCATGGGTAAAATCAAAGTTAAAAGAGGTAAAGAAAGGAGAGATTTATTTATTCTAATGACAATAGAAAATGGATTTGAAATGAAAAGCTTGATTTGGGATAGGGTATGGAAACTGAGGAATCACAAATTTAGTTGGATACCATGATTGATTTTTTGTTGTTTCAACAATAATGAATATTGTCACCATTTGTATTATGTATTGTATTTAATTTTCAGCATGTTTTAGAAGAATCAATTTTTTTTTATTGTTCTTAAAACACTTTACATCAGGAACAAGTAAATGAAATATTTAGGGTTAACAGTGATATGAATGTGTATTTATCCCAAAAGTTTCATTGTCGTTTCCTAAACTTGTGGACTTGGATTTTATTTGTTGAGGATGACATTTCAGCATATATTTTCATATATTCACCAATCCCTGTCTAATTTGTAATGTTTTAAAATGCTACTTGTGGAAGACAAACCCTAATTTTGGAAAGACGTGTCTGAAAAAATTATTTTGACTCGGTAACCAACACCTTGACTTTTTTGTACCTACTAAGTAAATACAGTCAAATCATATTCTTTACATTATGTTGATAATATTAGTTAAATTGAATGTCTTATGCTGTTGAAAATACTTGTAATTTGAAAATAATGAGAGTACAATTTGTGTGAGAGGCTATTTTGAGTTGATCCTACGCTAACCTCTTTCCTCACATGACTTTTGTCTTCAAAGATACGAGGATTTTTTAAGGTATTTTAAAGAAAATTTTACAAGGCATAAAATACAGTAGTTGTTTAAACTTGGTGGTGGAGGTATAGATGTAAGATTTTTTTTTCATAGTGCACTTATATTGGGATAGACCAAGCTAAACACACTCACGCTGTCATCCTGAGTAAGCCTGCATGGATGTGGGGTGCTGAAATGGGTAGTAATGAACATGGAGTCTGTATTGGTAATGAAGCAGTATGGACAAAATTAAGTGGACCACAAGACCACGAAGAAAAACTTCTGGGAATGGAACTGTTAAGGTATGATAGTCAGTGTTGTAATTTCTCAAGTGTATCAGTCTCCAGATATTGTGGATGTAAACAATTAATATAACCTGATAAAAAAGTACACTTAGTTTTGTGCAACAAGATTGGAAATTTGGTTAGGAAGACATTAAAAACATGAAATCATATTTAAGGAAATACGAACTTCTTAGAATAGATATTCAATATTAAAAGATATCAATAATTAACATTCAGAAGTTACTTACTTTAAAGATAAAATTCTAAATGGCTCATCCTTGACTTAAATTTTGTTTTACTGCAACAGATTTTTACAGAACGATCATAAAAGTATTTTCAGCCAGAATAATCCCAGTGGCACAAAAAGTTTCAAGAAATATTTTGAAGTCTTTCAAAAGATAATTTAAACTTTTGATTTATTTTGTCTAATTCTGATTTGTAAGAATGGTATAAAAATCTTGTGAAGATTTAACAAGCTTTAGTTTCTCCAATGTAAAATTTATTTAGTTTCTAATACTTTAAATTTTTCTTGTGCCATAGTTGTGAGTTATATCTTACTTGAGATGTGGTTTTAATGACTAAATTATGAATGTTCTTTAGATGCAGAAACTGCTTTGTGTTCAGTAAAATATTGATATAATTATCCATTTCATGAGACCTCAAGGTTTGCAGTATGAAAGGATTTTTGTTAACAAGAATGTGAAGGATCCATTTTAATGATATATGAAGATCAGTTTTTACATTCCAAGTTTTCTCTTCTATAGACAAGAAGAAGCTCGTGTATTTGCTTGTAAGATTTCAAAACATACTTTTTATCTCGTTGACTGCCGATTTGCTACATAGTATATGATCTGCCTGTGCCAATTGGATGTGAGTGTGCCTTATATGTTGTATAGTTTGCAAAACTTCAATGTGCATTTAGAACAGCTGCAGTTAGATGGTTAAAAAGTTGTAGAATTCATGTGTGAAACAGTAAATTTTTTTTCAGTTCTTACTGGGTATTAAAAATATTAATTATATATTTGCTTTAAGGATCAAACATTTTCTAGAATCATACAAGTATTAGTTGCGTGTATTAGAATAAAAAGTCACCAAATTAAAGTGATAAAACCTGTATTTTGTAACACAGTTTTGTCAAAAGGATAAAGTATTATTATTGTTGTTTTTAAATAAATATTAATGGATGATAATTATTCAACACTTATTCTTTAGGCTTGGTTTGGAGAGGGCTACAACAGCACGTGGAGCTTTAAACATTATTACAGAACTACTAGAAAGGCATGGACAAGGAGGTCCATGTTCTGACATCATACCCTTCATGACCTTCAATAACAGTTTTATCATCGCCGATCGAGAAGAGGCTTGGGTATTGGAAACTGTTGACAGATTCTGGGCTGCAGAACACATTACAAGTAATCCTATTTAAGTTGAAACTTATTAAAACCACCAGGGATTGTTCCATACTTACTTTTTGTGTTTTATTTGTGACGTTTCATTTGAAGAATTGTACTAGTTGTGACGTTCTTTTCTGAGAAAAGTGTTGTTGATTCAGTTTAGTAAGTTTATTATTTTTGGTATTTCTATTTTATATTTTTGTTTTTCTATTTATCTCCCACATTGAAACTTATGTTTCAATTGAGGTATTTTTTCAGATCAGTTGTCTTAAAATTTGTCTCGTGTTTTCCTTGTGTATCTGTTACCAAACAAGACGTAACTAATTATCATTAACTCACTACTCTTTACTCTTGTAACTAGGTGGAGTAAGAAATATTTCCAACCACCTTTCTATTGGTAAGAAAATAGATTTCATGAGTAAGAAACTGGAAGAAAATGCCTTCCATTTATAAAAGGAGTGTGGGATCCCAGTAAGGGTAGTTTGGACTTTACTTGAGCATTTGGAGAAGGTGCTACAGATAGACAATATAAATGTGGATATAAACTTCTGACAGAACTGTCTGCAAATGGTGAGTTTTAGAGCAAAAATCTTAGATTATTTTGATTTATAAATTATGAGTTTTCGAGTAGAAAAGTACACACCCAATTGCTATATATAATTAATTTATTATTATCATAAAAGCTTGATTTAGTTTGTGATCTTCTGGTAATCATATTTCAAGCTTAACAAAGTAAATAATTAAAAGGTTTTTTCATTGCTCCCCACTTTTCAGTTCATAATGTGAATGTTAGTAAGGCCAACAGGAATCAAGAAACTCCAAGGGATCATCTCTGGATATATTTCCCATAATGTCTTAACTTTCCAAGTCTTTTTCCACTTTATATACCTGTTGAACTCAATAACAATTTACACTGTTGACTGGGCTATATTTCATGAGTTAATTGTCACCAAGTGTTTTTAGTTTTTCTTGTTTTCTTTCATTATCAGTTTTTATTCAATATGTACATGAATAAAGTTATTTTTTAAAAGACTTACATTAATATGACTGAAATATTTTAGCATCTTGTTATTCCTCTCTTTAATGGATTTGAAAAATCTTGTATTTGGCTAATCATGTTTTTATTTTGGTAGGTTTTGTTTATAAAAAAAAAAAATTTGCTTCTTTGATTCTTGTAGCTGCTTCATGTGAATTTAGCAGTGCATATTTGTTTCTTCTAAAATATGATAAGATTATCTTATACCACCTTCACCATGTTTGCTGGTTATCATCTAATAAATCTGTGTTAACACTTCATTTCTTCAGTGTTATTTTAGCTGGTTTCAGTTGTATTTTTGGCACTATTTGATCCGATTCTGTAAGTTAAGTTTTCACATAATTCTTTTCAAAAAGAAATGGAAATTGTTTCAGAACTTTTTCACCAGGAATTATTTCTATTTATCTGTATTTCACTTAGTTTTTTCAAATCAGAATGTTTTAATAACAAACTATATTATTTGATTTCTACATAATTGATCACTGCATTAGCTTTCAACTTGTATTCCTGATTTGTTTTACCAATAGTGTTTCAATGTCTGCCCAGTGCAAGGAATATAGTTTGATTATTCAAATGTTCTTCTTAGATTTTTTTTTTTTCATGTCCAAAATGTTTTGGCAAATTATATTTTCAGAATGTACTTAAATTCTGAAATTTCTGTTCCTTATTTTAAATGATACACATTTATACAGATTACCTGACTGTTAGTTTTACTTCACAGTATGATTTTTGTTTACTCGTAAAACCAGTAAACTTTTTAAATTTATTGATGTCAAGCAGTTTTTTATTTCCTAAATATCCTTAAGTGTGTGTTCTGTAAATGTGAATCCTGCAATCGTGTCATCTGCATATTTGTAACAGTATAGTGGTGGATGTAATGCTGTGTTATTTGCTTGTGTTTCAACGTGTCATAAAAATATTGGCTAGAACTGGTAAGATTGAGTTGCCCATGCTTAGGCCATTTGTTTGTATATAGCTGTGGTTGTTGAACATTGGTTTGTCTTCATCTTGGTGAATTCTATGAGGGTTGCTAATTGGTTGCTGGGAATGTCTGTTGATGAGTTAGGGTCTCGGATGTTGAGTTCCAAGGCTATCGTGGAGGCTTCAGTGGTTGGGACTTTTGTAAAGAGGGATATAACTTAATTTTTTCAATCACATAAACTCTATACATCCCAACCTTAACTTCACATGTGATCAGAAAGAAAGCAATCAAATATCAATTCTTAACCTCAAAATTACAAAAACCAACACACAATTCAAAACAGAAATCCACCGAAAAATCACCCATACTGGACTATACATTCCTTGGGACTCAGCACATGAAAAAAAACAAAAACTCAACATTCTAAAACAACCAAATTAACGCAGCCATAAAACTATACTCGTCAGAAAAAATTAATGATGAATAAGACAAAATAAAACAATACTTCATCAACATCAATAAGTTTCCTCCACAAACCGTAGAAAACATTATGTGCACACACCGAGACAGAGAGCAAAGTAAACCAACAAAAGTAAATATGTCTCATGATTTAAAAAATCACGAAACCATACACTGCTGCATACCATATAACACCAACATCAGCAGAAAAATAACCAACATTTGGCAAAAACTAGTTTCAAAACATGACATTCCAGTTATTACCAAATTTATTCAAAACCATGTACAAAACTAAGTTCTATACTATGAAAAAACTACACTGGCAATCACAACACCAACATTATTTATAAAATACAATGTGATAATTGCCACGACTTCTACATTGGAGAAACAAGTAGAAAATGGAAACCAGATTCAAAGAACACAAAAATTCACCTTCACACGTTTTAGAACAGTGAGAATCAAAGAAACACAACATAACCACAGCATCCACCCAAATACTAAATAAAGAAACAAACATAAACAAATTCAAAATTAAAGAAGCCTTACTTATACAACAACTCAAGCCCGAAATAAACCAATATAAAAGAACACTTTTATACCTATATTAATAAACATAATCAAACATCTAATCACGTCTCCTACATTTCTACAGACAGTTACACAGCCCCCTTAAAGCGTGTGGTCAGCTATCGGTCAGTTACATCTTTCTTTCTTTGTGAACCTGACGATGATCGAAGAAGGTCAAAAGGTTGTTCACTCCTCTGCATAAAAAATTTTCTCAACCCAAACCAGCAGTTTTTAGATAAATATTCATGTCTAGTTTTGTGAAGCCATCTCCTAAATTTATTCCATCCACAACATCTAAAGATAACCCATTCTAAGTGCTAGCTATACTTTTAGAAAATAAAAATGTTTAGTGTCAACATGATTACTATCATGTTAAAATATACATTTGTATGCCTTAGTCTTATACTTTTCACCACTAAGTAGGAAAAAAGAAATGTGTGACACTACTATCAATTTCCTTAATTATTTTAAACACCTCAATAAGATCCCTTCTGACCCTCTTGTTTTTTGAAAGAAATCATTTTCAGAAATTTCAAAGTATCATTAGTAAATCTTGCAATTCATTTATCTACGTCATTGATATACATAAAAAACATCAAAGGTCCTACAATTAAGCTCTGAGGCATTCAATATGCAACAGTAATCCAGTTTGAAAGTTATATTGAATTCCATCTGTTATAACATTCTGCTTTCATCTACCCAGCCACTCTTGTATGAAGTACATCTACTTATCTCCCACACCTGTGGATTTTTTTTTTTTTAATAAGCCTTGTGACACCTTCCCAAATGCTTTCTAAACAACCAGTTACTACAAATCCACATCTTCACTCTCATCTAAATATGCAGTAACCTCTTCAAAGAACATCATTACACAAGTAACGCAAGGTTCTTCCCTAGTTTGACTACAATCACTAACCAACAGAATTTTAACTTTTGTTAAAATGACTTCATAAAGCATCTTTTACTGGCTTTGCTAGTGGGTACATGACTGTTGGTTATGCAGGGTGACTATAAACAAACAAATCAGAAATTTAAACAAAAACAGCATCACTGTTGTTGTTTTGAATTAAGCACAAAGCTACACAATGGGCTATCTATGCTCTGCCCACCATGGGTATCGAAACCCGGATTTTAGCATGTAAGTCCGCAGACATACGACTGAGCCACTGGGGGGCCAAAAACATCATAGTTTTAAAATTATTCTCACTTATTACTGCTATCATTCCACATGCATTTCATGAAGAAATTTGACTTAATTCACTGAAATATATGATAATTTATAATGATAATTCATGCATTTCATGAAAAAATTTGACTTAATTCGTCGAAATATATGATAATTTCTTTACACTGAGTAATGTAGCATGCAAAAACAAAATTATTCAAAATAGTGAAATTTGTAAAACTCAGTGCTAGTGAACTGCATTAAAAGTAGTATTCCCAATATGTTATAGAATTGATATTTCTCATTGAAGCAATACATTCCGTTTTCAATTTTCATGTTTATAAATAGATAAGTAGCAAAAGTATATTCGGTTAGTTGAACTGATGGCCAGATCAGCTGTGTTTTTCTCTATCAGTCTAAGTATATAGCATGATCTTAGTTCTAATCAAAAATTTAGTATTATTACATTCATACTTTTTTTTTTTTAAACTGAAAGGTGAAACACATTAAACTTTAATTTAAAGAACATAATTTTGATTCAGATAGTTTTATCAACATATGCACATACATACATTACCTGTGCATAACTGCTAAATCTGTAAAAACTAACACGCACAAGTGCCATTCTATTATTAACACAGAATACGATTATTAACCAAGCTTATTTTTGGATAAACCTCACTCCTAAATGGCCAAGTTTCCTACTCACGAATTTTGATGTCGTAGAAAGTCTAATGTCATGGCAAAATGCCCAAGTCTTCAAGTTCAACTACGATGGTTCGTTAAAAAAAAAGCAATGAATTGATATTCACAATTTTATAATATCATTTACATTTTTATATGTATGTATGACTGATTTAAATAACAACGAATGTTTGAAATATTTTCATGTACTACTTTCACTTTGTTTTTGTTACCGAAATACATCTATATTCTTTCGTAAGCCACTAACGACAGCAACACGTGCACTTTCGGTATGAAAAGGGGGGATTGCCTAATGGGAAAGGTAACCAATATGAATTAACTCATATTCGCTACTGTGACATGTCACGATGTATAAATTAATCATATCTTACTTTATAATTCTCATTATTATTATATTAATATTTGTATAAGTTTAATTTTTCCCGGAATTTTCATTAGTATTTTATTATTGGTATCAGTTGTTATTTTTAAGGCATTAGTTCGAGTTACTTATTGATATTAATATTAATTGTATTTTAGTTTCAGATTTATATTGATCAGAGCTCTTTTTTATTCTAAAACTGATGGAGGTACATATAGGATAAAAATCATAAGAAATAAACAATTTTTTTTATTCCTATTCATTTGATCTTATGAACAATCTAAAAAACTAAACCATGAATACTTGCGTATTAACATTTGTAGAATATCACAGTTATTTCTTCAATGTAAAAACCATTCATTTTAAAGCTGAAACTTTTCTTTCTAGCAGTAACTTGCATTCATGGTAATCAAGTGTGTCTTTTAGTAGTTGTG
Organism: Carcinoscorpius rotundicauda; assembly: GCA_011833715.1. Lineage (NCBI taxonomy): Eukaryota > Metazoa > Arthropoda > Merostomata > Xiphosura > Limulidae > Carcinoscorpius > Carcinoscorpius rotundicauda. Next base: position 9,336,366 of record CM022406.1, on the reverse strand, counting down.
GGCAATCTTTCATGACTGAAAAAGGGGAAATTTTCTGACATCAAAGAAGACCATGTTTATAACCACACTAACATAGAAGAAACTTACTTGTACAAGTAACATGTTTATGGCTGATCAATCAAGGTGCTGAAAAAAAAAACACTAATTGTTTTAATGACAACGGAAACAAAAGATTGTTTGTTTGATTCACTATGCCACCTTGATACAACTCTCACTTGTTTTATGCTCGATTTAACTTTGTATTTAGAGTCTATCCCTAGAATTTAGTAGAAAATCAACGTCAAAAGTTTTAGAACTACCTTAATGTCATGCATCCACTTGCTGACATCTAAATTACAGTTTTAAAAGACAAAGCTTAAAATAATATGTCATGGTGTCAATATGAGAGAGTGAGAAATGGATCTTTGTGTCAGAAATAAAGCAACAAAATTTTAGTAGTAATCCTCATGTGACATGTACGTAAACTAACAAAAAACGTATTATTATTATAATTACGGCCCCCCAGTGGCTCAGCGGTATGTTTGCGGACTTGCACGCTAAAATCCGGGTTTCGATACCCATGGTGGGCAGAGCACAGATAGTCCATTGTGTAGCTTTGTGCTTAACTCAAAACAAACAAACAAACAAACAATTGTTATCACGTATTTTTAAGCAAGATTAAATGCTGTAATTTTGTTAATTTATGCAATTATAACTTGTTCTAAAGAAAATAAAGTAATTTGCGGACGTATAATTTTCAAGTCTAAAGAATAAATTGGTTTTTCAATCTAATTTATTGTGATTTGATTATCTTACGAGGATTCTTCAGGTTGCTATAGGGTGCTCTAAACCTTTCCTTGTCAATTCTGTGTTAAAGCTTATGAAAAGTTAACAGATTTAAAATTAACAAGTAAATATAAAAAGCTACATGTAGGATTGATAGATTTTTCTTTAATTATAGAAGTTTAGTGTTTTTTTGGTTTGTTTTTAATGGCAATGTCGTTAATGATTACTTATTTGGGAATATTGTATTTTAATTCTTAAAAGTTTAGTCATTTGATTTAATGGTGGTATAAATTAAAACTATGACAGTTAAAACTTACAATGAAGAAGAGTTAGAAATTGATTTTATTGTGAGGCCTACTACTAGTAACTGATGTCACTATCAGTGTTACCTCAGGAAGAACTTTTTAAGACCGAAGTTGTGGTAAGAGATATGTGTTTTATTTTTCATTGTAACTACAAAGTTGCCGTATCAGAATAACATAAACGACGATTTATAAAAGAGTAATGTATAAAATACAAATATTAAATGTTTTGTTTTTTTACAATTATCTGATGTAGAAAATAAAAATTATGAAACTCACGTTAAAAATAATTCCAGTCTGGAGTTAATTTTATTTCTAGAATCTGGAGTAAAGTAAGTCTGCAAATAGTTAAAATCATAAAAACAAAGCATGAATGAAACATACTCTTCAATCAAATTTGAGTTCATGGTCATCACAAACCATGAAAGAGTGGAGGAAAGGCTACAAATAATCACCATCCACCACCAACTCTTGAGCTGTGTTTTAACCAATAAAGAGTGAGAATGACCGTCACTTTATTTTGCCTTCACATCTGAAAAGGTGGAGATTCAAACCTTCAAACCTCATTTTATAAATCAAGTGTCCTAACTACCTGTTCCTGTTGGGCTCTAAATTTAAATGATAAAATTAATTTTGTAAAAATAGTAAAAATTAGAAACGTAGTTGTTCCTCCAACTGTAAGCTTTGAAATCAAATTTGAAGTGTTAAATTGTACATAAATTATCCATCCAGTTCAACTCTAAAAGCTGAAAAAATAATATTATTTATAAAACAATATTTCAAGTTACATTTAATACTCAATGGTTAACTTCACAATTATTAATGTAGCTGTTTTGGTTTTTTAAATCAGTTTTTGGACATTTAATTAATTACTATTTATGCACTGAATTACTTTCTATGATTTTATTGGTTGCATAACATACCACTGAAAAAAGAATAGTAATTAGAAATACCATCAAAAATTACATCTATATGCATATGATTGTGTTAATTTCTGCAGGTTAACTGTCACTTTATTCTTCAAGGCGTAATGTCAGTGAAGTCACTCAAGTTAAAGAGGTTTTGCTTTGTTATTAGTACTGAAACCAATAAAATTTTAAGGTGTGCTTATAGACATACAGATCAGAAGTCAAAAGAGGTAGTTACATCTTTACCAATCACTTGTTAGGCCTTGCTTAGAGTTTGGTAACAGTTCCACCTTCTTGTTTAAGAAAGCTTAGATGATGACTTAAAATGGTTCAGAGGTCTGCCTCTAGAACGATACTATGGATAGAAGAATTATCTTGCAAGGATATAACTTTATGGTCTTTTATCAAATTTTTTTTTAAGGAAGGATGTCTTATTGATGCTTAAAAGATTGTCAGGTGTATTGGTAGGACAAATGTGCTGTATTGTGGGAACAATACAATAAGACCATGACTTTCAAGGTTCAGAAAGATATACTAGGCTCCAGTTTAGATTATCTTATTTTTCTAGCTGTGTAATTGACTTGTGGATAGACTTGCTTTCATGAGAGATTAAGAGAGCAGTCTATGATTTTCTGAAAAGTAAAAGTTTGTTTTGAATGTTTAATTTTCTAAAGGCTAGGTTTCAAGGAAAGACAAAGTGATTCTTGTTGTTCATAATTTTATAATTGTAAGGTATATACTTAAATTTTCAAGTCTGAAGAAAACTAAAGTTCTGTAAATATTCAAGAGAATAAAGATTATATTTGTATTTTTAGATGTTCTTCATGAGTTTTTAAAGAAAAATGTCTGAAACGTGTAATTTCTTTCAGCTTATTCATTTAAATTTGGCAAACTGATGTGTCAACAGTATCTATAAATTAAGCCAGGTTGTGCGTCGAGCAGTTGATTTAACTCGCTGATGATGTTTCAAATGTTTTTGAGGAAATTAAAAACAATTTGTTAATAATTATTCTCTAATAAACTTTGTGTTAATATATTGATACAGGTTATGTTTAGATAACTGCAAAATATTTGCTGAACTTTTCCAGTATGTCATCACAACTGTTACTGTTATGTTTAATATTTAAGAATCAATTATATTAGTTTTTTTAATCACTAATTTTTCTTCGTGTTAAAGAAATAAAGTTTATCTTTAATTATATAAAGCTCAGTACTTCATTGGAAGAAAGAGTAACCAGTCTTTGATGTATATGTAATAATAATAATGTATTTAGTCACATTCGTGTTTATAACCAGAGGCTGAGTCTGAATGAATGGACCCAGGTTTAAGTAAAAAAGTTAATATTTAAAACAACATTAAGAGACAGTAAACTATTTTATTAGATTGTATTTATTCAATGTATTTAACATTTTTATGATGTATTTTAGTGTGAAGAAAAATACATTAATTTTTCATGCAGTCTGTCATCTCACAGATTTTTCCCTCATCTATACTTCACATCTTTTATTTCTTGTGCTTATAAATCTGTCATAATTTCATATTACAAAGCTTTTTGATCCCTAAATTACTAAAATGTTCACTTCTGTTGAGGCTTCTGCCCATCTGTTACATCACACTGAGTACATTTTCAATTTGCTCTTGAAGCAAAAAGGTCCACCTTTTAAAAGAGCTCAGGGTTTTTATTCATTTCTATTAAGACTTCTTGAACCTATTGTTTTTCTTACATCATGATGATATTGAGTACTATGTGTTTCCTTGTAGAACACTCGGAGAAAGTAACTAACCAAACACATTGGATAAAATCAATTATTTTTCAAACAAAATACTGAGGAACCCAGCAGTAATTAATGGATTTAATGCAGTATTGGAGGTATATAAATTTTCATTTTTGTGGACTTGTTTTTTAAATACTAGGAGTCCCAAAACCAATGAAGTGATGAGTCTAAAACAATAAATGGATCCATGTAGAAATGTAATGGGTTTAAATTAAAGGATAGTTTTTAAATATGAAGGGCCCATTAATAGTTATTTGGTAATTATCTGAGGAGATTAAAATCTAGTTTTGAAAGCTTTAGTTTTCACTTGAAAGTTTTGTATAGATCTGCTTATAAAGCAGTTTTATCTTACTTAGAGATATGTTGAATACAATTAATTTAATATAATTTAGGGGAAGTCCAGATAACTCTTTGGAAAATAGAGGTTTGTTTTGAGGGCCTTATTTTTATTGTGTTTTTAAAGTGCAGTGGATGAGATGGTTTAGTTGGACCAAAAGGTCCCTTGTTGTCCTTAAATTTTTTGTTAATGAAGAGAATAAATTTTGAAAAGCAAAATTATTCTTCATTTTTATTTTAGAAATATGACTTATTTGTGCGTGAAATTCTTTTGGGTACAAGATATTAATTGTTATTGATGTACATTATTATCAGTTTACAAGTTTAGCACATAGTTATAATAAGCAGAAAAATATTAAACAGAAATATGTAGAAAAATCTATTTGCATGATTTAAATTTTATCTTCACCTTTACTTGTCTCTCTAGTGGCTAGTTGGTAAATATGAGGGGTTATAAAACATCTGGTGTTTGACACCCCCAATAGGCAGAGCATAGGTAGCACATAGTATAGTTTTGTGCTTAAGAAACAGATAATACTGTTTAGTTGGTAAAATTACACATTCAAATTTTTGAACTAATCTGAATATAATATGAGCAGTAATGTGCTGAGTGTGAGAGTGAAATATTTACTGATAAGTGTGGCATCTCTTTGACCCACATTGTGAGACTATGTTTCTGACATAAACAGTTTCATTGTCAGCGTCTTGTATAGGTTCTCCTTGTATTAGTTTGCTTCCTGTGATCTCTATTTTGATCAGGATTCAGTGAGCTTTATTTTTAGTATCAGTTGGCATGTGACTGTAAGATTTGAACCACCTATTTTGTGACTTGTGCTGTAAACATGCAACTAACTTAACAGTTCTAACACATACAGATAGTACTTGAGATTTTGGAACTTACCCTGTAATAATAATGTTTTTTGTTGTGATGTATATGCATCCACAGTTTATCAGCTCATCTATTTGTTAATAACAAATAAGTATGTAACGGGTGGAATAAAGTAATCAGGATGTAAATAATTCTGATATTTGATTTTTAAATATCTGTAAAATCCTATTTTTAAGACATGAGTGCAAGGCTAAGAAAGGTATTGTTCATTTTAGGCATGATGGGATGCTGTTTGAAATAATGGAGGCTAGTGTCTGTTACAATAGGTAAGCTTAAAGAAGCAGAGAACAGAAGTTGTTGAATTAGCTACAGGCTTGCTCCATTGGTCTTACAACATGTACAACTGTAAGACTGATTTACAAGAAAATAACATTTTTGATTTGGTATTATATTTGTACAGGGTGGCCTGGAAGTCCCTATCCATCTGTACATCTTATGTATCCAGTGTATGTGTGTGCTGTCCCTCATTCTCCCTGCATAATATCATGTGACACAATATTTTGTGAGACATTTTCAAGTGAAAATGGGCTTACATTGGCCACATTTCTTTGAAAAAAAGAAACAAATAATAATTTATAATACATTTATAAACAAATTATAATACATGCACAATTGAATATAACATAATAACACATATTGATGGGTAGAAACTTACAAGCCACCCTATTTTTGTGTTTAAAAATACATTCTTAAGAGAAATATGTTATTTGAGGAGTATTGGACATGTGGTTGTAGGTCAGGAAATTTAAATGCTTATCACGTGCTTGTAAGTTTTTAATTACTTCTAATTTCTGATTGTTTTCCACTTTCACCAAGATAAATATTCTTTTAAACTGAAATAATTTTGTGTTTTTATTTGTCACTTAGCTTGTGGAGTGATAACATTAGCACTTTATTATTAATAAAGGTAGTATATTAACATGTCAGTGAACATACTTTGGAAACCTAGACTTTATATAATACAATAATTATTATTACAGGTGTGACTCATCTGTCATGGCATCTTTTGTACATTCTTGTGACACCTTTGTTGCTCTGCCACCAGCAACATCCAGAGGATTTATTGTACTTGGGAAAAATTCTGACAGACCATCAGAAGAAGTCCAAGTCAGTTAAGGCTACTGACCATCCTGCTGGATCTAAAGTTCAGGTTTGTTGACCTCCCATAGATTTATTGATAATCTTGAGATAGCATACACTGTGAGTGAACAAGGTTTTATATGAATAATGCACATGTAGAACATAAATTTTATTGTTACTTCAAAACTGGTAGTTGTAACTGAACCAAGAGTTCATTGTAGTAGCGTTAAGGCAGCTTGGGTGTTATGAAAGTGAGCATAATTATGTCTTTTAAAAGGCTCAGATATACTTTAAGATGTGGTAGTTTAATTAGATTTACTTTTGATATTTGTATTCCTGGGGATAGTAATTGAATGCATTTGAAAATGCGATGTTACGAGAATTAATGATTAAGTCATAGACATAGAAAATCAATGAGAAAGTACTGGAATGAGTAAAGACATATTTATGTGACTGCTGGATGTGTAAGTGAAATATAGATACTCTATTTTGGATGTGTAGTTAGGTCTGAAGGAAGGTAGGCAGAGATTTTCATAGGTAAAATCAAAGGAAAAAAGAGGTAAAAAAGGAGAGATTTATTTATTCTAATGACAATAGAAAATGGATTTGAAATGAAAAGCTTGATTTGGGATAGGGTATGGAAACTGAGGAATCGCAAATTTAGTTGGATACCATGATTGATTTTTTGTTGTTTCAACAATAATGAATATTGTCACCATTTGTATTATGTATTGTATTTCATTTTCAGCATGTTTCAGAAGAATCAATTTTTTTATTGTTCTTAAAACAATTTACATCAGGAACAAGTAAATGAAATATTTAGGGTTAACAGTGATATGAATGTGTATTTATCCCAAAAGTTTCATTGTCGTTTCCTAAACTTGTGGACTTGGATTTTATTTGTTGAGGATGACATTTCAGCATATATTTTCATATATTCACCAATCCCTATCTAATTTGTAATGTTTTAAAATGCTACATTGTGGAAGACAAACCCTAATTTTGGAAAGACGTGTCTGAAAAAATTATTTTGACTCGGTAACCAACACCTTGACTTTTTGGACCTACTAAGTAAATACAGTCAAATCATATTCTTTACATTATGTTGATAATATTAGTTAAATTTAATGTTTTATTTTGTTGAAAATACTTGTAATTTGAAAATAATGAGAGTACAATTTGTGTGAGAGGCTATTTTGAGTTGATCCTACGCTAACCTCTTTCCTCACATGACTTTTGTCTTCAAAGAAACGAGGATTTTTTAAGGTATTTTAAAGAAAATTTTACAAGGCATAAAATAGAGTCATTGTTTAAACTTGGTGGTGGAGGTATAGATGTAAGAATTTTTTTCATAGTGCACTTATATTGGGATAGACCAAGCTGAACACACTCATGCTGTCATCCTGAGTAAGACTGCATGGATGTGGGGTGCTGAAATGGGTAGTAATGAACATGGAGTCTGTATTGGTAATGAAGCAGTATGGACAAAATCAAGTGGACCACAAGACCACGAAGAAAAACTTCTGGGAATGGACCTGTTAAGGTATGATAGTCAGTGTTGTAATTTTTCAAGTGTATCAGTCTCCAGATATTGTGGATGAAAACAATTAATATAACCTGATAAAAAAAGTACACTTAGTTTTGTGCAACAAGATTGGAAATTTGGTTAGGAAGACATTAAAAACATGAAATCATATTTAAGGAAATACAAACTTCTTAGAATAGATATTCCATATTAAAAGATATCAATAATTAACATTCAGAAGTTACTTACTTTAAAGATAAAATTCTAAATGGCTCATCCTTGACTTAAATTTTGTTTTACTGCAACAGATTTTTACAGAACGATCAAAAAAGTATTTTCAGCCAGAATAATCCCAGTGGCACAAAAAGTTTCAAGAAATATTTTGAAGTCTTTCAAAAGATAATTGAAACTTTTGATTTATTTTGTCTAATTCTGATTTGTAAGAATGGTATAAAAATCTTGTGAAGATTTAACAAGCTTTAGTTTCTGCAATGTAAAATTTATTTAGTTTCTAATACTTTAAATTTTTCTTGTGCCATAGTTGTGAGTTATATCTTACTTGAGATGTGGTTTTCATGACTAAATTATGAATGTTCTTTAGATGCAGAAACTGCTTTGTGTTCAGTAAAATATTGATATAATTATCCATTTCATGAGACCTCAAGGTTTGCAGTATGAAAGGATTTTTGTTAACAAGAATGTGAAGGATCCATTTTAATGATATATGAAGATCAGTTTTTACATTCCAAGTTTTCTCTTCTGTAGACAAGAAGAAGCTCGTGTATTTGCTTGTAAGATTTCAAAACATACTTTTTATCTCGTTGACTGGCGATTTGCTACATAGTATATGATCTGCCTGTGCCAATTGGATGTGAGTGTGCCTTATATGTTGTATAGTTTGCAAAACTTCAATGTGCATTTAGAACAGCTGCAGTTAGATGGTTAAAAAGTTGTAGAATTCATGTGTGAAACAGTAAATTTTTTTTTCAGTTCTTACTGGGTATTAAAAATATTAATTATATATTTGCTTTAAGGATCAAACATTTTCTAGAATCATACAAGTATTAGTTGCGTGTATTAGAATAAAAAGTCACCAAATTAAAGTGATAAAGCCTGTATTTTGTAACACAGTATTGTCAAAAGGATAAAGTATTATTATTGTTGTTTTTAAATAAATATTAATGGATGATGAGTATTCAACACTTATTCTTTAGGCTTGGTTTGGAGAGGGCTACAACAGCACGTGGAGCTTTAAACATTATTACAGAACTACTAGAAAGGCATGGACAAGGAGGTCCGTGTTCTGACATCATACCCTTCATGACCTTCAATAACAGTTTTATCATCGCCGATCGAGAAGAGGCTTGGGTATTGGAAACTGTTGACAGATTCTGGGCTGCAGAACACATTACAAGTAATCCTATTTAAGTTGAAACTTATTAAAACCACCAGGGATTGTTCCATACTTACTTTTTGTGTTTTATTTGTGACGTTTCATTTGAAGAATTGTACTAGTTGTGACGTTCTTTTCTGAGAAAAGTGTTGTTGATTCAGTTTATTAAGTTTATTATTTTTGGTATTTCTATTTTATATTTTTGTTTTTCTATTTATCTCCCACATTGAAACTTATGTTTCAATTGAGGTATTTTTTCAGATCAGTTGTCTTAAAATTTGTCTCGTGTTTTCCTTGTGTATCTGTTACCAAACAAGACGTAACTAATTATCATTAACTCACTACTCTTTACTCTTGTAACTAGGTGGAGTAAGAAATATTTCCAACCACCTTTCTATTGGTAAGAAAATAGATTTCATGAGTAAGAAACTGGAAGAAAATGCCTTCCATTTATAAAAGGAGTGTGGGATCCCAGTAAGGGTAGTTTGGACTTTACTTGAGCATTTGGAGAAGGTGCTACAGATAGACTATATAAATGTGGATATAAACTTCTGACAGAACTGTCTGCAAATGGTGAGTTTTAGAGCAAAAATCTTAGATTATTTTGATTTATAAATTATGAGTTTTCGAGTAGAAAAGTACACACCCAATTGCTATATGTAATTAATTTATTATCATCACAAAAGCTTGATTTAATTTGTGATCTTCTGGTAATCTATCATATACTGTCTTCTTCATCATATTTCAAGCTTAACAGAGTAAATAATTAAAAGGTTTTTTCATTGCTCCCCACTTTTCAGTTCATAATGTGAATGTTAGTAAGGCCAACAGGAATCAAGAAACTCCAAGGGATCATCTCTGGATATATTTCCCATAATGTCTTAACTTTCCAAGTCTTTTTCCACTTTATATACCTGTTGAACTCAATAACAATTTACACTGTTGACTGGGCTATATTTCATGAGTTAATTGTCACCAAGTGTTTTTAGTTTTTCTTGTTTTCTTTCATTATCAGTTTTTATTAAATATGTACATGAATAAAGTTATTTTTTAAAAGACTTACATTAATATGACTGAAAGATTTTAGCATCTTGTTATTCCTCTCTTTAATGGATTTGAAAAATCTTGCATTTGGTTAATCATGTTTTTATTTTGGTAGATTTTGTTTATAAAGAAAAAAAATTGCTTCTTTGATTCTTGTATCCGCTTCATGTGAATTTAGCAGTGCATATTTGTTTCTTGTAAAATATGATAAGATTATCTTATACCACCTTCACCATGTTTGCTGGTTATCATCTAATAAATCTGTGTTAACACTTCATTTCTTCAGTGTTATTTTAGCTGGTTTCAGTTGTATTTTTGGCACTATTTGATCCGATTCTGTAAGTTAAGTTTTCACATAATTCTTTTCAAAAAGAAATGGAAATTGTTTCAGAACTTTTTCACCATGAATTATTTCTATTTATCTGTATTTCACTTACTTTTTTCAAATCAGATTGTTTTAATAACAAACTATATTATTTGATTTCTACATAATTGATCACTGCATTAGCTTTCAACTTGTATTCCCGATTTGTTTTACCAATAGTGTTTCAATGTCTGCCCAGTGCAAGGAATATAGTTTGATAATTCAAATGTTCTTCTTAGATTTTTTTTTTTCAGGTCCAAAATGTTTTGGCAAATTATATTTTCAGAATGTACTGAAATTCTGAAATTTCTGTTCCTTATTTTAAATGATACACATTTATACAGATTACCTGACTGTTAGTTTTACTTCACAGTATGATATTTGTTTACTCGTAAAACCAGTAAACTTTTTAAATTTATTGATGTCAAGCAGTTTTTTATTTCCTAAATATCCTTAAGTGTGTGTTCTGTAAATGTGAATCCTGCAATCGTGTCATCTGCATATTTGTACCAGTATAGTGGTGGATGTAATGCTGTGTTATTTGCTTGTGTTTCAAGGTGTCATAAAAATATTGGCTAGAACTGGTAAGATTGAGTTGCCCATGCTTAGGCCATTTGTTTGTATATAGCTGTGGTTGTTGAACATTGGTTTGTCTTCATCTTGGTGAATTCTATGAGGGTTGCTAATTGGTTGCTGGGAATGTCTGTTGATGAGTTAGGGTCTCGGATGTTGAGTTCCAAGGCTATCGTGGAGGCCTCAGTGGTTGGGACTTTTGTAAAGAGGGATATAACTTAATTTTTTTCAATCACATAAACTCTATACATCCCAACATTAACTTCACATGTGATCAGGAAGAAAGCAATCAAATATCAATTCTTAACCTCAAAATTACAAAAACCAACACACAATTCAAAACAGAAATCCACCGAAAAATCACCCATACTGGACTATACATTCCTTGGGACTCAGCACATGAAAAAAAACAAAAACTCAACATTCTAAAACAATCAAATTAACACAGCCATAAAACTATACTCGTCAGAAAAAATTAATGATGAATAAGACAAAATAAAACAATACTTCATCAACATCAATAAGTTTCCTCCATAAACTGTAGAAAATATTATGTGCACACACCGAGACAGAGAGCAAAGTAAACCAACAAAAGTAAATATATCTCATGATTTAAAAAATCACGAAATCATATACTGCTGCATACCATATAACACCAACATCAGCAGAAAAATAACCAGCATTTGGCAAAAACTAGTTTCAAAACATGACATTCCAGTTATTACCAAATTTATTCAAAACCATGTACAAAACTAAGTTCTATACTATGAAAAAACTACACTGGCAAACACAACACCAACATTATTTATAAAATACAATGTGATAATTGCCACGACTTCTACATTGGAGAAACAAGTAGAAAATGGAAACCAGATTCAAAGAACACAAAAATTCACCTTCACACGTTTTAAAACACTGAGAATCAAAGAAACACAACATAACCACAGCATACACCCAAATACTAAATAAAGAAACAAACATAAACAAATTCAAAATTAAAGAAGCCTTACTTATACAACAACTCAAGCTTGAAATAAACCAATATAAAAGAACACTTTTATACCTATATTAATAAATATAATCAAACATCTAAGCACGTCTCCTACATTCCTACACACAGTTACACAGCCCACTTAAAGCATTTGGTCAGCTATCGGTCAGTTACCACTTTCTTTCTTTGTGAACCTGACGATGATTGAAGAAGGTCAAAACGTTGTTCACTCCTCTGCATAAAAAATTTTCTCAACCCAAACCAGCAGTTTTTAGATAAATATTCATGTCTAGTTTTGTGAAGCCATCTCCTAAATTTATTCCATCCACAACATCTAAAGATAACCCATTCTAAGTGCTAGCTATACTTTTAGAAAATAAAAAAGTTTAGTCTCAATATGATAACTATCATGCTAAAATATACATTTGTATGCCTTAGTCTTATACTTTTCACCACTAAGTAGGAAAAAAGACAATGTGTGATACTACTATCAATTTCCTTAATTATTTTAAACACCTCAATAAGATCCCTTCTGACCCTCTTGTTTTTTGAAAGAAATCATTTTCAGAAATTTCAAAGTATCCTTTAAAAAGACAGTCTTTTCATCTTATCTTTTAGCAGCTCTCCTACAAACCCTTTCTAACTATTCAATGCCCTTCTTAATGCCGTGCACGAGTGAACATCGTACCAAAAATGAGGCCTAACAAGCAACTTAAAATATTAAATTATTGTCTCTTTAGATTCATATTCAATATTTGTGTATGTACAACCTAAAATCATATTTGCCCTTCTCCTGACATCAACATATTGCTTAGATGACACAAAAAACTGACTACCCCGAATACAAAGACCCCTTTCTTTCATAATATATTTAAAACATCTCAAATGCTTTATCTTACAATTATTATAACTAAAAGCTATCTGCCATTTATATGCCCAACTCACCAAATAAATCTAACTCCTGTAAAGCTGTGACAGCAATCTCACAGCCGCCAACATCAAGACCTTAAAATCATTAGTAAATCTTGCAATTCATTTATCTACGTCATTGATATACATCAAAAACATCAAAGGTATTACAATTAAGCTCTGAGGCATTCAATATGCAACAGTAATCCAGTTTGAAAGTTACACTGAATTCCATCTGTTATAACATTCTGCTTTCATCTACCCAGCCACTCTTGTATGAAGTGCATCTACTTATCTCCCACACCTGTGGATTTTTTTTTTTTTAATAAGCCTTGTGACACCTTCCCAAATGCTTTCTAAACAACCAGTTATTACAAATCCACATATTCATTCTCATCTAAATATGCAGTAACCTCTTCAAAGAGCATCATTACACAAGTAACACAAGGTTTTTCCCTAGTTTGATTACAATCACTAACCAACAGAATTTTAACTTTTGTTAAAATGACTTCATAAAGCATCTTTTACTGGCTTTGCTAGTGGGTCCATGACTGTTGGTTATGCAGAAAAGAAATTAAAACAAAAACATCATCATCATTGAAATTATTCTCACTTATTACTGCTATCATTCCATGTGCATTTTATGAAGAAATTGACTTAATTCACAGAAATATACGATAATTTATGATGATAATTCATGCATTTCATGAAGAAATTTGACTTAATTCACCGAAATATGATAATTTCTTTACACTGAGTGATGTAACATGCAAAAAAAAATTATCCAACATGGTGAAATATGTAAAGCCCAGTGCTAGTGAACTGCATTAGAAGTAGTACTCCGAATATATTATAGAATTGATACTTTATTAATATTTTTTATTTTATATATATTGCCATTTTTATTTTTCCTTTTAACCTGAACTAAACATGAAGCAGCCCCACTGTACATCTCTGCACCACTAGAGCCACAAAAAAACCTAAAATGAGTCCCAAGTACAAATTGGATGTGATATTATGAAAAGGATTTCTAAAGTAAATGAAAAAGTAACTAATTAATAAATGAATGTAAATCACTTTATGCATCTTAGTTCCACACTTTTTAGTTCAAATGAATCTGACAGATTATATATGCTATTAATGAACAACAAATAACACACGTATGACATTTAAACACAGCCTCATACAAGTAAGCAACCAACTAATAAGCATGGACGGAAAACAAAATGTTGGAAGAATGTGAATGGTGAATGTTATAAACAAAAGCTATGTAATATTTCAGCCTTACCTCATTCAGTCATATCTAGTATCTGTTTTCAGTAGTACAGAAGTCTTACATTACCAGACACATGCAATGTATGCACCACAACTTAAAAAAAACGTTGTAATGAGGAGGATATTTTTTTCTGCAAGGATATTTCTGATGTTCATTAGAGCCACATTAACTTTCCCCGTCCACCCCAATAATGAACAACAAATTAGCATGTAATAATATAACTTAAATTTGAAAACTACACATTAAATACAATTCTTTAATTTTGTAGTCCATACAAATACTTTACATAAAAACACAGTACAAACCAAAATTACAAATAGCATATTTTAACTAAGTTTGGGCATCTGGTCATTTTATGTGTGTTTTAGAGTAGATCAATGTGATACTGTACAACAACTGATGAAACAATACATTCCGTTTTCAATTTTTATGTTTATAAATAGATAAGTAACAAAAGTATATTCGGTTAGTTGAACTGATGGCCAGATTAGCTGTGTTTTTCTCTCTCAGTCTAAGTATATAGCATGATCTTAGGGATTGCCTAATGGGAAAGGTAACCAATATGAATTAACTCATATTCGCTACTGTGACATGTCACTATGTATTAATTAATCATATCCCACTTTATTATTATCATTGTTATATTAATATTTGTATAAGTTTAATTTTTCCCGGAATTTTCATTAGTATTTTATTTTTGGTATCAGTTGTTATTTTTAAGGCATTAGTTCGAGTTACTTATTGATATTAATATTAATTGTATTTTAGTTTCAGATTTATATTGATCAGAGCTCTTTTTTATTCTAAAACTGATGGAGGTACATATAGGATAAAAATCATAAGAAATAAACAATTTTTTTTTTACTCCTATTCATTTGATCTTATGAACAATCTAAAAAACTAAACCATGAATACTTGCGTATTTGTAGAATATCACAGTTATTTCTTCAATGTAAAAACCATTCATTTTAAAGCTGAAACTTTTCTTTCTAGCAGTAACTTGCATTCATGGTAATCAAGTGTGTCTTTTAGTAGTTGTGGGCAATCTTTCATGACTGAAAAAGGGGAAATTTTCTGACATCAGAGAAGAAAGTTATGGGCTTAAGCCAACCAGCTTAAACATTGTAGTGACATGAAGACCATGTTTATAACCACATTAACATAGAAGAAACTTACTTGTACAAGTAACATGTTTATGGCTGATCAATCAAGGTGCTGAAAAAAAAAAACACTAATTGTTTTAATGACAACGGAAACAAAAGATTGTTTGTTTGATTCACTATGCCACCTTGATACAACTCACACTTGTTTTATGCTCGATTAAACTTTGTATTTATAGTCTATTTCTCGAATTTAGTAGAAAATCGACGTCAAAAGTTTTAGAACTTTCTAAGCTAATATACTTTTTGACCTTAATGTTATGCACCTTCTTGCTAACATCTAAATTATAGTTTTAAAAGACAAAGATTGAAATAATGTCAATATGCAAGATTGAAAAATAGATCTTTGTATCAGAAATAAAGCGACAAAATTTTAGTAGTAACCCCCATGTAATGTACACGTTAACTAACAAAAAAAGGTTTTACAATTATTATGTATTCATAAACAAGATCAAATGCTTTATTTTTTTCATTTACGCAATTGTAACTTGTTCTAAAGAAAATAAAGTAATTTGCAGACGTATAATTTTCAAGTCTAAAGAATAAATTGGTTTTTCAATCTAATTTATAGTGATTTCATTATTTTACGAGGATTCTTCAGGTTGCTATAGGGTGCTCTAAACCTTTCCTTGTCAATTATGTGTTTCAGCATATGAAAAGTTAACAGATTTGAAATTAGTAAGTAAATATAGAAGTTATGCATTGGATTGACAGCTTTTTTATTAATTATATATTTTATGGGTGGGAGTTTAATGTTTTTATGTTTGTTTTACTGGCAATGTCATCATTGATTACTTATTTGGGGATATTGTATTTTAATTCTTAAAAGTTTAGTCATTTTATTTAATGGTCGTATAAATTAAAACAATAAGAGTTAAAACTCTTACAGTAAAGTACAGTTAGAAATTGATTTTGCTGTTAGAACTACTACTAGTAACTGGTATCACTATCAGGGTTAACTTGGGAAGAACTTTTGAAGACTGACTTAAGGTAATTGCTGTAATAAATTAGATGTGTGTTTTATTTTTGATTGTAACTACAAAGTTGCCATATCAAAATAACATAAACGACCAATTATAAAAGTGTAATGTATAAAATACAAATATTAAATGTTTTGTTTTTTTACAATTATCTGATGTAGAAAATAAAAATTATGAAACTCACGTTAAAAATAATTCCAGTCTGGAGTTAAATTTTGGTTCTAGAATCTGGAGCTAAGTAAGCATGCCAGTAATTAAAATCATAAAAAATAAACATGAATGAAACATACTCTTTAATCAAATTTGATTTAATAGTCATGTTAATACAAACCATAAGACAGTCACAGTACAGAACTGTGTGTGTGTATTTATACTTTATAATAATGTGTAAATAACTTCACACATGAAATAGTGTAATGAATGTACAATGTTTAACATTCTTACACTTGAATCTTAAATTTTGTACATTAAAGAGGTAATCATAGCTTAATATTTCAAAATATATATTGTATTACACTTTAAATCTGTAATTTAATACTTATAACACAAGAGTAATGAAAAACTATTCATAAACAAATTAAATTGAATCTAAAGCAAATGTCTAAAATCTAAACATTTGATCTGATTTTTGTTTTGGATCTTTGAATTTTGGTTTTTAACATTTATGTGAACAAGAAGTGACAAAAGCTGGTTTGAGGTCTGAATTTGAAATGCCATATACACAAGGGGATTTGATTAAATTTAAGAGGTTTGTTTTATTTTTAATTTTGTGCAAAGCTGTACAAGGGCAATTTGCACAAGCCATTCCTAATTTAGCTTTGAAAGAGTGGAGGGAAGGCAACTAATAATCATCATCCACCATCAACTCTTGGGCTGTGTTTTAACCAATAAAGAGTGGGATTGACCTTCACTTTATAATGCCTCCACATTGGAAAGGGTGGAGATTCAAACCTTCGAAACTCATAATACAAATCAAGGGTCCTAACTACCTGTTCCTGATGGGCTTTAAATTTAAATGATAAAATTAATTTTGTAAAAATAGTAAAAATTAGAAACGTAGTTGTGCCTCCAACTGTAAGCTTTGAAATCAAATTTGAAGTGTTAAATTATACATGAATTATCCATCCAGTTCAACTCTAAAAGCTGAAAAAATAATATTATTTATAAAACAATATTTCAAGTTACATTTAATACTCAATGGTTAACTTCACAATTATTAATGTAGCTGTTTTGGTTTTTTAAATCAGTTTTTGGACATTTAATTAATTACTATTTATGCACTGAAGTATTTGTGGTTCTATGATTTTTTTGGTCACATAACATACCACTGAAAAAAGAATAGTAATTAGAAATACCATCAAAAATGACATTTATATACATATAATTATGTTAATTACTGCAGGTTAACTGTCACTTGATTTTTCAAGGGATGATGTCAGTAAAGTCACTCAAGCCAAAGAGGCTTTGCTTTGTTATTAGTACTGAAATCAATAAAATTTTAAGGTGTGCTTATAGACATACGGATCAGAAGTCAAAAGAGGTAGTTACATATTTACCAATCACTTGTTAGGCCTTGCTTAGAGTTTGGTAACAGTTCCACCTTCTTGTTCAAGAAAGCTTAGATGATGTCTTACTTAAAATGGTTCAGAGGTCTGCCACTAGAACGATACTATGGATAGAAGAATTATCTTGCAAGGATATAGCTTTATGGTCTTTTATCAAAATTTTTTTTAAGGAAGGATGTCTTATTGATGCTTAAAAGATTGTCAGGTGTATTGGTAGGATAAATGCCTCATTTATTTGTGCTGTATTGTGGGAATAATACAATAAGAAGACAACTTTAAAGGTTCAGAAAGATATACTAGGCTCCAGTTTAGATTATCTTTTTTTTCTGGCTGTGTAATTGACTTGTGGATAGACTTGCTTTCATGAGAGATTAAAAGAGAAGTCTATGATTTTCTGAAAAGTAAAAGTTTGTTTTGAATGTTTAATTTTCTAAAGGAGGCTAGGTTTCAAGGAAAGACAAAGTGGTTCCTTGTTGTTCATAATTTTACAATTGTAAGGTATATACTTAAATTTTCAAGTCTGAAGAAAACTAAAGTTCTGTAAATATTCAAGAGAATAAAGATTATATTTGTATTTTTAGATGTTCTTCATGAGTTTTTAAAGAAAAATGTCTGAAACGTGTAATTTCTTTCAGCTTATTCATTTGAATTTGGCAAACTGATGTGTCAACAGTATCTATAAATTAAGCCAGGTTGTGCGTCGAGCAGTTGATTTAACTCACTGATGATGTTTCAAATGTTTTTGAGGAAATTAAAAACAATTTGTTAATAATTATTCACTAATAAACTTTGTGTTAATATTTTGAAACAGGTTATGTTTAGATAACTGTAAAATATTTGCTGAACTTTTCCAGTATGTCATCACAACTGTTACTGTTATGTTTAATATTTAAGAATCAATTATATTAGTTTTTTTAATCACTAATTTTTCATCGTGTTAAAGAAATAAAGTTTATCTTTAATTATATAAAGCTCAGTACTTTATTGGAAGAAAGAGTAACCAGTCTTTGATGTATATGTAATAATAATAATGTATTCAGTCACATTCATGTATATAACCAGAGGCTGAGTCTGAATGAATGGACCCAGGTTTAAGTAAAGAAGTTAATATTTAAAACAACATTAAGAGACAGTAAACTATTTTTTTAGATTGTATTTATTCAATGTATTTAATATTTTTATGATGTATTTTAGTGTGAAGAAAAATACATTAATTTTTCATACAGTCTTCATCTCACAGATTTTCCCTCATCTATGCTTCTATATCTTTCATTTTTTCTTTTATTTTTTGTACGTTTAAATCTGTCATAATTTCATATCACAAAGCTTTTTGATCCCTAAATTACTAAAATGTTCACTTCTGTTGAGGCTTCTGTCCATGTGTTACATCACACTGAGTGTATTCTCAATTTGCTCCTGAAGCAAAATGGATCTATGTTGAAATGCAATGGATTTAAATTAAAGGATAGTTTTGAAATATGAAGGGCCCATTAATAGTTATTTGGTTAATATCTGAGGAGATTAAAATCTAGTTCTGAAAGCTTTAGTTTTCACTTGAAAGTTTTGTATAGATCTACATCTGAGGTAGTTTTATTTTTCAATAATGTGTTCCATGTTCAAAATGTGTCCCTTCCGATGTGGGGGATACAATTAATTTAATATAATTTAAGGGAAGATGATCATTTGAAAAATAGAGGTTTGTTTTGAGGGCCTTATATTTATTGTGTTTTTAAAGTTCAGTGGATGAGATGGTTTAGATGGACCAAAAGGTCCCTTGTTGTCCTTAAATTTTATGTTAATGAAGAGAATAAATTTTGAAAGCAAAATTATACTTCATTTTTATTTTAGAAATGTGAATTTTTTGTGTTAAATTCTTTTGGGTATAAGATATTGATTTTTATTTATGTACATTATTATCAGAATTTTGCGTCAGTTTACAGGTTTGGCATGTAGTTATAATAAGTAGAAAAATATCAAACAGAAATATATAGAAAAATCTAGTTAGTTGTATGATTTAAATTATATCTTCATTTTTACTTGTCTCTCTAGTGGCTCCTTGGTAAATATGAGGGATCATAAAACATCTGGATTTTGACAACCCCAATAGGCAGAGCAAAGGTAGCACATTGTGTAGTTTTGTGCTTAAGAAATAAAAAATACCGTTTAGTTGGTCAACTTACACATTCAAATTTTTTAACTGATCTCTATATAAAGTAGCAGTAATGTGCTTAGTATGAGAATAAAATATATGCTGTTAAGTTTGGCATCTCTTTGACCCACATTGTAACATAAATAGTTTCGTAGTCAGAGTCTTGTATTGGTTCTCCTTGTATTAGTTGGCCTTCCTGTGATCTCTATTTATATCAGGATTCAGTGAGCTTTATTTTTAGTATCAGTTGGCATGTGACTGTAAGACTTGAACCACCTATCTTGTGACTTGTGCTGTAAACATGCAACTAACTTAACAGTTTTAACACATACAGGTAACACTTCAGATTTTGGAACTTACTCTGTAATAATAATGTTTTCTGTTGTGATGCATTTACACTCACAGTTTATCCAATCATCTGTTTGTTAATAACGAATGAAGTATGTAATCGGTGGAATAAAGTAATCAGGATGTAAATAATTCTGA
Organism: Carcinoscorpius rotundicauda; assembly: GCA_011833715.1. Classification (NCBI taxonomy): domain Eukaryota; kingdom Metazoa; phylum Arthropoda; class Merostomata; order Xiphosura; family Limulidae; genus Carcinoscorpius; species Carcinoscorpius rotundicauda. The sequence continues at coordinate 9,315,895 of CM022406.1, read as the reverse complement.
GATTTGATTTTAAATATCTGTAAAATCCTGTTTTTAAGACATGAGTGCAAGGCTAAGAAAGGTATTGTTCTTTTTAGGCATGATGGAATGCTGTTTGAAATAATGGAGGCTAGTGTCTGTTACAATAGGTAAACATAAAGTAGCAGAGAACAGAAGTTGTTGAATTAGCTACAGGCTTGCTCCATTGGTCTTACAACATGTACAACTGTAAGACTGATTTACAAGAAAATAACATTTTTGATTCAGCATTATATATGTATTTAAAAATACATTTTTAAGGGAAATGTGTTATCTGAGGAGCATTTTACATCTGGTTGCAGGGTAAGGAAATTTAAATATTTACCATGTTTTTGTAGGTTTTTAATTACTTCTAATTTCAGATTGTTTTCCACTTTTACCAAGATGTATATTCTTTTAAACTAAAATAATTTTGTGTTTTTATTTATCACTCAGCTTGTGGAGTGATAACATTAGCACTTTATTATTAATAAAGGTAGTAAATTAACATGACAGTGAACATACTTTGGAAACCTAGACTTTATATAATACAATAATTATTATTACAGGTGTGACTCATCTCTCATGGCATCTTTTGCACATTCTTGTGACACCTTTGTTGCTTTGCCACCAGCAACAGCCAGTGGATTTATAGTATTTGGAAAAAATTCTGACAGACCATCAGAAGAAGTCCAAGAGGTTGTTTATGTTAAGGCTACTGACCATCCTGCTGGATCTAAAGTTCAGGTTTGTTGACCTCCCATAGATTTATTGATAATCTTGAGATAGCATACATTGTGACTGATCAAGATTTTATATGAATAATGCACATGTAGAACATAAATTTTATTGTTACTTCAAAACTGGTAGTTGTAACTGAACCAAGAGTTTGGTGCAGTATGGTTAATGCAGCTTGGGTGTTATGAAAGTGAGCATAATTTGTCTTAAAAAGGTTCAGTTATACTTTAAGATGTGGAAGTTTAATTAGATTTACTTTTGATATTTGTATTCCTGGGGATAGTAATTGAATGCATTTGAAAATGTGATGTTACGAGAATTAATGATTAAGTCATAGACATAGAAAACCAATGAGAAAGTACTGGAATGAGTAAAGACATATTTATGTGACTGCTGGATGTGTAAGTGAGATATAGGTACTCTATTTTGGATGTGTAGTTAGGTCTGAAGGAAGGTAGGCAGAGATCTTCATGGGTAAAATCAAAAGAAATTTTGAAAGCAGAGATTTACTTGTCCTTATTGCAATAGAAAATTGCAATATTGTGATCATTTGTATTATGTATTGTATTTAATTTTCAGCTTGTGTTTTTTTATTGTTCTTGAAACAATTTACATCAGGAACAAGTAAATAAAATATTTAGGGTTAACAGTGATATGAATGTGTTTGTATTACAAAAGGTTCATTGTCTTTTCCTGAACTCGTGGGCTTGGATTTTATTTGTTGAGGATGATATTCAGCATATATTTTCACATATTCACCAATCCCTACCCAATTTGTAATTTTTTTTTCAATTTAGAATTAATTTCTAAAAAAAATGAAATAAAGTACTGTGTTTTACGCCTTTTAAGACATTACATTGTGGAAGACAAACTCTAATTTTGGAAAGACGTGTCTGAAAAAATTATTTTGACTCGGTAACTGACACCTTGACTTTTTTCTACCTACCGAGTAAATACAGTCAAATCTTATTCTTTACAGTATGTTGATAATATTAGTTAAATTGAATGTCTTATGCTGTTGAAAATACTTGTAATTTGTAAATAATGATATTACAATCTGTGTGAGAGGTTGTTTTGAGTTGACCCTTAGCTAAACTTTCCTCATGTGCATTTTTTCTTCAAAGACACACAAAGATTTTTCATGGTATTTTAAAGAAAACTTTGCAAGGCATAAAATACAGTCGTTGTTTAAACTTGGTGGTGGAGGTATAGATGTAAGATTTTCTTTTTCGTAGTGCACTTATATTGTGATAGACCAAGCTGAACACACTCATGCTGTCATCCTGAGTAAGCCTGCATGGATGTGGGGTGCTGAAATGGGTAGTAATGAACATGGAGTCTGTATTGGTAATGAAGCAGTATGGACAAAATTAAGTGGACCACAAGACCACGAAGAAAAACTTCTGGGAATGGACCTGTTAAGGTATGATAGTCAGTGTTGTAATTTTTCAAGTGTATCAGTCTCCAGATATTGTGGATGTAAACAATTAATATAACCTGATAAAAAAAGTACACTTAGTTTTGTGCAACAAGATTGGAAATTTGGTTAGGAAGACATTAAAAACATGAAATCATATTTAAGGAAATACAAACTTCTTAGAATAGATATTCCATATTAAAAGATATCAATAATTAACATTCAGAAGTTACTTACTTTAAAGATAAAATTCTAAATGGCTCATCCTTGAATTAAATTTTGTTTCACTGCAACAGATTTTTACAGAACGATCATAAAAGTATTTTCAGCCAGAATAATCCCAGTGGCACAAAAAGTTTCAAGAAATATTTTGAAGTCTTTCAAAAGATAATTGAAACTTTTGATTTATTTTGTCTAATTCTGATTTGTAAGAATGGTACAAAAATCTTGTGAAGATTTAACAAGCTTTAGTTTCTGCAATGTAAAATTTATTTAGTTTCTAATACTTTAAATTTTTCTTGTGCCATAGTTGTGAGTTATATCTTACTTGAGATGTGGTTTTCATGACTAAATTATGAATGTTCTTTAGATGCAGAAACTGCTTTGTGTTCAGTAAAATATTGATATAATTATCCATTTCTAAAGACCTCAAGGTTAGCAGTATGAAAGAATTTTTGTTAACAAGAATGTGAAGGATCCATTTTAATATATGAAGATCAGTTTTTACATTCCAAGTTTTCTCTTCTATAGACAAGAAGAAGCTCGTGTATTTGCTTGTAAGATTTCAAAACATACTTTTTATCTCGTTGACTGCTGATTTGCTACATAGTATATGATCTGCCTGTGCCAATTGGATGTGAGTGTGCCTTATATGTTGTATAGTTTGCAAAACTTCAATGTGCATTTAGAACAGCTGCAGTTAGATGGTTAAAAAGTTGTAGAATTCATGAGTGAAACAGTAATTTTTTTTTCTGTTTTTACTGGGTATTAAAAATATTAATTATATATTTGCTTTAAGGATCAAACATTTTCTAAAATCATACAAGTATTAGTTGCGTGTGTTAGAATAAAAAGTCACCAAATTAAAGTGATAAAACCTGTATTTTGTAACACAGTATTGTCAAAAGGATAAAGTATTATTATTGTTGTTTTTAAATAAATATTAATGGATGATGAGTATTCAACACTTATTCTTTAGGCTTGGTTTGGAGAGGGCTACAACAGCACGTGGAGCTTTAAACATTATTACAGAACTACTAGAAAGGCATGGACAAGGAGGTCCGTGTTCTGACATCATACCCTCCATGACCTACCATAACAGTTTTATCATCGCCGATCGACAAGAGGCTTGGGTATTGGAAACTGTTGACAAATTCTGGGCTGCAGAACACATTACAAGTAATTCTATTTAAGTTGAAACTTATTTAAACCACCAGGGATTGTTCCACACTTACTTTTTGTGTTTTATTTGTGACGTTTCATTTGAAGAATTGTACTAGTTGTGACGTTCTCTTCTGAGAAAAGTGTTGTTGATTCAGTTTATTAAGTTTATTATTTTTGGTATTTCTATATATTTTTTTTATCTATCTGTCTGTCTTGTGTCTTCCTTATATATCTGTTACCAAACAAGACATAACTAATTTTCATTAACTCACTACTCTTTACTCTTGTAACTAGGTGGAGTGAGAAATATTTCCAACCACCTTTCTATTGGTAAGAAAATAGATCTCATGAGTAAGAAACTGGAAGAAAATGCCTTCCATAAAGGATTGTGGGATCCCAGTAAGGGTAGTTTGGACTTTACTCGAGCATTTGGAGAAGGTGCTGCAGATAGACGATATAAATGTGGATATAAACTTCTGACAGAACTGTCTGCAAATGGTGAGTTTTAGAGCAAAAATGTTATTTTATTTTGATTTATAAATTATGAGTTATAGAATAGAAAAGTTATAAGCTCAGTAACAGCCTTGTTTAGGTCTCAGCAGATATGTTTAAATGCCCTGTAACATTCTGATTGTTTTTTATTTCAATCTGAACCAAAATTGTATGCAAATGTTTTGTAAAGAAAATATTAATTTGTTGATTGTTTAACGAAATTAGTACCATTCTGTGATGTCTGAGATACTGAATGTCAGTGTTATAAAAATATGAATTTCTATGTGTCTAAGTTAGGTGTAATATTTTCATAAAATATGTTAACAATATCTCTCAGTGATAAAATATTTGTTATCAAATTTATGTGATACAGCAAATTATAAAGTGTTTTAAAAACATCCATTTGTTTTTTGAGCATGAATGACATACCTTTAGTATGTCCCCATAAAAGAAAGGTTCACCTCTCAAAAGTGCTTGGGTTACAGGATTTTTATTTCATTCCTGTCAAGACTTTTTGAACCTACATGCTTTCATAACATCACGATTGTGGTAGTTTTAAAATTCTGTGAAAAAACAGACAAAAACTAAAATTATTTATCCATAGAAAATGTAGCACAGATGAAATGAACCGAGTTTAAATTTATTGAATACCCTAATTATACACAGGCTTTACTTAATTTAAACTGTTTTTAATCTGAATATTTAATTTGTGCCACGTCTTCATTTCTTTGCTTTACATATCTGGCCCGGCATAACCAGGTGGCTAAGACATTCAACTTGTAATCCAAGGGTTACAGGTTTGAATCCCTTTCACACCAAACATGCTCACCCTTTCAGCTGTGGGGTCATTATAATGTGATGGTTAATCCAATTATTTGTTGGTAAAAGAGTAGCCCAAGAATTGGAGGTGGGTGGTAATGACCAGCTGCCTTCCCTCTAATCTTTCACACTGCTAAATTAGGGATGTCTAGCACAGATAGTTCTTGTGTAGCTTTGTACAAAATTCAAAACAAACCAAATTTGTATATCCAATAGAAAAGGTTTTTATTTTTCATGTTTCTTAAGGGTATAGTGCATGAAAATGGTAAAAAAAAAACAATGAAATTGTAACTTGTTGCACTGAAATGTAGATTTGGGTTTAAAAGACCTTGATAATGCAGTGCATACAATACACAACGAAAATATTACTTAGTATAAAAGGAATTTGCTGAAACATGTGGTGAATCAGATTTTGTGTGTATGTTTAAGGAGGATTTGGAGAAAAGGACATGTTTACAATATTACGTGATGTGGACAGCGGCATCTGTATGTCTTCAGGATTTTTTGTTTCCACTGGCAGTCAGGTATTTTATGTTTTATATCTTATTTAAAGCTGGTAACATTGTAAGTTATGTTGTTTTTGCCATTTACCTGAGTACTGGATATTTTATTTTTTAACCTCAAGAACAATAGAGGTTCAAAATAATTCAATTGACTATTTCTTTAGTAGAAGCAGCGTTGATTTCTGTTTATAATTTTTCAAGAATGTTTTAACAATAAATGTTTTCTAAATCTTCTGGAACTATTTTTTCACTTTGTGGAGTGATCAGTGCAAGGTTTCTAATAGAGTAGTAAGTTTCATGAAACTGTTCTGTTTTAATAATTAATTTATTTATTATGGAGGTCTAATGATAATTGTGTGGATGAAAATAGTTTAATCACTAGATCAAATGGTGAGGGCTGGGGTTGCAGAGAGAGCCTAATCAATCTTTCTTGTACAAAAATAAAAATGTTTGTAAAGTTTTTATTGACCTCTCAAGTTTCTTGTTAAGTTTACTGTTTCTAAGAACCACTACTTATTGGTTGAGTACAAATAGTTCAGTTTTCTCTGCTGTGTCTCAGTTACTAACTTAAGATATCACAGAGACATTGAGACGAATGGAAACAATTCTATGTTTGTACTGGTACATTAATTGTTCAAAGAGTGCAGTATATAAAAAAATTATATCAGCCATTGTAGTGCATAAAACACAATGTATATTCACACATTAAATGTTGTATTTCAAAACATGAAGAGATCACGCTGTATAATTTGTTATTGAAATTTAAATAGATAATTTTATTTAAGCATATTGCATACCCTTTAAACATTTCCTAAAATTAAGATGAAATGCTTAAAATGCAGAAGTAAGATATTTATGTTGCTATTTTAAAGAAAAAATGTGTAAAAATAGTCATGAAACTATGTTGAGTAATCTGAAATCGCAGATTTTAAAGAAAAAATGTGTAAAATTAGTCATGAAATTATGTTGAGTAATTTGAAATCGCAGACATTTTACAGTTTATTTCATCATGTAGGTGTCAACAAGCATCTCAGCTCTCACTTCTCAAATAGTGTAGGATAATGGTGCACACTCTTCTATAATATACTACCTCTTTTCTAAACATGCAGTTCTCGTTTCCTCCTATTATTGTATATTATGTACGTATCATTTTCCACAGTTAGTTGTTGTTTTTATGTTACTTAATGGTAATAAAAATGTTCATGATAGTTTTACTATTTAATTCATTATTTTGGATATATTTATAAATCTCTTTCTGACTTTCCATTTCCCCTTGAAGGGGTGCATCCCATATTTCTGTGTTTAAGTCTGGAGGGTCATGGGAAGCTTCGAAAAATGGTGTAAAATTAGAACGAGGTTGTTCTTGCATCATTAAACTGCAACTGTGATGCCAGAATTTGGTTTTTGTACATTTTATTTTTATGTCCATGTTTCTGTCATATTTTTAACACTTGATTATTCTTTTATGTGAATCATTTGATAGTTTCTTGTTGTAGGTAAACAAACTTGCTACAGCACACAGAAATGCATCTTTTTACCAGGAGTTTTTGGCATCTCCTGTGTACAAAAATAAAAAAAATATTTAATGGTTAACACTCCTATGAAAAAAAATATTTACATCAACTAAAGTGATACCCTTAGTGGATGTTTTAAAAAAAAATTTTCTATATTATTTCGCAAATGTCTGAAAAGTCAATATCATTGCTCCTTAAAATATAAAGGGATTTGGTCAGTTAATGGCAATTTCATTTAAATACAAAATTATTAGCCTGATATTAATAACCTTTCAAGTTGTTCTGGGGCCTATTAGGCCCCAATTTTCGTAGGAGTGTTAAGTGTGCCAGTCTCTTGTATGTTGGTTTTTCTTTAACATTAATTTAAATGTATATATATTTGGAAAATGAACGTTTTTTTTCACTAAAATTTCCTAAAGTCACGTGTGTAATTATATGTTACTCAGAGTCCAGATAAAAATGAAGCAGTACCTTGAAATGTATATAAGTCATTGATTTCTAATTTAAATTAGTGTATTTTTCTTGTGAATTTTATAGAAAAGTGATAATTCAGGGCAAATGTTTTTAAATGTAGCTTTTTTGTCGGATAGGAATGCATTTAATATATCTCTGTTTCATAAACATTAATGGTCTGTGCACCACTATAATTTTATACTGGGATTCATGCTCCAAAAACCCTTTTTTTTTCTTTTTAAGATTTAAAATCAAATTAGCTATTTGTAGTTATATTTCACTAATATCAACATTGACTTATGTTATTAAAATACTCATATCCATTGATATCTCAGCTAAATTTAAGTCTTTTTTTTAAATGTTTCTTTCATTTTACACAAGGTTGGTTTAATGATATATCTGACATAACACTTACTTCTAATGTTGATTTCAGAGTTATATTTGTCTTTTAGGTTTCTGTACTGACACCACCTGATTCACATTTACTTTGCTGTCATTGGTTTACAGCAACACCTGATCCTATGAATTCTATGTTTAAGCCCTTTATATTTTGTCCAGATCCTGTTATTTCAGAAGATACTGTTTCCCCCACTTTTCCTTTAAGTGAAGACCCTGCAAAGGTAATTTTTTGTTGTTTCTAACAACGTTATTGATAAAATTTCTACATAGAAATTAAATTTTATAAAACAAAAGTATTAACTAATACAGGTAATACATTTTTTAAAACCGTATATGTTTACTGATGTAAAACAAATATATTTTGCTACATGTGGTTAAAATGTAACAAAATATCTTCGTTGTACAATAATAAATAAATATAATTTGAACGGTGTATTATTTATTTTGCCTTGCCTGAATGAAATATACAAATAACCCAATTAAAATATTAATGTTACATGTTTGTAGAAATATTCAATCAGTCAACATTGTGACAAAGCTGTATGGCTCATGATTTAAAGTGATATTAGTAATTTGAACTTTGAAACTTTTGACACAATTTTGAGAATAGTTCATGTCCCTTACTTGCTTTTTTTTGCACAACTTGCAACTCGACTGAATATACAAACTGGGACACATTTTTATATTTTATTCTTGCATTTACTTTATCTGAAACTCATTTGTGGCTGTCATAACCTGCTGTGAGTTTAAGGTTAAAATGTTGTATGATATAAGAATTGTCCTGAGCACCATATTCAGTAACTAAGATTTAAATATCCAATTAATAAATCATATATATATATCACTGAACTTGCTGGTTGACACTTTCCAAGACATGATCCAATTTCTCACTTTCTAATCGATGATAAAGCAAAACATATTTCATGTGTCCCTTTTGACACGTACATTGCACTTTAGTCTCCAAATTCATGAATAGTTGATTTTTATTTATTTTGAATATTTTTCATAATTTGAGATGTATATGTGTATTGATATTTATGTATACAGATTGATTTTTACCATATGAATTATAAACTAGATGAAAATAGATTTTTTAAATTGTTATAGTAATAAAAGAAGCCATGAATAACACCAATTAAATTTTTTTATTCTTTTTAATTGTTATTTAATACAAAACCATCCAATATTTTGTTTTACTGGATATTTATTTCTTGTTATCTCTGATTAGATTGGCTTTTAAAAATTTTCTTCGTAAAAAAAATAACATGAACTCAATTTTTATGGATAAAGAAACTTCAAAATGACATCTGATTGGTTTTTATACTGAATTCATCTCATAACAGAAACTTATTGTACAAGTGTATGGGGGAGAACTGAAACTAAGCATACAATGTTATTGCATTATCAGTGATTTCTTATGTAGTTTTAATTCATGAAATGTATTTTTTCATTAGTTTATATACTAATGAAACTTTGTAGAATGGACAACAACTGCTTGTTGTGGAGACACAAGTGTAGAGGATGATGTTTCGAAAGTCTTCTGCCTTTTGTCTTCAAGTCAGTGTGTGTGTAGGTCCTGATGGTCTTTTGTAGTGTCCAGGTGGATTGTGGAGAGCATGTTGTGATTAGTTGGATTATCACTGTTTCTGATAATCAGCACCTGCACACACACTGACTTGAAGATAAAAGGCGGAAGACTCTCAAAGCATCGTCCTCTACACTTGTGTCTCCACAACAGACAGTTGCCGTCTATTCTATGAAGTTTCATCATGAATACTCTGCCTGAACAATCTCTCAAAGTGTTTGTACTGTTTCTGCCTCATACTTTAGGAACCATCCTTATCTTTTCTACAAGAGAACTATAAAAAGATAAGGCTAAGTGTGATACAACCATTGAACCGATTTACAATTGACAGTAAACATTGGGACTTGCATCACTAAATAAATTCCTGGATTCAGTTCCCTGTGGTGGACAGAGTTGCTTTGTGTTAAACAATACTAGTATGTAGGATTTCTAATCATGTTTCACAAATTTTACAGATTTATTCATTTTGAAAGTAAAATTATTGTCTGGAAAATACATATTTGCTTATCATTCACAACATTATCACTTTATTTATGAACATTTTAAATGTATAAAAACATAAGAGCTGATGTACCAGGTTTGTTAACTTACATTCATATTACCAGTTGAAATCTATTTATTAAACCAGAAATATGCAGAGTACAAGTTTGAGTTAGTACTACATCAATACGTATTTTATCATTCGAATTGATACAGGAGCTTGTAGTGCTCAAAATGATGAAAAATATCGAATTTTATTTTTAAATGAGAACTCAGCTTCTATGCTTGAAGTAAACATTTTAAGACAGCTTGTGATATGTTTTTCTTGGGCACCATTCTTCATTTGTATTGTCGTCGGATAAAGTTCTGTGTAATTCACAAGATACAATCACACTTTCCACAAATTTTAATTATTTTATTTTCAAGCTAATTTTATTAGTTCAAACTTCTAATGTGTATTTAACTTATATTTAGCAAAATTCCATAAGTCTTTTGTTTGTTTCCTGCTTATATCTTCTTTAAAACACTTTCATTCTTAAATGGAATTCTTCTTGTTTAAAACTAATTTTTTTCCCTTTAATCTGCACTTACCAGTTACTAATTGCTGTTAAAGTCTTTAAGGTAGAGGCAGAAGAATGATATGTAATGTTACAATATAAAATGAAGCCTTACACCAGAATAGCTAGATAAACAAATGGGAAACTTCCATTGGGCTCATGCATCACATTTACTTTTATTTTTAGCATAAATGAGCTCTTCTCCAGTGGTATTGATTCTAGCAGGGCTATATTACAAAGTTAAAGATTGGACAATGAGTGACATCATAAATCATTTTAATTTATAAACATTATATTGTAGGAGCCAAGAAATGTGTTATTGAAACACTGAATGATTAAACCTGTGTGTTTTATGGCTTGTAGTATTTTGAATATTTCATATATGAACTGATAAAAAAAAAATTATATTCATATTGCTATGGCCTAAAATTATCTTTGATATAAACGTGTTTATAAAAGACTTTAAAATTTTACATAATCTATATAATGTTTATGTATATATTCTTCCTAAAGTTTTGTTGGTCATTAAATTTTAATGGACTTCTACTGTTATCAGAAGCAGTGCAATAATGTTTGGGTATTAATTTAAAAATGGTTGTTACTTTACATATGACTAAGATTTTGTGAATTAAAACTTATTTATATTCATGATTTTAGCTTGAGATTTAGTGGAACTTGCATGGCCTCTTATAAATCTAACCAGTGTTTTATCTACCAGTATAATAAATGTGAAAAAAACAAAATAGACTTCTTCAATGGGCAAACTATAATAGTAAAAGAAATGAAGAATGTTATAACAGGATCTTTATTCTCTCGATGTTTGAGCTATGAGTTGTCTTCAGGAGAATGTACTGTACTGTTTTCCAAGGATATGCTATACAAATTTTCACAGATTAAGTTCCTGGTAGCTGCACCATGTTGCTCCTTAATTGGTTTATTATCATTGTTTTTTGACCAATCAGCATTCTGCTTTCATCTCACTGACTAGCTGCTGTTTCTGCTCGTCTGTAGTCTCTCACTGTAGTGTTTATATTATCTTCTGAAGAGATGTAAACAGCTTTTCTAGCTTTCCATTGTTGTTTCCATTTCTTTACTGACAATTCAAGTTTTCTTTCATCTTTGTTTTTTTCTACATGTTTGTACTTTTGTGTTTTCTAACACCTGCTTTGTTCTCATTTACTCTGGTTGCCAGGCCTCTATTAATTTCATCGGTATAAACTTGCTGAATCCACTTCTCCTCTTCTCATTCCTGTTTTTGTTACTATATCTGTGATTGTTTCTGTTGATGAAACTTGTATCCCAGGCACTGGGGACCACTATCAACTTCTTGTTTCTCTCATCCTGTCTGCTGCTGTTATTCCTTTCCACCACATTCGTCTCCTTCTCTTTTAGCCTTATAAGAATACCTGTAGGGTACTGTAGCTTCCATTATGTGTTTGGTTTCTTGATTTAAGAATTTGGTACTGTGCATGTGTAACACACTCATGAAAATGCCCAGTGCTATACCTTTTTTCACACTGTTGTTATGTGCTGTGCAGAAGTCTATGAAATCATATCTGTTTGTCTCTTTTTCTAAATGTGGAGAATCTTGATCTCTCACCATTTGTAAAGTAAAGTTATACAACTGCTCACATTATTGGAAAAAATATAAACACTATAATGAGAGACTACAAGTGGGTAAAAACAGGAACTAGTCTAGTGAAACAAGAGCAGGATGCTGATTGGTCAGGTGGTGGTCAATAGATGATAATAGTGAACCAATCAGGGAGTGGCATGTTGCAGCAACCATGAACCTAATCTGAAAAAATATGTGCATACATCCTTGTGAGGCACTACAGTGTCACAATCTTCTGAAGACAACTTGTAGTTGAAACATTAACAGAATAAAGATTCTGTTAGAATACTATCAGTCTCATTGTTACCTAATTATCTAAATTTCAGTATCTTAATTTAAATATTTTTTCCTCTATACTGTAGTTTGAGGTATTTTCTGAAGTTTTTATTATTCTTTATCACTAGATTAAAGATATAATGCTGGTAATAAACTAGAATTACGAGGAAAAGTTGTGTATAAATATGTCATTCATAAATGACTGAATGTCTAAAAAAAACTATAATTCTGACTGGAAAGTCAGGAGACAAGTTTAATAAAACAAAATGTGACCACTGATATGTTTTTCCTTGTAGATAGAGCCTCGTTTTCAGAAGAGTGTTGATCGTTCCCATGCTCTCTTCAGAATTCACAAGAAAGTTTACTTGTATATGGATGATGAAGGAGACACAAAAGGAAGAGAAATAAAAAATGCTATTGGTAAACTGGAAGAAGACTATGTTTCAACAGTGGAACAGCTTCTTACTGGTATTAGTCCAGAAAATAGTATGGAAGTGAAGAACATTTTCAGAAATGCTGTGGATAGTGAAATAAGAATTTATAGGTCATTTCTGGAAGTATAGTGAATATTTTAATACCTAAGTTTAATAAATATGACTAGAGAATAATTAGGAATGATAGCTTTACAATTTCAGGAGGATTGTTTGCAAAATTTTCAATGTTGGTCAGTGAAGAGGGGTTTTTGGGGACTGGGGGCTAATATTTTACTGTCTATTTTCTGTTCCGATAACGTGCTAAAAAATAAAACATCCTCAGAGTTGACCTTTTATAAAATGCGTGCCACAATACTCTACTCTTACTCAACAAAGACATATTATCCACATTTTGATATATTTGTGTGCAATTTCTGTTGTGTTTAACTGATTGGGATCTAGTTAAAATATTTTCCCTGTATTAAGAAAGATGGTATGTTCACAACTTGAATTTTTCTGAGCAAAATTCATTGAAAATATACAGTTAAAGTTTAAAATTGGAATGGATTTAAAAAGTAGCTTAGATTATCAAACAGTGCACAGTGTAGTGAGGACCAGAGAAGTTGATGGTTTAGTTCAAATGGGATTGGTTGGAAAGAGAAAGTATGTGAGTGATGTAATCGAACCTGGGAGAATTGATTAAGAGTTGATTTACCAAAAAGGGCTTTTTGCACAAAGTGCAATAATAAACTTATAAACTAGTCCCATGAGGTTGCAATAAGAATTTCATGCACAGAAACATTAAAATTCACATCTGTCAAATGACTAACCAAATTTGGTTAAAAGTAAAATTTTAGAGCATGATATCTTTCAAATGTATGAAGAAAAAATAAAAAGAGTGGAGAGTGTGAATCAGAGAGGTTTAAATTTCTTACGGGCAGCAGCATGCTGTCAGCCCCCCCTAGCGTGCTTTTACTACCTTTAGTGCTTGGCATTAGACTCATAACAGTTCACTTTCTTTCTTTGTTAATTATGATTTGTAAAAATTCTTGAATATTTAGTTTGTTTACTATTCTCATGTTGATGTTCATTCAGTAAGCTGTTACAAATCATTATTTCGACATATACAGTGATTTTAAAATTGTTTAGTCAGTGAAAAGTTTCATAAGAAAGATGTGTAGCTCAGTGTGTCTTCCTGACCACACAGTGCTAATCAGTGATCCTCTGCAAGATTGTTATGACTGGAATTGTGGATTTACACATTGCGTAACTAATATTTTTGTTGCATTGTTATATATTTTTATTAAGTTTTGAAATTTTTCTGCATTAAATGACTCAATCTAGTCACAGATAGATCTGAAAATATATTAAAAGATTTCCCCTTTTTACATATTAACAAATTTAGTAGAACAGAAGTAAAGTACTTTTTAGTGTGAATGCAGAGGTGATAATTAACTTCTAAATGCGTGAAATGTTGATATATCATTGGGATTAATGTCTCAGAAACAAATTGTGAGGAAATACAGCCATGAAGTTTTGAACTTGTTGTGTTCCAATTTGACCAGTTTTTACTGTCATATTTGCTTTTTTTCACTTTAATGAGTAATGTTACACCATAAGATAGCAGTCATGCAAGAAATAATTCACTGGAATGTTTGGTTTGCAAAGAACTAGAAGGTGATTGCAGTACAGCATGGTAACAGAGACCACTTACAGGAAAAAATATAGGGGTATGTTAAGGATATCATGTATCACACACCTGTAGGGAAACATCATGATAATGTATATCAACACTACTGTAATTGTGGAGAAGCTGCAGTGAATGTGAATTGTAATTGAATATTGGTTAGACAAGCTGAGAGTCACTAATGGTGTACACGTGATAAGCCACTTGATATGTCAGTAAAACTTTTTGAGTTGGGCTACAAGGTGTTGAAAACTTTGTGCCTGTATTTCCTTAGTTAGTTAATTAATAATTTTTACAACAGGAAGATAATTTTGGATCACTCCATATAATAAAAGACTCTTGTCACTTTGGGATTGTTGTTTTGGCAAAATATATAAAATGCTTTTTGATATGTTTAGATTGATGTTTTGGCAAACAATATGAAAATCTTTGTTATATCTGCCTTTACTTACCTTTGTTGAGTTGCTCTGTTTACTATAATAATGTACAGAAAGTGTTAATTTCAGTCAATTTAGCCAGGATCAACAAGCATTGTGAGAATACACTCAGTAGTTTGTATTAGTCATTATATTAAAAGTGTTTGAATAGGATGATAAAGCAATTTGTGTGTGAACAATCTGCTGTTGAAATTAGCTTCCTGATCCAAGTGGAACTCTTCTAATGGCCCAAATCATACTCTGCCAACAAATCAATTATTCACTGTGGTGACATTGACCAGTAGGTAATGCTTAGCTCATTTTGTGAAATAGTCAGTTGTATTGAGAATGTACCAATGATCTCTTTCCTTCTCCAGGGGTTAACCAACAATATCCAGGGGTATCCTATGTACAGTATTCTGAGGGAATTTACCCCATCTCACACTCTACAGTACTTGCACCAGTGCTAAACATCTCAGCTTTTGTGACCAGAATCGCTTTCAGATGTTACAAATGGGAGTCGCTTGGCATGCCCAAGGTGGTTAGGGTGGTTGACTCATAAGCTGAGGGTTGTTGGTTCAGATCCCCATCACACCAAGCCTGCTCACCCTTTCAGCTCTTGGGGAATGAAAATGTTATGGTCAGTTCCTCTATTTGTTGATCAAATAATACCCCAAGAGTTGGCAGTAGGTGGTGATGACAAGTTGCCTTCCCCCTTTTTTCTTACACTGCTAAATTATGGACGGCTAGCACAGATAATCCTCATGTATTTTTGTACGAAATGCAAAAGCAAACAAATTGGAATGATATGTGGATGCCCTCCAGTCATATTTTTGTAGAGATTGGAGAATATGTTGCTTTAGAGATCTAATTTTATTAAAGTCAGAGAACTGTGACTCATTGGTTTATAACAATGGTACAGCATACCTTCAATTTACATCTAGTCTATTGCCATTTAGCAAAGTAAAGTCTGTATCTACTGGTGTGAGTTGAGGTCCTACTTGTGGGACATAGTATGTTACAAGATCTGTCAGTATCCTTTGTCATCCAAGAAGTCAACCTCTTGCTCTTGTACATTCACAAGTTATTGTCAAGCCTCACCTGGTATTGAGAGGGCTGGGCCAGACACAAAACACTTCAGTGCAAACTGTTTGCCATGCTCCCCAGGTCAGTGTTCAGGCCTAGCATTGGGACTTGACCTAAAGTAAGTTGTTAAAGAAATATAGGGTGTTGTTATTTTTTCATATCATCTCTAAAGTATTGTGAATAACCTTTCAAACAGAATTTTGAGAAACTGAAACTATGAATATTTTGTTCATTCATAGTTCATCATTTGGTGCTTACTAGTTTTGATTTATGCAAAGTTTTACAGCTACATATATAAAGTATTGGTCTTTTGTGTCATTTTCTCATTGCAGCTATAAATTTACAGAAAACGTCTGATCCCTCAAGCCAAATTGTAACCAGATTTATACATATACACCGCCCCACTGACACAGTGTACGGACTTGCAATGTGGTGAGCAGAGCACATATAACCAGTTGTGTAACATTGTGGTTAATTACAAACAAATATGCACAGACACACGTATACATATTTTTATCTTTATCACAAAATAGCTTAATACGATGTTGCCAACATTTAAAGAGTATTTTTGTTATAAATTACTCCCTCTTTGTGTTTGTTGGTGACAACGTTTTGGTTTCCATACTGAGTTTTTCATGTCTGAAGCGTTGTTTTCTCATATGAGTTGTGAATTTCGGTGCTGCTGTTGAGTACCTTTATTTGCTAGTTTGTGTTAGGATGAATTAGCGGTGAGTTCATATAATTCTTTACTAGATGATTCCAAATTCGGTTACTGTTTACTTCATCATCACAGTCAAGGCTTGGTCTTTCCACTTTAATTCTTAGGATTTCATTAATTTTCTTGAGTTTCCAGTTTAATTTGTTACATACGCTTTTGAATTTCTCCCATTCAACCTTCTCTCCTGTGTTGTAACAGCGTTTACCGATGATTGAGTAAGTCCTGAAGAACTGCAAACATTAATTAGACAACTGGTTATTCACAATGGAAGATGTATGTCATATAATACGAAGTATTACAATTACAATTGATAGACCAAAACTTGTAAGAGAGAAAGATTACTTCCAAAGGATGATATAAAAGGAGAACTGTTATAAACATAGTCTCTACGTCTGAGGCTGTGACGAATCAACAGGTGTTAATAAAATTAGGATATAATGTTCTTAGAATGTAGTCCAGAGCTCAAACAGACCCTAAACAAAGGGGTAACTAGATTGTAGAAAACGGGTACAAAAGATGTAAGAAACGAAATTCAACTGAAAATGTTCTCAGTTAAAACAAGTAGTTCACTGTTAAAGAAACCTGTACACTAGTCAACATATTCATTGACAGGAAGGTTTGAAAGGTATTGACTGACACTGGTTATTATTCTACTACTGTTCGACCCGATGTAGTAATGATTCTAATGAAAGAAGAGAGACTGTATCAAAAAAGTTTGATTTAGTCTGTTTCGAATTCGCGCAAAGCTACAAGAGGGCTATCTGTGCTAGCTATCCCTAATTTTGCAGTGTGAAACTAGAGAGAAGGCACCTTTTCGTTACCACCCACCGCCAACTCTTGGGCTACTTTCTTACCTACGAATAGTGAGATTGACTTTAACATTATAACGCCCCCACGGCTGACAGGGAAGCATGTTTGGTGTGACGGTTAATCAGAAAAGTAAGAGGACAGATTGTTGTGAACTGAAAGAACTTCTTCCACAAAAAAGAAAGATAGAAACCCGCTTCACTGTGAGAAGCTTCTTACCAAGACAGGATCTTTGGTAATTAACATTTAGGAAGATTGTATTTTGGCAGTAGGCTTCATTGTTACGTTAATACAAAGAACGTAACAATGAAGTCCGTTGCCAAAAAAAAAATAAAAAACGAATCTCCTATTTATTGTTACGTATTACGATTTCTAACAACCAGAATTTGAATTTAGAAGCTAATTAAATGGCGATATGTATTAAATTTAACATACTTTCTAAAGAGATTGATACACATAAGGTTAATATACAAAAATGCGATTTATAATAAAAGTTATTATATTTAGTTAAAGCAAATAATTATTTACATATAAACATTTTACAAACTCGTAAAAAATAATCAGTCTCATTTGATTTAGAAGTTGATATTTTATCGACGATCCAAGTCTACAAAACGCAAATTATTTTTATGTTAATACACAGATATATTTTACTTTATGGGAATGCCACTCCGCTAGTACAGAAGTAAGTCTATGGATTTAGACGCTAAAATTAGAGGTTCGATTCCTCTCGGTGCGCTCAGCAGATAGCCCAATGTGGTTGTTCTATGAGAAAAACACCCGCACTCTTCGTGAGAATGCAAGCTAGCTCTATACTTGTTTAGCCTAATGCGGTTTAACAAAAGAACGTTGTTCGCTCTTCAACGTAAAATATTTTCTCAACCCAAAAGAGCCGTTTTTGCACTCTACAAGTGCGTTTTCTCGACATCGCTGATAGGTACCTAATGCCCTCGTAAAAATATTAACGTCCGAAGTTATCTGAAGTTGAACAGCTCGAAATGTTGGACATCTATAAAAGTGCCTGGCTAGTTTCTGTAGTTTTCCGATCAGTAAGATTTAATCACAGTTATAGCTTCCAAAGCGTGTAGTATACAGACTGTAACTGACCGATAACATTATTTACTGTCTCTTGACGCGTCGATTTACAAACATTTCTTGAAGGTTCAATTGACAACAATACTAGCAATCGCATTGTTGATTCTTACGCTCCAGAATCTTCTACAAATCTAGAGAACAGGCAGAATTTGCGCTATACACATTAAACAGTATGTGCCACGCAGATATTAAAATAATAAATGTATAAAAATAACTCCATTGCATCATGTAGAAACATGGACGCGAAATTAGACTTATCTCAAACGTGTTAACAGTCTATGAGTATGAATCTATTCACATAACATGCAACTCACAGCAACTGAGGTTTATTCTCCCAGCAAAAACAAAACGGCAATTATAAAACTACTAAGGAGAAAACTATTCACACAGGGTTTTATTATCGACGACTTTAGATTTAGTGATTGATACATTGTTAAACCAAACACCTTAGTTTGTCCTCAGGGATTAGTGGCTGAAAGGACTCTTGTAGATCTGACAAATAAAGATGTGCTTATTAAGGCTCGAATATTAAAAAAAATAATAATAAACGCTAGTCAATTAGTCACGAAAAGTTGCTAGAAGTAGAGCTGTAACAGTAGATCAATATCAAAGAACACTTGAAGTAGTTACCTCAGAAACAAGATAAAAGCTGATTTCGTCTTTTTGTCATACAAGGGAACTTATCACCTCATTTACAGAAACAATGTAACCAGAACTATTAAAATATTACAGCTGATAAACAACTTGCTCATGGAATATCGAGGTTTCTTCTTCACTGGATCTCATACCTTGGCCATACAAACAAAATGTCTCATAACAATTATACTAGAGATACAATATAAAAGTATCAGCTGGCCAGACGAATCCATGTTGCAAAACAGATTGAAGCTCTCAAAGAAATGGGGGGCCTGGCATGGCCGAGCGCGTAAGGCGTGCAACTCGTTATCCGAGGGTCGCGGGTTCGCGCCAAATATGCTCGCTCTTCCAGCCGTGGGGGCGTTATAATGTATCGGTCGATCCCACTATTCATTGGTAAAAGAGTAGCCCAAGAGTTGGCGATGGGTGGTAATGACTAGCTGCCTTCCCTCTAGTCTTATACTGCTAAATTAGGGACGGCTAGCACAGATAGCCCTCGAGTAGCTTTGTGCAAAATTCAAAAACAAACTTTACACAAATATTTAATAATTAATTTATTTTGTGAAATATACTTTACAATATTATATTTTAAAACACTATATGTATATAACATATACTCTAAGTGAAAATGTAGGTTACACTTACCGCGTTTTTTTTGTTTTAAACAGTGTAACGTACTCCAGTGTCTTGCGTTATAAAAATTCAGGGGTATTGACGGTAATACAGTGTTTGTATCAACCAACCGTACGTAAACAGAGGAACTTGAGAGCAGTAATAAATATTCTAAAAAAGCACAAACAAAATAGTAAATAAAACAGACCAGAACAGATGGAATCAAAATATAATTTAAGTAATATCGTTTGTTTTTAGAATTTCACACAAAGCTACTCAAGGGCTATCTGTGCTAGCCGTCCGTAATTTAGCAGTGTAAGACTAGACGGAAGGCAGTCTTAGGCTACTTTTTTTTACCAACGAATAGTGGAATTGATCCAACATTATAACGGCTCCACGGCTGAAAGGGCGAGCATGTTTGGCGCGACTGGGATGCGAACCCGCGACCCTCAGATTACAAGTCGCACGCCTTAACATGCTTGGCCATGCCGGGCCCTTAAGTAGTATCAAAATTATTTATAAAAAAAACAAACTGTTTCATGTCAGTTTGAAGGATAAAATAGGTAAAAATAAAAATACATAGATGCACTTCCATCTGATTTCACTTTATATTTCAAATAAGAAAGCAAATACGCCATCGTAAGAATATTGAAACTTATGAAATAATTCATTAGAAGCCCCCCAGTGGCTCAGCGGTATGTCTGCGGAATTACACGCTAAAATCCGGGTTTCAATACCCGTGGTGGGCAGAGCACAGATAGCCCATTGTGCAGCTTTGTGCTTAATTCAAAACAACAACAACAAAAATTCATTAGAAATAATAAAATATGTATGAGAATTTTTAATACACAATTATTAATTAACCTTCAAGAAGTTGTTGTTGTTTAGAATTAAGCACAAAGCTGCACAATGGGCTATCTGTGCTCTGCCCACCACGGGTATTGAAACCCGGATTTTAGCGTGTAATTCCGCAGACATACCGCTGAGCCACTGGGGGGCCACCTTCAAGAAGTGTCATATATTCTGCTCTGATCACGTGGTTTTGCCGGTAAATATTACGAAAAGCTATACCAGGTTTTGGTCCATGTTTTTATCGAAAAGATAGCGAATTGAGTAGAAACTAGAAAGTAATGTTTTGCATAAATTTAAAACAAAATGAATTCTGTTATTAAAGGTTTACTTTCTTATCTTTACAAAGGCCTTATCTTCCTTCAAATAAACTTCTTTTCTGTACGAAAACTGTTAATATGGGATAGACCTTATCTTAGCGCCGTTACTTTGGTTACGTTCAATTGCCTATTTTGGTAAGTTTTAAAATTAAAAGTTAAAAGGTGTAATTTACTGACATAGAAATTGTTAGACCTGTGCGTACTAACTGGTGTCTGGTATGATGCGTGTAAATCAATGGTAGGTTGACACTGCAATTTGTAAATGTTATAAAACTAGAACTAATACGTTTGTTATACAAGTACACAGAATCAATCAGCAGTTAAACCAAAGAGTATGTAGTAGTTCGGTCGAGTTTATTTGCATCGTTTCTTGCAACTAATAATAACATAATTACAAGACGTTTTGGTTTAATATCAGAATCTGAAAGTGTCTTTGTCGTTGTCATTGGCTATAGCTGAATATTTAACGCAGTGATAAAATGTGAGATGTACCTTGATGTGAGATATGTTAACTTGAAGTTGATTATCGAGTTATGATTAACGGGTGTTTTTTTTTTTGTTTGCTTTTTTACTTTAGAAATAAGGTCTGCATCATCAGTATGTGTGTGTGTAAATGTAAAAATCACAACCATTATCCATCAAGGGATAATATGGTATACATGTATTTTAAATGACACAAGTGTTTTTGGAGTAAATTTCACGTAGATTATCATACCTGCTTAGACATATTTCTCTCAGCTGTCTGCAGTATTTCTGAAAGTGTGGTTTTTCAACTGGCATTAGATGCATCCTGTTGAATGTGTGTTTGCTAGTAGGTGACTTAACTAGTTATGGTGTATAATTGTTAGAATGTTGGCTACTGTTTGTTCAGACTTAACTACCTCTGATGATTTCATTTTGTGATTCTTTCATTTGTATGTTTAGTGTTTCTGTAGTGGAGTATATTTAATGTTCTCTTGCCCAAAAGGGAACAATAAAAAAATCTTTTGTATTCTTATTTTATAGTCTTGCTAAATATTTTTAAAAATTGATATTATTTAAAAAAAATGTGTTTATGTTTTTATTTAAAAAGAAGAACTAATTTTGCAACTGTTTTAATCATTTGATGTAATATTATATTTAAGTGTGGTGGAATTTTTAAAATGAACTCGAAACTTGATTTTACTTTTTACTATTTTTCAGTGTAATGGTGACTTGCTGCAAACAATTTTACACTTTTGTTGCCATTGTTGGTATTTTTGTACTTCTTTACAAGTCGTGGGTTTATCTTATGAGGTCTCAGTTCAGAGGTGAGCCAATACATTTACACTATTTTTCATAGATTTCTGAATGTATATGTTACTTCCAAGGTGTTCTCTATGTTTTTCAAAATGATGAGACCAAAGACTTTGATTGCTAGAGGTACTCTGAAATGATTAAAGATTTTTGGGGATGAGAGATTCTTCCCCCAAAACATTTTTGAAAGCTACACATAAAATCATGTAACTTATTGCCTTTCTATCACAACTGCCATAAAACAATATTTTCTGTTTAACTGAATAGATTAAAAAGGGATCAAATAGAGAGCAACAGTTTCAGTGCAATTGAGGCACAGATAACCTAGTTGCTGTGCACCATAAAACATCAAACCAACCAATCAATGTTGTTGATCTAAGCTATAGTATTCTTAAACCTTCCCATTTTTAATACTACAAAGAATTATTTTTTAAAACTATTTCTGAAGGAGTAGATGGCTCATTTTCTTTAACTCATTTCAGTTACATGCTGAAAGAGTTTCTAGCACCAGCCAAAGCACAGAGGCCTGTTGCAGCAAATTTGTTATGAATATTATAGCTTCATCATTATCAAACCATGGACCACAAGGAGGCATAGATCTACAGTAACCTTTTTCTGTTTTGTACATATTTAATTATTTGTTATTTTATTTTACTATATTCAATTATTTATTATTATTATGTCTTTTTTAAATTACATATATATTAACTTCCCAATGAACATGAGATGGCATTGGACTTTTTGTATAAAGAAATGAAGATTAGGGTTACTCTTCGCTACTTGACACCATATCAGTGGTGCAAACAAATACAAGCCCAGCATAACACCAACAATGTAGTAAATAATTTGTAAACTAGGCCAATTTATTCAACTTAACTATTGTGGTAAAACATTAATTAGAAAATCTAAAACAAATTCAGTAGAACATTAAGAATAATGATTAATATATTTAAGTATGGTCATTCAGATCAAAAACTATAAAGGTAGTTTAACTAGGTGGTTCAGATGCATTATGCTTTTTTGTATAATATAATATAGGAATTATAAAACAAGAAGGTATGTGTTGTAATTAACAGTAATCAGGCCTGTCACCATTGTTTTATTTTGCTATTTTTTGAGACATTAGACCTTCAGCATGTGTCAGCTAAATATTCCTTTCTTATGTTCTAAGCCATTACTATCTATTAACTAAATGAGAACAAAATGTTATTCCTTAAGTTGTCAGCTTTCCTAGAGTTATTTGCATTAATTGTAACTTAAAATTTTAATTTGTATTTTTTTGTTACTGATTACCTCTAAGTAGTTGAATGTTCCAGAGCTACTTATGCCAACAAGTTTTTGATTATTTTGTATATTATCAGTTGAGAAACGTTCATCAAGAGACTTCCATATGATTCTTACTTTTTTCTTCTCGCACCACATCGGGGCCTTAATCCTATTTAAAGCAGGGAAATGTGTAAGATAGTGGTGTACTTGTATTTTTGTTACAGAGCAAATGTTTTTATGATGCTTGTATAATTTTATTGTCAATCAAAATATCTTTATTTGTGCCCTTTGAAATTACGTACCTTTTTATTACAGTGGATAATGAATCAGCCGAAAACCATGACAAAGAAGTGTAAGTTTTATACAAGTTTTAAAATTTTCTTGGAACATTTACATTTTTATAACATAGAAAGAAACTTGTTCATGGAAAACAAAACCTGACATTTACAAAACGTAGTATTCGTACTTTCCCTTCTTCTTATCTGTGACTAAGTTTCAGTTTTCTGGCTATTTCTTGTTCATATGACACAAACAGCATTAAATAAAAAAATTTAATGGCATTGGTCTGTCATATTAACCATTTCTCTTTACACTTTTCCACTTGGTAATGTATAATAAAAATATAATAGCATCCAAAAATGTCATTGTTAGTCAGATGTGTCATCCTTGTATGTGTCTGTTGATAATTTTGGATTAATTCAAAAAAATAATCAAAGGTAAAAATTTTTAACATGTATGTGACAAATGGAAAATTAAATTAGTCATGTAAGATAACATGTTTCTCAAAGGGTAAATATATAATACAATGTAATTTGATTTGCTGCTTGTTCCACTTTTTCACTAATGAGCAGTGCCCACATGTACTGACATGTTAAACTGTGTGGTAGTGACCAGTGCCCACATGTACTGACATGTTAAATTGTGTGGTAGTGAGCAGTGTCCACATGTACTGACATGTTAACGTGTGCAGTAATCAGCAGTGTCTGCATGTACTGACATGCTTATGTGTTCAGTAGTCAGCAGTGTCCACATGTAGTGACATTTTAACATGTGCAGTAGTCAGCAGTGTCCGCATGTACTGACATGTTAACGTGTGCAGTAATCAGCAGTGTCCGCATGTACTGACATGCTTATGTGTTCAGTAGTCAGCAGTGTCCACATGTACTGACATGCGAATGTTTTCAATAGTCAGCAGTGTCCACATGTAGTGACATTTTAACATGTGCAGTAAAGCACCTTCATTATTTGTTCTTTTATTCAAACATGTCGTAAGTCACTTGACTGTATTTGTATGAACAAGAAAGACTATTTACTAAATTTCCTTAAATTTTATGTAAAGCTAAAATGTAGAGTTGTAATTATTTCATTGACACGTATGAAACAATAACAACTCCAGTGCCAGATTTATTTTTAAGATGTCTGTTTTTATATTTATTACTTATCTGAAACTGGCTGTTTTGAGAAAGTTTGAAGGAGAATATCCTTTCTTTATGTTGGTAAAAAAAAATCCAAATGTGAGGTTAAGATCTGACTTTCCAAGGATGCTTAACTTGTTGGTGATATGGTGCTACAAACTTTGTTGTTTTCCTTGGTTTTGGTTGCACTCTTGAAGTGGGCATGTTCTTATGCTTCTGGTAAAAATGCTGTTTGAGCATGAAACTGTGCAATACCAATACATTTTGTGTTCAGCTGAATAAGAAGTAAGTTTGAGCTTATGTTTTGAAGAAAAGAGTGTTACAAAGACAAATTTGAATGACAATGTATAACGTGCTTTAACATTTTCACTCTTGAAATACAGTGTGTGTATGAGAAGAGATTTGAGTTTTAGCATTCATATACTGTTACTCTAATGTACATTAAGGCTCAAGTGTTAGTTTATCTAATTTAGACTGACTTTGCTGGAAAAAATTACCACCACTTTTGAGATATTAGAACTTGTAGACATTGTGGGATGTAGAATTATTATGTTTATAGAGTTTTGAACTATCTTATTTTCATCATTAAACCAGTATGTTTTGATGCTTAAGTCTGTGTATTAATAATTCATTCCTCAATTCTAAAAAAATAAAATACAGTAAACACATTATATGAAGTCACCCAGTTAAAACTTTGTATTTACTTCTTGTGTTTATTTCCTTTATTAAAGAAAAACTATTTTCTGTTCCAGTCAACTTTTTTGTATAATAATATGAAACTAAAATGCTAGAAACATTTTCTAAAGTTATGCAATACGTGATTTTTTTTTCTTCAAGTTATATAAGAGCTACCATTGATTTGATAAATGTGGAATGCTATATTGATGTTCCAACTACAGTATTCTATAACTTTCAGGTCTTATGAGAAAGATGTTTCTGGATATAGTCTTTGTTTCTCTGAGTGGCAATTAACTTTCAAACATTGGGTACACGATTACTGGCATCTGCGACAAATAAATCATGGATTGGTAAGTTGTGGTGACATCCAAGTGTTTGCAAGGTGGGCAGCAAGCTAGGTTAGAAAAATGTTTTACATTGTTTCTAAGCCTTTCATAATAGTATCTTAACAAGTAATTATGATAAATATGTTATGAGATATTTATATAATTGATCACAAATCACCAGTTGTCTACACGTGATTTAGTTAAGAGAGAAAGAAGTACAAGTCTGCCTCATAATATCATATCCTGGAGTTACTTTATATATATATATATTGATAATTTTGCATCTAAATGTATTGTGTCATGATTGAGAGATATACTTTATATATATATTGATAATTTTGCATCTAAATGTATCGTGTCATGATTGAGAGATATACTTTATATATATATTGATAATTTTGCATCTAAATGTATTGTGTCATGATTGAGAGATATACTTTATATATATATTGATAATTTTGCATCTAAATGTATCGTGTCATGATTGAGAGATATACTTTATATATATATTGATAATTTTGCATCTAAATGTATTGTGTCATGATTGAGAGATATGCTTTATATATATATTGATAATTTTGCATCTAAATGTATTGTGTCATGATTGAGAGATATACTTTACAGATTTGGTTTCACTATAATATATTTAAGGTTCACACTCTGGTAATGAAATGTTTTGGACTTTTCTGCTTGTCAAGTTAAGAGAGACAGTTTTAATATTCAGATTTCATACATGGCATAGTTGGTAGGTGTGTTTCAAATGTTCTTCTGTCCAAGTGTAATGCAATGTTATTGTGGAAAATAGGGCATGGAATGTTTTGGTCCTTATATGATAGTATAAAGTAAATTCACTCAGATTTAATGTTTGTGTTTATGTACAATAATTTAAAGAGATCATTGAACAAATAATTTGTTTTGCTTCCATGCTTTTGATACGTTCTCTATAACATTGGAGAACAGTGTTAAAAATATAACAAAAACGTTCAATGTTCCTACTCTTCGGAGCCCATTACAAATGTGTGCAAAGTTATATTGTAATATTTTGTGTAGAAAATATTGATTCAGTATTGTAATTTTTTCTTAGATTATAAGCTTTGAAATTTTCAAGATTAAAAATTCCAAATTTTCTTGTGAACTTTTACAGTATTTGATTGGACTTTAAGAACTTTTAAAAGACTTTCAGCTATAAAACACATTTCTTCCTTTTAGTTCTGTGCCTTCACTTGTTTTGCTTTGATGGTCTTGGCAGCTGTTGGCCATTTTGTGCCTGATATCATAATTGTGAGTACTCTAGGTGAGTTTTTACCTTATATAAAAGTGTTATATTGCTACAAATATACTTATTTTACAGTTTGACAGTATATAATGATATGTTAGTTATACAACTTTAAGAGCGATATTTTCTTTACTAAGTGTATCACGATAAAAGTGGACATTTAAGCATTACAAACCTATAAATATGTAATAACTCAAAGCATTTTTTGCCAGATTTTATTGTAACTTCATTATGAATTAAAAAATTAGAAGGTATATTCTAGTTCAAATGTTTTTACACATTCAGAGCTATCACGTTATACTGTTGTTATTTCCAGTTTAACAGCTGATATCTTTTAATCACAGATGTCTTAATAAGTACTTCCAGATTACTTTATGGTTTTCAAACTATGGGGCACCTTGCCATGTAAATGGGCAATGCAGTAACTTTAACTTTCCCTG
This sequence comes from Carcinoscorpius rotundicauda, assembly GCA_011833715.1. Taxonomy (NCBI): domain Eukaryota; kingdom Metazoa; phylum Arthropoda; class Merostomata; order Xiphosura; family Limulidae; genus Carcinoscorpius; species Carcinoscorpius rotundicauda. Next base: position 9,288,352 of record CM022406.1, on the reverse strand, counting down.
CTGATACTTAAGAACTGATTACAGAGAAACTATTGTGTTTACTGTTGCTGTCATTTGTGACATTATTCACTGTGAAGGAGGGGGATTCTAAGAAAACTAATGCTGCATTGGGGAGGGGGGGTGGCACTACATGAAGTTTGGATGTTGGTCTATGTTGACAGTAGTGTCATCTTGTGGGTTTACCTGAATTCCTGTTATTTAGTGCACCAAACATTCACATATCCATACAAAAGCTGCTTATATAATCTTAGTTTAAAAAATGGCACATTTCCATATCAGAATGTTAAATATTAATAACACTGTGTACGGCTTACTGTAGTGTTAAGGTATTAAAGATTTTTTGTTAATTATACTGTGTACAGTTAAATTTAATGTTAAGGTATTTAAGTTTTTTGTTGTTAATAACATTTTGTACAGCTAACTTTAGTGTTAAGGTATTAGTTTTTTGTTGTTAATAACATTGTGTATGGCTAACTTTAGTGTTAAGGTATTAAAGTTTTTTGTTGTTAATAACATTGTGTATGGCTAACTTTAGTGTTAAGGTATTAAAGTTTTTTGTTGTTAATAACATTGTGTACAGCTAACTTTAGTGTTAAGGTATTAGTTTTTTGTTGTTAATAACATTTTGTACAGCTAACTTTAGTGTTAAGGTATTAGTTTTTGTTGTTAATAACATTGTGTATGGCTAACTTTAGTGTAAAGGTATTAAAGTTTTTGTTGTTAATAACATTGTGTATGGCTAACTTTAGTGTTAAGGTATTAAAGTTTTTTGTTGTTAATAACATTGTGTACAGCTAACTTTAGTGTTAAGGTATTAGTTTTTTGTTGTTAATAACATTTTGTACAGCTAACTTTAGTGTTAAGGTAGTTTTGTTGTTAATAACATTGTGTATGGCTAACTTTAGTGTTAAGGATTAAAGTTTTGTTGTTAATAACATGTGTATGGCTAACTTTAGTGTTAAGGTATTAAAGTTTTTTGTTGTTAATAACATTTTGTACAGCTAACTTTAGTGTTAAGGTATTAGTTTTTTGTTGTTAATAACATTGTGTATGGCTAACTTTAGTGTTAAGGTATTAAAGTTTTTTGTTGTTAATAACATTGTGTATGGCTAACTTTAGTGTTAAGGTATTAGTTTTTTGTTGTTAATAACATTGTGTATGGCTAACTTTAGTGTTAAGGTATTAAAGTGTTTTGTTGTAAATAACATTGTGTATGGCTAACTTTAGTGTTAAGGTATTAGTTTTTTGTTGTTAATAACATTGTGTACAGCTAACTTTAGTGTTAAGGTATTAGTTTTTTGTTGTTAATAACATTTTGTACAGCTAACTTTAGTGTTAAGGTATTAGTTTTTTGTTGTTAATAACATTGTGTATGGCTAACTTTAGTGTTAAGGTATTAAAGTGTTTTGTTGTAAATAACATTGTGTATGGCTAACTTTAGTGTTAAGGTATTAGTTTTTTGTTGTTAATAACATTGTGTACAGCTAACTTTAGTGTTAAGGTATTAGTTTTTTGTTGTTAATAACATTTTGTACAGCTAACTTTAGTGTTAAGGTATTAGTTTTTTGTTGTTAATAACATTGTGTATGGCTAACTTTAGTGTTAAGGTATTAAAGTTTTTTGTTGTTAATAACATTGTGTATGGCTAACTTTAGTGTTAAGGTATTAAAGTGTTTTGTTGTTAATAACATTGTGTATGGCTAACTTTAGTGTTAAGGTATTAGTTTTTTGTTGTTAATAACATTGTGTACAGCTAACTTTATTATTAAGGTATTAGTTTTTTGTTGTTAATAACATTGTGTATGGCTAACTTTAGGATTACGGTATTAGTTTTTTGTTGTTAATAACATTGTGTACGGCTAACTTTAGTGTTAAGGTATTAGTTTTTTGTTGTTAATAACATTGTGTACAGCTAACTTTATTATTAAGGTATTAGTTTTTTGTTGTTAATAACATTGTGTATGGCTAACTTTAGTATTAAGGTATTAGTTTTTTGTTGTTAATAACATTGTGTATGGCTAACTTTAGTGTTAAGGTATTAAAGTTTTTTGTTGTTAATAACATTGTGTATGGCTAACTTTAGTGTTAAGGTATTAGTTTTTTGTTGTTAATAACATTGTGTATGGCTAACTTTAGTATTAAGTTATTTTTTTTTTGTTGTTAATAACATTGTGTATGGCTAACTTTAGTGTTAAGGTATTAGTTTTTTGTTGTTAATAACATTGTGTATGGCTAACTTTAGTGTTAAGGTATTAAAAGTTTTTTGTTGTTAATAACATTGTGTATGGCTAACTTTAGTGTTAAGGTATTAGTTTTTTGTTGTTAATAACATTGTGTATGGCTAACTTTAGTGTTAAGGTATTAAAGTTTTTTTGTTGTTAATAACATTGTGTATGGCTAATTTTAGTGTTAAGGTATTAGTTTTTTGTTGTTAATAACATTGTGTATGGCTAACTTTAGTGTTAAGGTATTAAAGTTTTTTGTTGTTAATAACATTGTGTATGGCTAACTTTAGTGTTAAGGTATTAAAGTGTTTTGTTGTTAATAACATTGTGTATGGCTAACTTTAGTGTTAAGGTATTAGTTTTTTGTTGTTAATAACATTGTGTACAGCTAACTTTAGTGTTAAGGTATTAAAAGTTTTTTGTTGTTAATAACATTGTGTATGGCTAACTTTAGTGTTAAGGTATTAAAGTTTTTTGTTGTTAATAACATTGTGTATGGCTAACTTTAGTGTTAAGGTATTAAAGTTTTTTGTTGTTAATAACATTGTGTATGGCTAACTTTAGTGTTAAGGTATTAAAGTTTTTTGTTGTTAATAACATTGTGTATGGCTAACTTTAGTGTTAAGGTATTAAAGTTTTTTGTTGTTAATAACATTGTGTATGGCTAACTTTAGTGTTAAGGTATTAAAGTTTTTTTGTTGTTAATAACATTGTGTATGGCTAACTTTAGTGTTAAGGTATTAAAGTTTTTTGTTGTTAATAACATTGTGTATGGCTAACTTTAGTGTTAAGGTATTAAAGTTTTTTGTTGCTAATAACATTGTGTATGGCTAACTTTAGTGTTAAGGTATTAGTTTTTTGTTGTTAATAAGATTGTGTATGGCTAACTTTAGTGTTAAGGTATTAAAGTGTTTTGTTGTTAATAACATTGTGTATGGCTAACTTTAGGATTACGGTATTAGTTTTTTGTTGTTAATAACATTGTGTATGGCTAACTTTAGTGTTAAGGTATTAGTTTTTTGTTGTTAATAACATTGTGTATGGCTAACTTTAGTATTAAGTTATTAGTTTTTTGTTGTTAATAACATTGTGTATGGCTAACTTTAGTGTTAAGGTATTAGTTTTTTGTTGTTAATAACATTGTGTATGGCTAACTTTAGTGTTAAGGTATTAAAAGTTTTTTGTTGTTAATAACATTGTGTATGGCTAACTTTAGTGTTAAGGCATTAGTTTTTTGTTGTTAATAACATTGTGTATGGCTAACTTTAGTGTTAAGGTATTAAAGTTTTTTTGTTGTTAATAACATTGTGTATGGCTAATTTTAGTGTTAAGGTATTAGTTTTTTGTTGTTAATAACATTGTGTATGGCTAACTTTAGTGTTAAGGTATTAAAGTTTTTTGTTGTTAATAACATTGTGTATGGCTAACTTTAGTGTTAAGGTATTAAAGTGTTTTGTTGTTAATAACATTGTGTATGGCTATCTTTAGTGTTAAGGTATTAGTTTTTTGTTGTTAATAACATTGTGTACAGCTAACTTTAGTGTTAAGGTATTAAAAGTTTTTTGTTGTTAATAACATTGTGTATGGCTAACTTTAGTGTTAAGGTATTAAAGTTTTTTGTTGTTAATAACATTGTGTATGGCTAACTTTAGTGTTAAGGTATTAAAGTTTTTTGTTGTTAATAACATTGTGTATGGCTAACTTTAGTGTTAAGGTATTAAAGTTTTTTGTTGTTAATAACATTGTGTATGGCTAACTTTAGTGTTAAGGTATTAAAGTTTTTTGTTGTTAATAACATTGTGTATGGCTAACTTTAGTGTTAAGGTATTAAAGTTTTTTGTTGTTAATAACATTGTGTATGGCTAACTTTAGTGTTAAGGTATTAAAGTTTTTTGTTGCTAATAACATTGTGTATGGCTAACTTTAGTGTTAAGGTATTAGTTTTTTGTTGTTAATAATATTGTGTATGGCTAACTTTAGTGTTAAGGTATTAAAGTTTTTTGTTGTTAATAACATTGTGTATGGCTAACTTTAGGATTACGGTATTAGTTTTTTGTTGTTAATAACATTGTGTATGGCTAACTTTAGTGTTAAGGTATTAGTTTTTTGTTGTTAATAACATTGTGTACAGCTAACTTTATTATTAAGGTATTAGTTTTTTGTTGTTAATAACATTGTGTATGGCTAACTTTAGTATTAAGGTATTAGTTTTTTGTTGTTAATAACATTGTGTATGGCTAACTTTAGTGTTAAGGTATTAAAGTTTTTTGTTGTTAATAACATTGTGTATGGCTAACTTTAGTGTTAAGGTATTAGTTTTTTGTTGTTAATAACATTGTGTATGGCTAACTTTAGTATTAAGTTATTAGTTTTTTGTTGTTAATAACATTGTGTATGGCTAACTTTAGTGTTAAGGTATTAAAAGTTTTTTGTTGTTAATAACATTGTGTATGGCTAACTTTAGTGTTAAGGTATTAGTTTTTGCTCTTACAAAAACAAGTTTTAAAAATATAAAATATTAATGTCATGAATTATAATATCAAAAGAAGAATGCATACACTCAGCTAAGTTCCATAAATGTAATTTAAATTATTCTGTGTGTGAATATTGAATTAAAATTAGCGTGCACGTTGAGCCTGAAGTGAAGTGTATTATGTGAAGTAACTGCTGCAGTTATTATAGTAGATTTATTTTTATTTTCAGTGATGGTTGTATCAATGGGACCAGGTCTGTTACTTTTTGTTGTATCTACATCATGGTTTGGAACTGCAAAAGAACTATTTGGGGTTACTTTTAGTCGAGAGAGGAGTGCTACTTTAGGTAAGTCAGACTTGGACGTGTGACTCGAAAATTACCATTGTGGCTGCATCCAGTAGTGGAATGCATGGAATATCAGGAGAATGTGAGTGTGGGCATGATCGGTAGAAGTATCTTTTTTTTTTATGTTCAGATGATAATTATCATTCGCAAACAGTAAACACCTTATGTTGACTGGAACTAAACTTTGTTTTCATTTTTCTGTAATTGCTGTACAAAAGGTATTAACTGTGTGTTGGAGGTGCACAAATTATTATGTAAGCTCTGATAATGGAGTAATATAACTTGTTTAGTGTGTGTCATGAGATATCACCCAAAAAACTGTAAAACTCAATTCATTATAACTATACAAATAGCTCATGTTATCCCATATGTAGAAAGTATTTGTGCATCTCTGTCCGCAATTTGGAAAAGACTAGCAAATAAATATAACCTTAATATAACAATTAGTTTCATTATCACCACTGGAATGAAAGTGAAACATGTTAACAAAATTATAAAACGAGCTCACTCTGTCAAGAAACAGTCACAAAATGCAGTGTATAAAACGAGCTCACTCTGTCAAGAAACAGTTACAAAATGCAGTGTATAAAACGAGCTCACTCTGTCAAGAAACAGTCACAAAATGCAGTGTGTAAAACGAGCTCACTCTGTCAAGAAACAGTCACAAAATGCAGTGTATAAACCAAGCTCACTCTGTCAAGAAACAGTCACAAAATGCAGTGTATAAAACAAGCTCACTCTGTCAAGAAACAGTCACAAAATGCAGTGTATAAAACGAGCTCAGTCTGTCAAGAAACAGTCACAAAATGCAGTGTATAAAACGAGTTCACTCTGTCAAGAAACAGTCACAAAATGCAGTGTGTAAAACGAGCTCACTCTGTCAAGAAACAGTTACAAAATGCAGTGTATAAAACGAGCTTACTCTGTCAAGAAACAGTTACAAAATGCAGTGTATAAAACGAGCTCACTCTGTCAAGAAACAGTCACAAAATGCAGTGTATAAAACAAGCTCACTCTGTCAAGAAACAGTTACAAAATGCAGTGTATAAAACAAGCTCACTCTGTCAAGAAACAGTCACAAAATGCAGTGTATCAGTTTCCTAACTTTTTACCTTGATGAAACAGGATACAACTTGAACATTTTGTTAAATGATCACCAGAAAGTTATTTTGCAAATCAATGAACATATGTGAACAAAAACAACCACAGATTTCCCAAAGAGAATCTTGTCATACATGTATGTGAATCAGAGATTAAGAGAATAAAAATCAAAAGAACCTTTTTAATAAAATTAAACAATTCCACAATCTACAGATACTCATGCTCACCTCTGTGCTTTGATCATTACTTCCAAAGGCATTTCTAACCTTATCCAGATCTTTCACACATTTTCAAATTCATACACATTTTTTTGGGGAGGGGGTTCTATTCACCTATAAATACATAATCTGTCATTTCACAGTAACATGCATAAGAAGCAAGTAATTCTATAGTGGAAATATATTGAATGTTGATTTAAATTCAGAAACCTTGTTTGCCACTAAAACATAATCATTTGAGAAAAACGATGTTGAATGTCTTGGTTCACTGAAAACAGAATGTATGATTTATTTATATTGCATTTATTTAATGATATAATAAAAAATATCTTGTACTATTTTTTATAACTCAAGCACAACCACAAACAATTCTTAAGTGATGCGATTTAAATTTGTAACAAAAGGTGTCATACTTAAAAACTTAACTAGCAATTAATTTAAAGTTTAATTGTGTTACTAGAAAAGTAAATTAGATGCTAAAAATGTTTAATTACTTTTTTAATGAAAAAAGTCCCAGTGGAAGTTAAGACTGACAGACAGTTTATCTCCACCCATTTTTAAAATTTTATTTTCTGGAGTTGCTTCCAAAATCCAGGCACATCTTGTATCCCTCAGTATAGCCTGTCTCTTGGTGATCTTCTAAAATGTGTGGCATTGTTTTTGTAATTTTTAAGGTTTTCTTTGATAATTGAAACATACATGTATGCACATGACTTGAAGCAGTTTTTTTCTATTTTAAAGTATGAATACACATTTGATTTTTGTTAATAAAGCTCTTAATACTGTAAATTTTTATTCTTTGATTTTTGTTTTAATATATTATAGATCAGATTAAAGTATTTTGTTTTCCTATTTTACATAAATTGGAAATTTTGGAGAAATTAAAAAAAATGCTCAGTATGGTGTCAAAATAGAATTACAACTATCTATTTAATTACCTTGTTTTAAATCAGAAAAAAAAGTGTTTAAGAAGCAGGAATACTTATTTATTTTTAACTTGAAATTATTGCATTCCAAATATTTTAGGATAAATTTTTAAAAAGGAGATGCATATGAGTGTTGTCTTAATGTGAGAATGCATTTTAGGAATATTTAAGTCTTGTATGTTTATTCAAAAAGTTTCACTTTTATTCAAGGAGAAAACTTGAATGGTGAAAGCACAGATAACGAAAGTGAATTGGACGAGTTTTTGCCGCCACCATTAACAGATTCCATGGCGATGGACCTCAGCCTTAGTGAAGATAGAGGTAACAATAAACACCCCTCCAACTCGAGATCAACATCTTCACTAACACAGCATGATACTGAAGAATTTAATAGTATGGCTCAGGAGCTCGGAATAGAAGCTTTAGTTAATGAAGGTAGGTAGCTGTTTTTAGTTAACAGAAATGTATACAGAAGTCATGTTTGCTTTTCTATCACAACAAAAATGTAGAGATGTTGAGAATTACTCTATTAACTTTTATCTTTTTTTGTATGTACAGTTAAAGATTTTTGTGAATAAAGGAGGTCAAATTTATCACTTTAATCAGGAAACTGACATTCCAGTGTCAATGAACATTTATCTCAAGGAATTTGATGTATCAGATTTTTTGTAATCATAGTTTATCCATATTTTTCTTATAAGTTGAAATAAGTTAACTTTGTTTTTCTACCAGATGATGATTCATCCTTGATTCAGGGCCTAGGAAATTTTCCAGATGTACATGATGAAAGTGAAGACGACATTGAAGTTCATCTCCCAATGTCTGTTCCGAAGGACACAATACAAGAAATGCAGCGTCATCATGCTGGTGAAAGAGAGTTTAGTTCTTCCTCTGAAAGCGAAGAAGAAAACATCTTTGCAAAAGGACTCGCATTTTCTGAAGTTGAGACGTCGGGATCTTCCCAGAAACCCTTGGCAGTTACTCAACATTCTCTCCTTGTGAACTCTGGCCTCAACGTTATAGATCAGTTACGAAGAACTGTACAAAAAGAAATAGTTTCTCATTTGGGACTGTTCAAACAACCACAGTCACAAGATTGGAATTCAAGAAGTAGGAACAAAAACCTACATGCCAGATTTTCAGACCAAACAAGTGGTTATGATGACAGTGACTATGAGATGATCTCTGAAAATTCTGATGTTAATTCCTGATAAGTTTCTGTTGTGTTTTATGTTTGCTCCCAAATTTAAAGGATTTTTATCATCTTCCCTAAAAATGTTACTTTTAGTCTAATTATAATTAATTATAATCTTCTATAATGTAGTGTAAGCCTATAAGTTCAACACCACACACCGTCTTTACATTTTGCATTTAAAGCAGTATTTTTAATTTTACATCTAAAAACAGTTTTTACTTTGTTATTTGAATTTAAAATTTATCTCATCATTTAATTTTTATTTTTATCTGAATTCTGCTAGTCATTTTTACTTTATAAATCTTAAACTTTATTCATGTTTTAACAAAGTAAAGGGTAAAATGTTTTAACAAGGTAAATTGTTAAATAGTTTTAACTATTTAAAAGCTAATATCATGGAAATTCTCTTTGGCAGGTATATGCCATTGTGCTGCTAAAATATGTCACTGTTTTATGCGATTAGAAATTCCTGACAAAAAAGAGTAGTGCAATTCATATTAATTGTTTTTATAGATAAGATTATAACAACAAGTAGTTTAGAATGTTACAGATTTTTTGATTATAGATTTTTCTAATGCACGCATTGAGTCAGTGTGAATTTTGTGACTGGTACAATGAAAGTGTATGTATATATTAGAAACAAATTACTATGATTTACAAATTAAACTAAAAAACGTGAGAGTGAGAATAGGTCATGAAAAGGTCGTAATATATTTTTCTTTGTAAAGTCAAACAACCATGTTATTTCAGCCTTAGGCAAATAGACAGGAATGAAGAACATTTAATCATTGTTATTATATACACATGTTTGTGTTGATCATTTTTGTGATATATACCAACTTGAACCATTTATATCTTAATAACTTTTTGGATAGTAAATTGTGGTGAAGATTGTGATACTAAGATTATGAAATTCTACTATTTTCATTGGTTATGTTGAAGAGCTATCAGAAAAAAGGATATTACTCGTACATTTCAATATCAGCAACAGGTTATATCATATAAATGTAGTTTCAGATGTGATCACTTATAGGTTTTACTCACTTGGATACCACATATTAAACCAAGATAATTTTGCCATATTTAGCCAAAAAATCACTTCAAAACTATTTTTTTAATTTCTTGTTCTTTAAATATTTTTAAAGTGCTATCCTTATACAAATATCATATTAAGTACATGTAAAAAAACTTAAGTGTTCTAGTCGGGCATTAGCCAGATCATCAGGTTTTTTGAATCTGCTTTTTAATTCGAATTTGTTCAGGCTATAATAATTTTGGAAAATGTTTTTTTTTCTTGTAACTTGTTTTTTTCGATGATACAAAATCATATATAGAGTTATATATATATCTGTTAATATGTACATCATTATTATATCTGTAAAATTGTATTTAAATGCCACCTAGAATATTTCCTAATTCATTTTCTTTTGTTTTGGTGAGTAACATTAAGATAACTATATGAAACTGAGGATAACATAGGTCAACTTCAATTGTACACAGTTCTTTCACATTAGTGTCCAAGCTGTAGCATGTTTGGTAAAGTGGCTGTGTTGCATAAAAAGGTCTTTGTGGCACACGTAATAAATTATATTTCTAGCATTTATGTTTAGTAATAACTAATTGTTATATGATATGTATGTGTTGTTTTTATTTGTGCAATGTTTATATATTTTATGTGCATAAGTATACAAATACATAACACATTCAACTTGTTTGTTTTTTAAGGTTAGCTTGTGAACTGTAGGTTGTCACATAAAAAGTTAATTATTGAAAAGTAGGAGGTAAAATGTACATTTTGTGAAATGCATATTACCGTATAAATATAATTTATTGAAAATTAATGTGGAAAGTGCAATGCATTAAAAACAAAGTTTTGAAATTTTCTCATATTAAGGTCATTATTGTTTTATATTGCTGATTTTGATCCCCTGTAGACAATTAATGTAAATAATATGGTTTTGAAGCTGTTTATTTTGTGTGTGTGTATACATGTATATCAACTCTACTGGTTGACAATGAGATTAACTGATATTGTATATTTTCATGAAATTATCCACTTACTAGCTTGTAATGGGTTGTCCATTATGTTTAAGTACATGTCTTACGTTTGTATTACAAGCTCTTGTATCTAATGATTGTGTCACTAAACATTTATGTTCCATTAGCAATGTTGTAAAGTTATGTTTGTTATGATCACTCCATTTAATCAAGAACATAGATCTTGGTGTATCCAGTGAAAAAGACTACTGAACCTCTTTCAGTCTGGAAGCTGTATTGTTTCAGCCTGGAAGTCAATGTTTTCAGTGGTAAAAAGTACTGAAATTGTAAGATATATAGGTGAGAAATTGTGCACACATTTCCACTACTTTTATGGAAAGTATGAAACTTTTGCTAGATTTATATCTCAAATTAATATTCTGTACCATAGTAATTAAACTTTACAGTTGACTTAAGTCCTTCAGACAAAACAAGACAAACATTAATCATCCTCTCTAAGGTCTTACAGAGATATCTCATCAAAGCAATTAGACAATAGTTTGAAGGAATCTTGGGATCCTTCCTAGGCTTAGAGAAAGGTAGCACAATAGCCTGGCACCTGGTATCAGGAAAACTATTCTCCTGCCAGATCCAGTTAAAAACAATCAGAAGAACAGCAAGAGAAGCAGGAGATAGATGGTGCAGCATTTCATAGTGGAAATCATCAGGTCCAACTGATGTACCTCCAGACTGATGAACGGCCAGTTTGAGTTCCACCAGCGTAAAGAAACGATTATAGTCATAGATACAGTCAGCTCAAAAGGAAAGAGGTGATCACTCTGCCCGAGTCTTGATGGCTAAGAAGGTGAAGGAAGAAGTAGAAGTGGTAGATACCCAGCAAAAGCTTTTATCTAGAGTATCAGCGATGCTTTGGGTATCACAAACTTCCTGGCCATCACAGAGCAAGATCAAGAGGGGGACAAAATTATATTGCCCGCTGACTTTTCGATTCTTGTCCCATATGACTTTGATACTGGTTGTTGAAGATATGCTGTTTGTGAACTTATTTCAAGATTCCTTCTGGCTTTGATGTCTTACCCACTGAGCATGTGCACAGGCCTGCTGGAAAGTAATGTGGTTTGAGAGTGTAGGATATCTACAAAAAGTATTCCAGGCCTTTTTAGAACCTTCCATGCCATGTGGCAGGCAGGATTTCACCACAAACAAGGGTATTGTGGAAAACGTGTCGAGGTTTTAGGAATATATTGAGTACCTGCTTGTGTAATACAGTCAGTTACTGCTTTAACACAGTCCTTTATGGCTTACAGACGATTGCAGGACAAAGTTCTGGGATAGCAATGAAAGAGGGCCAGTTTGCTTGATCCAGCTTCCACTGGGACATGCGGCTAGTGTGGTATCAACCATGGCCAGTCTCTTTCAAAATTATAGGAAAATAATCACTGCCTCATGCATTATTGTCAACCCTCTACGAAAAGTGGGAGAATAGTGAAGGGTAGCAAATTGAGAGATAAATAGCAGTAAAGACTGACTAAGTGCATGAAAATAAGTAGAAGAACCAGCATTGAAAAGAAAAAACTTGCATGTGCAGAGAGCATATGCCCTACAGAACGATCTTTTCTATCAATATTAGCACTTCCCCAGAGAAGATGATGTCTATTCAAGTCCCCCAGGATTAAAAAGGGAGAAGGCAACTGTTCAATGAGAGCATCAAGGTCTGATTGATCACATGTCTCTCTAGGTGACAGGTAGAGAGAACAAACAGTGATGGTATGACCTAAGGAAACACGTATGGCTACGGCCTGCAAGGGTGGGCACATGCTGATCAACCAACAGTGCCACTCATCCATCACACAGCCTGTAATTTCTGTGCAGAAAAAACTGCCAAGAGGTGACTGTATTGGCAGGTTTCAGAAATGTTTCTTGTAAGGAAACGCATACAGGACGGTAGGAAGCAATCGGTGTTTTGATGTCATCCAGATTAGAAAGTAAAACTCGACAGTTCCATTGTAACAAGGTAGCCACTTTTATTTATGTGTAAGCAAATTGGGTGGAGAACCTTTATGTTTATGACCATGTCTTTTTTCTTTATTGTCTTTATTCAAGTGAGGTCTAGCGACCTCCATGGATCCTGTCCTAGGTCGATGGGGCAGGTCTTTGCTGTTGGAAGAGGATTCCGGTGAATGAGGACGTGAACAAATGGTTGTTTTGCATGTTGGGGTGGGAGAAGATGTATCCAAGGAAATGCCTGTACCTGGAACCAAAGGATGTGAATCTTGGGATTTGTTGGAATGTATGTTAGGGACAAAGATGGGTGTTGAAGTTGATTCATCAACTTTTTTTAACCATGGAAGTGAAAAGACTTTTCATTTCTTTTGAGAACGATTCTTTTGGAGGTACAGAGAGATCCGTCTGAACTCCCATTGTAGTAGTCGAACGAAATGCAGCAGCCTGTGTCTGAGATGAAGTGGTGGACAGCATCTTTCAATTCTCAGAATAAGTAATGTTATAAATCGTTTTAAAATGCTGCACCTCTTTTTCTTCCAACCATTTGGGGCAAAAACGAAAGTTGGACAGGTGAGTGCTATTGCAATTGACGCAATGAGGATCCGTTGTACACTCGTAAGCATCATGACCCTTGCCACCACAATGAGCACACTGGAAACATGAAGAGGACTTGGAATGTATGGCTGTACCCTGCAATTAAGATAGCCTTGCCTTGATGGTGGCAGGTGTATGTGATGATGTAAATGTCAGAATGAGGATATTGGTCGGCATCGTAATTCCATCTTTGCAAGTGGAGATGCGCCTTACTGTAGAAACTCTGAATGGAGAAACCAGCGAGAATCTCTGACTCGGGGATGTTTTTCACATCCCTCTCAACAATAACTCCTGGTGATGAATTCAAAGTAGCATGAGGGGTAACCTCAATAGGTATATCCACAAGTGCCTTTGAATGCAAGAGGAGTTCACTGTGTTTGAAATGTGTAAATGGATTCACATCGGCCATATTTCTCTGAAAAAAAGAAACAAATTTATAATGCATGCGTGGTTGAATGTAACATAATAACATATGGATGGGTAGGGACTTATTGGCCACCCTGTATGTTCGTAGGCTTAACAACCTGGACAAGATAGTACTTTTCCGCTCGGTGAACTCGTCACTCAAAATTTAACGAGATCCGAATCATGATGAATTAATACTATCAATTGTTCGTAACATTCAAGAGCAAAAAAAAATAATATTTGTATTATCTTATATTCATTTTAGTTGTAATTTAATGTATATTTATTTAAGTCATAATAAATAATTTTAATTTAGTACTTTTTGAGGGCAAGTGAGCTTCGAAATATTTATCGGAAGTTAATTAAGTTACTTCTCTAGATAAATGAAATACAGGTACCTTAAATTGTGGCCAAGGACTCGTCATAAAAAATACAATAAAATGAAAAAAAACTTTAACAAAAATAAAAGTGCAATGATATCTCCTAAAAACCTGCCCCCTCCTCTATGGCTCAGCGGCATGCCTGCGGACTCACAACGTTAAAAAGCGGGTTTTGATGCCCGTTGTCGACAGAGCACAGATAGCCCATAGTGTAGTTTTGTGTTTAATTCAAAACAGCAACCTAATAATCTAATTAAATATTAAAAAGAAAATTAATTGTATTAAAAAGTTAACAAAGCTTATAATATATAAAATAAAAGAATTAATGTGCTTGTGGTGTAGTGGTTATCACATCCGCCTAACACGCGGAAGGTCCCAGGTTCGATCCCTGGCAGGCACACTTCTATTTTTAAATGTTGTTAATTATAATTATGCTGATAACGCACCTACATTGATCCACATTATACAATTTTTGCTTCTTTCAGTAGCTCAGCGGTATGTCTGCGGACTTACACGCTAAAATACGGGTTTCGATACCCGTGGTGGGCAGAGCACAGATAGCCCATTGTGTAGCTTTGTGCTTAATTCAAAATAACAAATTCTTTCAATATAAATATTTTATTTCATTAGAAATAAATGCTTTTGAACTCTTTCAACTCTTCCCAGGATTTTGCATTTGGAGCTGACAAATTAATTTTAACACCTAGGAATTATTCGAGATGTGTCGAGAAAAATTGGTTTTCTTTCGACATGTAAAGATTTCACATCTTCAGTGCTGGTTAAATATAGATCAGTCGATGAGTGCGGTCAGTAAGGGTACCGATGGGACTTCTTTTCCTTTCCTTTTACATTACACGGAGTTGTACACACAGTCTGTGTTCTTTCAAGTATCACTTGCATATTTAGAGAAAAATAGAAACTGTTTATATCCGTAACTTGCAAAACATTAATTCTATAATTGTATTTTGTTCTCAAATTCCATTAAATCAAAGGTAATTACTTTTCATACATTGTTTATACACACTTTCAAGATGTCAGTGAGGTGTTTTAGGTCACATACTACTCACTTGCTTAAAAATAAAATAAGAAATGAAATGTTACTGAAATAGTTAAACCCAGCTGATATGAATACGTTTATTCTTATTTACTTTGAAACTAGTACTTTTCAGAAACAACTTTCATAAACTCCGCACCGTCCATCGCATAGATGTGCTCCTTATAAGTATATTAATTTACAGAAAAGGTGGGTGATTTTCGATAAATCATCGCAAAGGATAGAAAAACAAACAAACAAAGAAACACTGTTGCACAAATGAAATTATTCTTCACTAGATGGGGTACCAGTAAATTCATGAGTTATCTTGGGATATGAAAATTTGTTTCCTTTATGTATAAGTTTGAAAAAAAACAACAACAAAAAACCCAAACGCTCATAAAAACAGCAAAACACAAAATACGAAATCGTAAGTTTGGATGCATTTCCTCATGGACCCAACAAATCTTCATGGCAAATATGGTGAAGATCATTCAACAGAGGCGAAGTAATGGTAAAAAGTAAACAAAGTGCAAAAACACATATGGGTCCACATCCTGCGAAGCATTATATTTACATGGGCATACAACAATATTATTATATTTCTATAGATGGCGTCTAAGCCTTAGATCCGCGTGAGACGTATTCTGAGCCTTCAGTAAGTATTATGTATTTGATTAAACAACAGAAGTGGTCAAGAAAATATCTTACCTATTACTTCAATAGTAGGTTCAACTTGATTTTAATTTGTTGTAATTAGGTTTATCTCCTTTTAGCATTCTAACCTGTTTTGTGATTTGACTTGTAAAGTAGGTTCATTTTAGCTGTTTGTGACATAGGTAGATACATTTTAAGATATAATTTCGTAAATGATAGATTTAGAAAAAGGGTAGGGGATTCTTTGTTGAGAGCAGTACTTTTGAGTTGAATTTTTCCAATTTTACCCTTACATCCGCTATCGTATTTGATAAAAATCTACGAACCGGCGAAGTCAATCACGTTTTTGTAAACTGAAAAGTCTAGTAGGTTTTAAATTTGTGCAGTAGTATTTCAAATAGAATCAATGACATTTATTTTTTATCGCCGTCGTCTTACGTTAATTGGTAATATAAATTTTAATTAAAAACCTTGGAGATGTATGAGACGTGTGTTAATCAAATGTTTAAAATCTGTCAAAAAATTGTGTTTATTAGTTTTCTTGAGTGCTTTCAAATAAGTTGAAGGACACTGTTAATAATATATCAGGTAATTCCGAAAAGGTAATACAGAAAGTGGATCACCATTTCTGTCTTTGTAGGAGGTTTTAATGATTGAAATATGCAGTAGGACGTGTATAAAAATGTTCAGACAAATAAAAGAAACCAACCCAACTTCGCTTTTTTCGGATCATTAATAAAATAAATCCTTATGAAAATGGATGTGTCTGAGGAGCACATTAGGCATATAATACTTTATGAGTTTAAAAAAGGCAAAGTGCAACAGAAACTACACGAAACATTCAAGGTGTTTATGGTGTGGAGTCTCTCAATAAAAGAAAATGTCGAAGGTAATTTCAGAAGTTCAAATCAGATGATTATAGCTTAAGTGATATGGCACGTTCAGGTCGTCCTGGTGAGTTAATAATAACTTGAAGCTGGCTACACTTAATGAAGATTGTGCTGTAACAGTTGAAGAACCTGCACAAAAGCTTAATTCAACCCATTCAACAGTTCACCGTCATCTGTAACAGCTTAGAAAGGTGTCAAAACTTGTAAGATATGCCCCCCATGATTTGACAGAAGCCAACCATAAAGTAAGAGTGGACATTTGCACTTTGCATTCTCGTGAACGCACCTCACTTTTTTGGACAAGTTTTGACTGGAGATGAAAGATAGATGTATTATTAAAACGGTAAGCGCCGTAGACAATGGCATAGTGTAGGTAAACTGGCTAAAGCACAGACCAAAATGGACCTCCACCCTAGGAAAGTCTTATTAAGCGTTTGTTGGGATATTGTTGGTGCGATATACTTTGAATTGCTGCAACTTAATGTAACGATTATATAAAACTTCTATTGTCAGCAGTTAGAACGTTTGAATGTTACACTGAAATAAAAGAGGCCTACTTTGATCAATCGTAAAGATGTTGTGTTACACCAGGACAATGCGCGGTTCCTACAGCAAGGATCACATTTACAAAGATTGAAGAGCCAGACTGGAAAAAAACTTCCACATCCTCCTTATTCTCCAGACCTTGCTCAATCTTATTGTCATCTATTCCAAAGTTTGAAGAACTATCTTGATAGAAAAGAGCTTGGAACACACGAAGATGTCAAAACTACGCTTTTTACATTCTTTTCCTCCAAACCCCAAGCATTTTATAGAAGTAGAATTCAGAAGCTTGTGAATCGTTGACAGGAAGTAATTATTAATAATGGAACATACATTATTGATTAAATAACATTAAATGCGTTTGAAATTCTTTCCCTTTTTCTGAACCTAAAATCGGACATTACTTAAGAGATGACCTGATAAATAATAATCAAGTCCATTGTACAGCTGTGTGCTTAACAAGAAACAAATTAACCTGAATTGCAATTCTCTACTGGTTTCTTTAACAAAATTATTGTGATATTCTGAACAAGTGATAGATTGGAAACTGATTATTATTACTTTATGTTTTACTTTATTTGAAGATTAAGCTTTCTTTCATTGTGATAATTAAATATTTCTGCTTTTATATCGGTTTTGGTTCATATTAATCAATATAAGTATTATTTTCTGTATTGTAACGCACGCCATTTTTTTATTTATTAATCTACCCACATAAAGTGGTATAAACAAAAATACATGAGTGATTCAAGACTTCTCATGAAAATGACCGTACTTATCTGGATAGTAAAGAAATATTATACAGGCCTCACTCATTCATAAAATGGAACCTGAGACGCTTTGATAAGTTAATAAAAAACACACATGTAGTACCAGTGTACTTATGGCAATAAATATTTTGTTTTTATAGATAACTGCGATTAATGCTAGGCCCAAAATATATACAAAATATGATACTGGTAGTGGTACGAAACTTAACGAACAAAAACGTGTATAAAAAGAAAGAATTCTACAAATTGTTAGAATTACAAGTCTATAGATGGCGCCACAAATATATATTCGATGTTGAGGGACGTATATCGATAAAAGGAATCTCGCTGAATAGTGGGTTAGAATATATAAGTGGTTTTACGTACGTTTAGGAAAATGTCTCTTGACGAGGTAAGAGTTGGAAATTTTTCTTTATTGTAAGTATAAGTTTCACGATTTTATTTACAGATCACTGTAAAATTTGTGGAAATATATATATTTTACTTGAACAGGAAAATTGTACTTAAATTTTCATGTATTAATTGGTCCGTTTACCTTGAGAAATAGCGTGCTAGTAGTAGTACGCATTTACCTTTATCGGTCGTAATTGTTTATGTACCTTCATGACAAAATACCAAAGCTCGTCCTTAATAAACTAAGAGTAGCTTTTTCATTTCATTCTTACATGTTTGAAGAGTATGAGCTTACGCGAGTAATAAATTTGACAGTCATTATTGAATATTTCTAAAAGTCGAAACGTTCCCATGTGGCAGTTCAATTGTTAGTAATATTTTTTTCCATAGCTTAGAAAAGAATTTGTATTTATTGGTGGCGTAATTTAAAGGATTAACATTATGAAAACAATAATACATTAGTGTTACACAAAATACATTAAGATACTTTATATTCTTTGAAATCATCATTTTAGGTTTTACAGTAGTTACTTTGCGTAGTGTTTTGGCGACATTGAGTAATAGTAATGATAGTAAAAATGTCTGCATCACCGAGTTGTATGACTGCTGCATTAAACACCTGGTGGGAGAAACAAAAGTTGAGTATTTTGGTTGAGATATAAGTGACCGATAAAGCTATGTATTGGGGTTTGGAAAGTATTTATAGAGTAAATCTATGATGGAATTGTTAAATTGCTAATCGAAATAGAGCGATTTAAAAGAGGTATTGCTCTTCAGGATAAATAATATTGGGCTATGTATAGAAGTACTAGTAAGTTAAAAACGTGGAAAGGTGATATTTTCGACAAATTTCTTAATTGTTGTTATATTGGTTATTGTACTTCATATAGGAGGAGAAGTAAATAATTTTAGTGAATATAACGGTTGAGTGAGGTGTAAGTGTATCTTGAGACAAATAACTTAACAATTTGCAATTCATTTTTTAAGCAAATTTCGAAATGATTTAATGGTATCGTAATATAGTATAGTAATGATCATATGTTGTATGTTTTTATCAACAATTGTACAATAAAAAGAATTGAATACACATGATAACATTGAAATATAATGTTATAATGTATAACATTTGTACAGTCGTAAATACGTTCATTTATGTATAAATGCATAAAAAAATATTGCATGTTAAATAATGGGTTTACATCCATAGATGCAATACTGAGAAACGCAACCAAAATACCTTCTACATTTTAAATGTGAAGTTTCGGTTGTTAATATGTTTGGATATAAGGGGGAATTATTTCATAGGTGTCTTTCTGCCCCTCTTTTTGTCGGGCTGCCCGCACAGTTTGATTTAATAATATTGTTTTATTTCAATGAAGAACTTTTATCCCAGATTGATTGACCTGAGACTTTTACAGAAATTTAATAAAGCTGCTGAAGACGTGAACAAGTTGAAGAGCAGGCCTACAGACGAAGAACTACTGGAACTGTATGCGTTATACAAGCAATCAACCATTGGGGACTGCAACACAGGTAAAGTCATTTCTCAGAAACTGTGATTTTTATTCTCCCATAATATATGATGATACAAATGCTATACTACTTATGTTAATGTAAGTTGTTTTTTTAATATTCTAGATGTATTAAAAATGTATTTGTATTAATTCGTTTTTAGGATACCCTCTTATCCATTTCTAATTTGTTTATTTTGAATAGAATACTTAATATATAGCTTAAGTTATGCTACTTTAATGCAGAGAGAATATTTTCAAACTGTACAAAGTAATAAAGTGATAGTTAGAAAGAAATTTCTTATTTCATTTGAAAAGTGATGCATGAAATATTAAATATAAGACAACGTTAATTTAAAGTGTGAAAATTTATCCAACATTTAAATACCAACTGGCTTGTAGGATCATAATTGTACATTATTTGCCTTTCTAATATTGTTGTGGATTAAATTGTAAATGTCATTTTTAATGTCAAAAATTAATCAAGGTCTGAACTTTAACCTCATAGCCATTTGTAGCTACAGTCACTGAATGGAGTTGACCAAGAAATGTGAAAAGAAAAAGACACTGCTGGTATTGCAAACAGCTTTGGAGCCAAATTAAATGTGAATCACTGATATGTTTCATAAACTGTATTAAATGAAGATTTAGGTTCTGTTACTTATTTGAGAAATGAATTTTAATTACAGAAGCACTGCTTCTGAATTACTTGTATAAAAGTTGAGAGTCAGCATAGAAATACTACAAAAGTCTAAAACTAATTAGCGAAATAAAATTTACGAAAGGTTAACTGCAATAATGTAAGAAATATTAATGAATATTATCTCTATGGTTGGCCAAACTTCAAATATTGCAACTTAGTGTATAGTGTTGCTACAATTGTGTTTAAAAGAACTTAATTAACTGTCACTTTTATAACATGCTAACAGCTGTGGTGGTCAAAATTGTGTAACTTGAGAAAATTTAACACAATTTACTTTCATACAATGTTTATTTAAATTATAATAACATCATTAACTATCAGGTTAAAGTGTTTGAAACATAGGTAAGCTTGTACGATGTGTATTGTCTTTATAATATTCCATAAGGTGAAGAAAAACTTAAGTTTTATTTGTACAGGTATTAGTTTATTTGTTACTTACATTTTTTCTATATTTGTTTTAAAATTAATTTTTGATGTGTACAAAGAATAGTTTCAAGTATTTACTGATGAGGTGAAGTAAATATATTTTTCTGTCTTTCAGAACGACCTGGTGTATTAGACCTTAAAGGAAAAGCAAAGTGGGACTCGTGGAATTCCAAAAAAGGTATGTTTAATGATGTATAAACATTCTTGATGCTTTAAAGTGTAGTTATGTGTAAGAACTTGGTTTATATAATTTGGTTTAATGTCTGTTTAACAGTGTTTAATCTTAAACTCAGTGTTAATTTGTATTGAACTTTGTTGCAAGTTCTTTATACTAGTAAATTGAAATGCTTTTCCAGAATGTCTCATAATTAACTTCTCACATGTTTACTTTTTTTTATTTAATTTGGAGGATGGTTGTTAATCAGACAGAGATATACTAAAAGCCATGATATGGTTTTTGTTAAATTTGAATAATGCATTTCTACCACCAGGACAGAATGTTTTGAATATTGATGGTTGAGCATGTTAATGAAATGTGTGGAAATTTTGGTGCATGTAAGTTTATTCTGTTTTTCTTTCAATTTCTGTTTGGTTATTGTTTTTCCTTCCATGTCAAAACTTGAAGAAATGCAGGATACTAAGAGGATGTTTTTAGTGAACTAAAATCTAATTTTGAAAGTACAACTACAGAAAAATTTAAACTTTTATCTAAATATTTCATTTCTTTCTCTTAAGAGGTTGAAAGTAATATAAAAATTATATTACGTGAACTCTTAGGAATATCTCAGGACTCTGCAAAGGAAGCTTACATCACAAAGGCTAATCAACTTATGGAACGTTATGGTGTGAACTGATGGAATCGCTCTTGGCTAGCTACATTTTCCTGTTGAGTGTGCTACCATTGCTACTATTTTTTCATAAAATAAAATGAAAATATGAGATTGGTTTAATTAAAAGCTTTGTTTTTCACTATAACTACAACACAGAATGTTTACAAAACTATTACATTTAACTGAAGGACTTGTTTATTGCACCATAAGGCTCTTGGAACTCAACATTTTATCATAAAATATTACTTATGACTAATTAGTTTATTTCTCACTATGTGAAAATATAACTTTGAAACATTTTACCTAACTTATCAATATTATGCACTTCATTATTTAGAGAAAAAAGTTTAGTTATACATTTATTTATTATTAGAAAACTGCAAACAAACCGAAGTTTCTGATTTATATCTTTCATAATAAGTATGCAATCTGTAATCAGTTTTTAAATAGTAAAACTTAAACATGAGTAATAATATTACAAGTTTGTAAACCCATGCTTTTAACAAGTTTTAACAAAATGTTTAAATATCTTTTTATTTGAAAAGTAGCTACAATGAATTAAAGGGTTAATTTATGGGTCATGTTCAAAGTTTTATAGATTTCCAAGTGAAATATTTTTAATTCTAAAATAGTATGTAATAAAAACAAACTCTTGTTTCATAGAGTCTCATGATATTCTGGTTTCTGATTATATTTCTTCTCTGTTCTTTGTTGAAAGGTTTTTTTCAATTCTATATAGAGATAGCCAATAAAAAATGGCTGCAAATGTACTATTAAGAGTGTTTGAATTATGTATATTTTTTTTAATAATAATAAGGTGAAAAGCTGGTGCTAATATTGAAACCTATTCTAACACATGATGAAAGTATAAAAATGTGTCAATGAAAACTTGAAGATAAAGCAAACAACAGTTTTATATTTTTTTTAGTGTCAATGATGAATTTAAAAATTTTAAGATGAGTTTAATTTGGGATGACTCTGTGAACATTTGCCTGGTATAATGAAGATACTACAAATGCAAAACGTTTCTGCGATGTCTGACCTCTTGAAGGCTAATCAAAAATGGTAAAAAAATTTGGCAACTTAATTTTATCTGCTTTAGACAGTTTTAAATCATTACAGGTGAGTTTACTGTCAGAATAACTTAAATTAATATTGAGTTCATGAATATTGCGTCCATAACCAAATCCAGCTTATAACATACTGGTTATGTTGAAAGCTTATCTGGATGTTATTGGTATTATTCAAGGAAAGTCAGTAATGATATTTACTTACCTTGGGATTAATTTTATTTTCATAACCTGTATGTTAAATGTACACGTCATACAATGCCTTTTTTAATTTTACAAAAATTCAAAAGAACACAGAGCTAAGTAGAAGATTGAAACTAAATTTTCAGTTTGATTAATCTCGCTTAGTCTTGACTTTAACTTTTGCCTCTCAAAACGGATTCGGTCAATTTGACTGACCATATGACCTTTTTGCTTTTGTTTGAAGTCTTTGTAGGTTTGTTTCCACTAACTTTCAATGTAGTATGCATATTTTCACAAAATTTGGCACACTTTCAGTAAACATTAAGTCATTCAAAAACATAAAATCATATTTTAGTGAAGTATATTTAATAAACTAAAAAAAAAAATTTGACCATGAATATATTTAGTTTCAGGTACGTTATATTTTGCACCCGCATGTCCTGTGCTCTAGGACCGACCCTGCAGATAGCCCTTTAATAGCTTTGTATAAACTTCAACAGACCTATCTGGACTTCTGGAGTATCACGTACACTTTACTAAAAGTTCGGTAGTAATGATACCTGTCTCATGTTTTTGTTGTCAAACGTTTGTTTGTTCTCACAACGACTCTGCAACCACGTTAGCTTCTAAAAGTTAGTAATAAATTGAGTGCAGATCGTGCTGCTGGCAATGTACACTGCAGGGCTGTAAGCAAGACACAAAGTGATGGCCTACCCCGGTATTCGGTAATTAAAACAACAACAATCGCCTATCGTGAAGTTACGTAACCATCCAACGGCACATAAATATATGTTAGAACTACTTCTGGGGCGAACCAGCTTTCAAATTCTAAATAGACTTAAAGCAACGCAACAATGTATACAAGGTTAAGACCGATCGTGTATGAGAAATTTGTACAATAAATTTAAGATAATTTTACAAAGCAATACCATTAGAAGTACAACGACGTTTTATCAAATGAAGAACCAAAATCTTCAATATAAAACCTTGTAAAAATCAATAACTTTATTTATGAAAGTAATAATAGTAAAGAAAGGTATATCGTTACATTTTTAGTCAACAGAAGTGGGACAGAAAAAATGAAAAACTTAACTTTTTTTAAAAGTTATTAGGTTTAGCTTTTGTTTCTTTGCATTCTTTTTGGATTTATTTTTCTGTTAATAACGACAATTAATTATTTACAGATAATTCATTTAACGTAATGACTACGTGTAAAAAGAAAACTCCTCGTAATATTGTTACATTTTAATTCACCAGTACTGGTACAAAAAATATTAAGTCTTTACTCATGTACTAGTGTAAAATAAAACGACTGTTTTCCAAGAGGCGTAACAGGGCCAAATGGGTTAAGGCTCCTAATTTTAGGGTCGCAGGTTCGAATCCCCGTCGCACCAAACATGCTGGCCCTTTCAGGCGTGGGGGTGGTATAATGTGACGATCAAACCCACTATTCGTTGGTAAAAAAGTAGCCCAAAAGTTGACGGTGGATTGCAATAACTAGCTGCCTTCCCTCAAGTCTAACATTGCTAAATTAGGGACGGGTAACGCAGATAACTCTCATGTAGCTTTCCCCCAATTCTAAAAACCAACAAACAAGCTTTCCGAGGAAAGCCTGACGGTTGTTATTATTTACTAAAAGTTGTGTCTGCCGGAGGATATTTATCAAAGTCGAAAGCAAAGAAAATTAAGTTGTGAAAAAAACAACATTACAACTAGTTTACTTTAAAGACGTAGTATTTAGGCACGCTGAAAATTGAGGGATGATTTTTACGTAATCGCAAAACGCAATTTTCGAAAATGTTATGCAAGGAATAACTAAAGCTTTGTTTGTTTGTTCTGGAATTTCGCACAAAGCTACTCGAGGGCTATCTGTGCTAGCTGTCCCTAATTTAGCAGTGTAAGACTAGAGGGAAGGCAGTTAGTCATCACCACCTACCGCCAACTCTTTTACCAACGAATTGTGGGATTGGCCGTAACATTATTCACCCCCACGGCTGGGAGGGTGAGCATGTTTAGCGCGACGCGGGCGCGAACCCGCGACCCTCGGATTACGAGCGCACGCCCTAACGCGCTCGGCCATGCCAGGCCAATATTACTAAAGCAAAATCGACAAAGAAAAGCATAAATTAACAATAACTCGGGCCTGGCATGGCCTAGCGCGTTAAGGCGTGCGCTTCGTAATCTGATGGTCGCGGATTCACGCCCGAGTCGCGCCAAACATGCCCTCCCAGCCGTGGTGGCGTTATAAAGTGACGGTCAATCCCACTATTCGTTGGTAAAAGAGTAGCCCAAGAGTTAGCGGTGGATGGTGATGACTAGCTGCCTTCCCTCTAGTCTTACACTGCTAAATTAGGGATGGCGAGCACAGATAGCCCTCGAGTAGCTTGGTGCGAAATTCCAAAACAAACAAACAATAACTGACTGATTTCTTACTCGAATGGCATAACGGTAAGTCTGTTGGGTTATAATGCTAAAAAAAACCAGATTTTATACTCGTACTAGGAAAAGCACAAATAACCTACTACATAGCTTTATGATGAAAAATTAGTTATTCTCAAACTGCTGTTTCTTGTTGGAGAGGATTTTTTAAAACATTTTTGTTGGACAAAGACGAGGTAAGAATCAATATTCGGAACTGTGAAAATATCTCATTTTTTTCTTATACGACTATATGTGTACCTGCATGAAGGACAATATGATAAAACATTTGATTAAACACATGTTCTAAAGTAATTATGGTATGATGAAATTGATACCCATCTCAATCCCGACGTATAATATTAAATTATTTTGGCCATTTATGCAGGCACTCAAATGTTTAGCAGTCTTTTCTGTGTTTCGAGGAACATTTACTTCAAAAGAGCTTCTTTTGAGGTTGTCTTGTTCTTTCCTTGTGTAAGTCCTCATTTATAAGTTAAAAAATAATATAGTGTTAAACACAAGAGAAAGCCAATGATAGTTTTCAAATGAGGCCCCAAACTCGAACGTTTTAGAATAGTCCACTGTTTTTTTTTCCGAAAGTCATTACAATTTTTTTAAGTGAACGTGAGCCCCCCAGTGGCTCAGCGGTATGTCTGCGGACTTACACGCTAAAATCCGGTTTCGATACCCGTGGTGGGCAGAGCACAGATAGCCCATTGTGTAGCTTTGTGCTTAATTCAAAATAACAAGTGAACGTGACTATTAACTTTTTAATGAGAAAAAGCCAATAACCGTGTATAAAACAAGACAAAGCCTATAATTTGTGTACAACATGAAAGCCGAAAACCAAATGTAAAACAAAATATTAAAATTGTTACTTATTATAATTTATCATGAACGAAGTTCTGGTTTATTATGTTACGTATTACGATTTCAAGTAACCGGAAATTTGAATTTGGATGTTAATTGAATGTTAATATGTATCAAATTTATGATATTTGCCAACAAGATTGGCGACACACAGTTTTATATCTTAGCACAAATGTATTTTAGTATACAAACAGCAATACAATTTATGATAATGGTTATTGCAAACAGTTACGGTGTTCCCTCGCCACTTCGCGGGCTCGGCCGACCCCCCCCCCCCACACACACATATGTGTATATATATATATATATATATAAAATAATAAACATTAAATCTAAAATATAGCATTAAATACCATTAAAATATTAAAAATAAGTATAATTAATAGTGTAAAGAAAAAAACAGGTATATTTTGAGATATAAACATATATTTGAGTTTATAACAGCGTAAAAATGGAAACGAAGTGAAGGAGTGCTCACAGGAATGGGACAACGATATGGTTCGATCAGTACAATTTTGCAATAAAATAGAAGAATGATGACTCCTTATCAAATGATTTTCGATAGGCTAAAGAGGCAGAGAAAACAACTGCCAATAACAATGTTTTTCCAGCCGAGCAAGAAAGAAAGGGTACCGGTGGCAAGTACTGTTCCTGAAGTTGTAACGACCAACGAAGAAATTGCCGATTCATCTTCCACAGAAGAGGAAGTGGTGTCCCCCAAAAAGACACCACCTGCTGAAGATATGTAATTTTTAATTTTAAGGCTTAATATCTTAATAATTGTTCTTATTATTTCAGCAATAATGAACAGTATTGTAATGGGAGGGTTAAATAATTGTTCAGGGAGGGTTTTAAAAGTCTAAATGCACATAAATATATACGTAAAAATCGGCGATCCCACTTCGCGGAAAATCTTTTGGAACGCATCTACCGCGATACACGAGGGAACACTGTATTACAAATAATGATTCACATACAGAAGTTTTACAAACCATACCGAGTTTTCTATCTCGTCTGTGAATGTATGTTTTGGTTTACGATGGTTTACGACGCGCAAATTATTTTTATCGTGATACACATCACGTGACGGAAACGGTAACTAGTTCTATTCCCCACACACGAGTTCCTACCCCGACTGAAATGCCTAATATCCTCGTAGAAATACTAACTTCTGAAGTTAAACTGTTCGCAATGTTCGAAATCTATAAACGTTCCTGGTCAAATATCTGTATTTTTCCGATTAATATGTGTTTGTCACAATTTTTGCTTCCGAGGTTTGCACTATACTGACTGTACACTGTAGAAATTTTAATCTTTTTAACGACAAATTTTTTCCTCTTTATTCAGTCGTCTGATTTTTTATATATATTTTTAGAACTTTATCGAAAAATTTATTTGCACTCGTTCGTGCGCGAGTTTGAATGATGCTAAGAAAGACAATAGTTATTTTTTGCCAGGTTCTTAACCACTGAAACCTGAAATTCTTGTTCCTCTATGATGACCTGACAGTGAACTTTCTGAGAGAGAAAAAAAAAACTGTGGAAAAGGAATTGCTAATACAATTCAGTTCTGTTTTAACTTACTGACTTTCCATAACAGATCTGATTATTTTTTAAATCTGTTTTGAAATATTCAGGCTAAAAGCAAAAAGGGTAATTAGTTACGAACTAAGTTAAGTCTCCCGCTAATACAGCGGTAAGCCTACGGATTTACAACGCTAAAATCAGGGGTTCGATTCCTGTCGGTGGGCCCCGATGTGGCTTTGCTGTAAAAACACCCCTACACACACACACACACACACACACAATAAGTTAGGCGTGTCTAGAAATAGAATAATTTCTACTCTAACGCAGAATTTCACCTTCCACACATTTAGGGCCTGACAAGATTTTTGATGAAATACTATTGTAATACGTTATAAAATTTATTAAATGAAAGTTGGAGAAAACAGTGACTATTAAAGATGTTGTTTATCTTTATTCTCACGAATTCGTATACAATAAACGGTTCGGTAGAGCTTAAATATTTTTATAAATATCCAATATTAAGCACACTGATATGTTGAGAAGTACATATTAACTGAAAAAATACAAAAAAATTGTATAATAATAATAAAACTGGAATGTTGTTGTTTTAAATTAAGCACAAAGCTACACAATGGGCAATCTGTGCTCTGCTCACCACGGGTATCGAAACCCGGATTTTAGCGTGTAAGTCCACGGACATACCGCTGAGCCACTGGGGGGCGAAACTGGAATTTAAATAGTTATAATATTTATAGACATAGTCTTAATTATAAACTAAAACATTAAATAATATTAACTAATAATAGAATTTAAAGCAATATGCATGAATTTTACGACAATTTTTAGGCCTGTTGGGTTCTGACGCTTCGCCGGCTTTTTGTGTTTAACCCGTAACGTTGAACTAAAACAATCTTATTGTATATTGTTTTGACTTCGAAAAATACTGACTACGAAGAACATGTTGTCTTAACTATGAAAAATCGTTTTATAACAACAATAAAAAGAAAAAAAATTAAAAACTTAACATAGAAAATTGGATTTATTAACTTGTTTCTACAACAATATCAGGCCAGGCATGGCCAAGTGTGTTTAGGCGTGCGACTCGTAATCTGAGGGTCGCGGGTTTGCATCGCCATCGCGCCAAAAAAGCTCGCCCTTTTAGCCGTGGGGGCGTTATAATGTTACGGTCAATCCCACTATTCGTTGGTAAAAGAGTAGCTCAAGAGTTGGCGGTGGGTGGTGATGACTAGCTGCCTTCCTTCTAGTCTTACACTGCTAAATTAGAGACGGCTAGCACAGATAGCCGCGGTGGACTCAGCAGATAGCCTGATGTGGATTTGTTATTAGAAAACAGTTTTGAAAGAACTGAAATTGGAAAACCATGTATTCATGCATCTTTGGCCGTAAAATAACCACAAAATCTGTGCTAACAAAAACAATTTCACTGTATAAAAATATTGCATTATGAATCATCTTGATAATAAATGTGTAAAGAAAAACAACTTGTTAGGGATAAAAGAAAGACGTCACTATGAAACCATATTGACTTTGTCAAGGTTACTAATAAATCAGAGTGACTCTGACCAACAGAAACGTGTTAAGTAGGGTCTAGCGGGGGCTTAGCCCCAGGGCCCATTGGTAATTTTATTCCATGTGAAATTACATGTCATGTACGTAGGCTTATCATACGTTTCGGTTTGAGGGGATCAGTTCCCGTGTCACGTTCGATTTATTAATCTGTCCCGATTGACAGTGAATTGTCTTGGAATGTCCCGGTTTTTGATGAAAAGGCATAAACTTCAAAAAGAAAAGAAAAAAAATGTTAAAATATGCAAAGATTCCTCTCTTGGTGTAGACAAAAAATAGTTTTTAAGTGTTCATTTTATTAGTTGATGGATAGAGGGAGCTGTAGCATGCACATTTTCTAAGGTATTGCATCAGACGAAATTCACAGACGACTGATACGGTACATGTAAGAGCATAAAAGCTTTGTTTTTTGAATCTCGTGTAAAGCTACTCGAGGGCTATCTGCGCTAGCCGTCCCTAATATAGCAGTGTAAGACTAGAGGGAAGGCAGCTAGTCATCACTACTCACCTTCAAATCTTGGACTACTCTTTTACTAACGAATAGTGGGATTGACCGTAGCATTGTAACGTCCCCACGGCTGAAATGGCGAGCATGTTTGTTGCGACAGGGATTCGAACCCGCGACTCTCAGATTACGAGTCGAACGCCTTAACCCATCTGGCCGTGTTGGGACAACGCGTAAAGGCAGCTGCACAAGCGGCGAGCGCCAGCAAGTGTTTGTGTTTTGTGATTGCTTTATTTATTACAGTATTTATTATATTAATCATACGGTTCACGCTGAATTATTTTTGTAATTCACTGTTGAATGTGCACTTCTTTTACCAGCTTTGGACATAATGATTAGGATTAATTTTTAAAACAAAATCAACTTTTGAACTTTGAGCAGCTACTAAAAGACTAGATGCTGAAAGTTCTAGAGTTGATGTACTCCTCAAAAACACTGTGTCTGAAGAGGGTGACTTGTTAATAGCTGCCAAGAAGCAACCTTTACTTATCACAGTGCTGTCCATAACAAAAGCTTTAAAATAGCTGATTGCTCTTCCAAACTGGTAGCAAAGTTATTTGAACCAAAGCTCAATTCTACCAGAACGAAGAATGAGGCTATTATTGTGAATGAAATTGTTACTTTAATAGCAGAGGAATTGAATAGAGACTTAATACGAGTCATCTTATTAGAGGTCCATTTCGTTTCACTTGCAGAAGATGCTTCAAACTGAAAAGATGTCAAAATTATACTTCATGGTGCGATATTTTTTGCCAGAAAAAGGAGTGAAAATAAAACTTTTAGACTTTCAGTCGGTTCCTGGAGTGACATCAGAAGTTTTGACGAATTGCTTGAGATCCATTTTTAAAAAAACATGATTTATCAGAAAAAAAATGTTGCTTTTTGTGGTGACAACTGCAATACAAATTCTGGAGGTGTAAAGAGAAAGGGGGAAAAGTGCATATAGTTCATTTAAGAAGGAACTTGGCAGAAATATTGTGGGTGTGGGTTGTTGTGCACATACTGTACATAACTGTCTCCAAACTGCAACTGATGTCCTTGTTGAAGTGGAAAGCTTGGTGGTCAAAATTTACAAATATTTCTATATTTTCATTGTGCGTGTTACACACCTAAAATAATTCTCTGAGTTTGTAGAAACTGAGTAGAGGAAGGTTCTAGAATATGGAAATACACAATTTCTGTCTTTGTTACCAGCTGTTGAGAGAATTCTCCAGATTTATGAAGAACTGAAGTCATAAGTTTGTTCACAAGAACAGTGCCCATTGTTGATAAAAAGCTTTTATGAGAGTAAATGTGGAGAAATGTATCTATGGTTTGTTCATGGAAACTAGGCTTGTTCAACAAAGTGATTTTATCCATGGAGAAAACAAAAGCAACTGCAAGTGACACTGTTGCAGAACTTAATGAGTTGAAAACCAACCTGAAAGAAAGACGAGATAATAACTTTATTCCCTTTGGTGCAAAAAACAACAACAGAAAAAATACTCTGTACTAGAGGAAGAGAGATGATGCCAGGTAGACTTAATTAGGAAAGAATTTATCAGTTTTTATGATTGCTGCCTGTCTTGTATTGAGCTGTTGGAAAACAGTTTTGGTGGTGGGGAATACTTTGTTTG
The DNA here is from genome assembly GCA_011833715.1 of Carcinoscorpius rotundicauda. NCBI lineage: Eukaryota > Metazoa > Arthropoda > Merostomata > Xiphosura > Limulidae > Carcinoscorpius > Carcinoscorpius rotundicauda. Next base: position 9,256,952 of record CM022406.1, on the reverse strand, counting down.
GATAAAAAAACAGTGATAAAGACGCAGTTGCTGAAAAAATTAATGAAACACTTGGAAATGCTTCCATCAATGTTTATGATCAGTTTGATCAAGTTGTTCTTGTTAAGTCCTTCTGGTCGTCAAACTGTGACGAGTGGAAAGCAAAAGAAATAGGCCATGAAGAAAAATGTGTAGAACTTTTCAACCACTTCAAAAATTAAAGTATTTCTGTACCTAATCTCATACAAGTTGTGGAGCACATTTTTTGTTTACGAAGCACTTCTGCCCCTGTTGAAAGAGTGTTTTCGGTGATGAGTAGCATTTGGTCTGAAGAAAGAGATCTAATGAATAAATCAACAATAAAAGGACTGTTGCATTGTAAACTCAATATTGACTTGAGTTGCTTTGAGTTCTTTGAAAAATAAAAATTCATAAAGATTTTCTGAAAAAGTTCATTCAAATGCAAAATACGAATGGTCACAAAAAAGTGTTCAGTGAAAAATTAATGATATTTTGTTGATCTTTACCTTGCTGAATTTAAATAAATATTAGAGATATAAACTACCAGTATTTCTTTTCTTATGTGGCAGCATTAAAGCTTAAGGGGAGTTAGGTTATGAAAGCACTTCTTCATTGTACAAGTGCCAGTACCTGTAATAAAAATTGACAAGTGTTCCGGTTTGAGGCTTGGAAATTATGGTAAGCCTGGATCTAGGACACACGTAACCTTAAATCCGCCAATATTGACCAAATGATTAAAGATTCGTTTGTAGTTTGTATGGACGCACCAGTTATATGATGAAGACTATTCTGTTGCTTCTGAGCTGTATGAAGAGTTAGTTACTAGATTTGGTTTACTTATTTGTGATGACTACATGTAGCGTCAAAATCATATGGGTGTGACACTTCACACTCGCATTCGCGTAACTAAGTTAAGGTACATTAGGTTTAAATGTAATTAAGTGATTGACCAGAAAATAACTGACCAAGAAAAATATCCATCCATTCATTCATCCACCCACTTATCTATCTATTATTTAAATACACGACAAAAACTAGAAACACCCTATGGTTGTTAGAACTCTTCATGTATTTATAGAAGGATATTGGTAAGTTCCTGAAATATATGCGGAAGAATTAAGTTCCTTTCCCTGAGAAAATCCTTAGACATAAAGCACGTGGTCTGCCACCTACTGTTTTATATACTTAATTAAAATTAAGTGATAACCGACGTGCTGAAATAACACTTGATACTGTTTCTTTAGTGTAAAAGTTGTTCAATTTGGGTCACTAAAGCACCTATTATCAGGTTTTACAACTGTACTTTTTCAAAGTCAGTTAAGTTACGTTTCTTAAAAGTTCTATGTTGCTTGACAACTAACACTGAATACAGCTACATGTGTTCAAATAATACAGATCACTAGCTTAAGAGGCCATTGAAATAATATTTTTGTAATCTGTTGAAGTTATAATTTATTTAAAGTTTGAGGAAGGATGGAACTATTTAAGTGTTTTAGTTTTTACTTTTTGTCGATTCCTTTCAGTATGAACACAATATTTTTGACATTGAAAAATTAACGTTTTATATTGAAATATACAAATATATATATATATATATTCGCAGATTCGTATTAAAAGTAGGCCTGAAAAATAATTTTATACTTATATTTTTAAGTGTAATGATAATTAAGAGTTTAGATGGCAACTAAATTAGCTGTAATAGATAACTTAGTTGCCATCTATACTCTTAATTATTGTTACAGATAAAAATATAAGCATAAAATTATTTTTTCAGGCCTATTTTAAATACGAATCTGTGAATATATATATATATATATATATACATGCACAGTGGTACCTCCCTTCTCGAACAATTCGGTTTTCGAACATATTGTTTGAGAAAAAAATGTCTCAGTTGTCGAATATAAACTCGGTTCCTGAACCAAGCTGTTGTGGCCCGAATCCCCGAATCAACCAGACTGATAACCCGAACGACCCTGTCGCTCAGTCCACACCCCGCTAAAATCTGCTATGAAAGTTCTCGTTTTTTTTCTCTAAATATTATGATTAAACAAGTCACCATGGGGTTAAAGAAGGATAATGAAAACAGCAAACCAAAAATAAAAGTTGTTAGAGCCACGATAGAGGTGAAAAGAGATCTCATAGCGAAGTATAAGAGTGGTGTTCGCGTGTCTGACCTTGCCACACAGTTTGGTATGGTGAAGTATACAGTCTGCACCATACTGAAAAATAAAGAGGTCGTCAAAGGAGCTGGCGTTGGAAAAGGAGTGACAGTGCTTACGAAACAAAGATCACAAACAATGGAAGAGGTATAGAAACTGTTGTTGATTTGGGTAAACGAAAAATACTTAGCTGGTAATAGCATTTCTGAGACCATCATTCGTGAGAAAGCAAAGCAGTTTCATGTTGACCTCCTGAAAAACACCCCTGGAACGAGTGGTGATACAAGTGATGTCTTTAATGCTAGTAGGGGTGGTTTGAAACATTTAGGAAGAGAAGTGGCATACATATTGTGGTGAGACATGGGGAGGATGCCAGTTCTAACAAAGATGCTGCTGATAAATTTAAGGACTATGCAGAAGCTGAGAGTTTTATTCCCCAATAAGTGTTCAACCGTGATGAGACAGGCTTCTTTTAGAAGAAAATGCAAAAGAGGACCTACATCACCAAGAAGTCACTGCTAGGACACTAGCCAATGAAGGACAAGCTAACTATTGTTATGTAGTAATGTATGTGGTGACTTGCAACTTAAGCCTTTGCTTATATACCATTTTCAGAACCCGAGGATTTTAAAGAAAAATAATGTCCTGAAAAGTAAACTAAATGTCATGTGGAGGACAAATAGTAAAGCATGGGTAACCAGGAAATTTTTTATGGAGTGGGTCCATGAAGTGTGTATCCCAAGTGTAAAGAATAACCTCACGGAAAAACAGTTGCCACTCAAGGCCCTTCTTGTGATGAACAATGCACCTGCTCACCCACCAGACTTGGAGGACGGGTTGGTGGAGGAGTACAGTTTCATTACAGTGAAGCTCTTGTCCCCTAACACGACTCCTTTCATTCGACCTATGGACCAGCAGGTCATATCAAACTTTAAAAAACTCTACGCCAAAGAACTGTTTCAAAGGTGCTTTGAAGTGGCCTCTGACACAGAGTTAATCCTCAGAAAATTCTGGAAAAATCACTTTGATATCTTCCATTGCTTGAGAATCATAGATAAATTCTGGAGGGAAGTGTCTTTGAGAACCATGAACTCAGTCTGGAAGAAATTGTGGCCAGACTCAGTAGCAGATAGAGACTTTGAAGGTTTTCAGGCTGAGTCTGTTGTCGAGGATATTATCTCACTATCATTGTGAATGTTGATGATGTGGAGGAGTTGGTGGAAGACCACAACATTGAGCTCACCACGGAAGAACTCCAAGACCTTCAGAAGGAGCAGCAACAGAAGGCAACTGAGGAAGTGTCTTCAGGTGAGGAGGAGGGAAGGGAGGATGTTTCTAGTTCACTAATCAATAAAATGTGTGGAAAATGGGGAGAGTTACAAAGTTTTGTGGAAAAAATTCTCCCTGACAAAGCTGTAGCAAACCGCAGCGTAAACCTTTTCAATGACAATGAAAATTTTAAAAATTTTAAAATGCAGGCAGAAACGAACTTCATTAGACAAGTTTTTAGTGAGAAAAAGGTCCAGTGAGTCCCAAGCAGGTTGTAGCAGTGCAGAGAAAGAAAAGAGAAAGAACCCCAAAAGGAAAGTTACCTGACGTTTTTATAGAAGGTGACTCCTCTTCCAAACAATAATAACCTTCCTTCTCTCCACGTTCCTCACCACCTTTTACTTACGCCATCAGCTCTCTTCAGCACAGGTAAAGTGAGGTTAAATTTTCATTTATTGTTTTGTTTATTGTTTATAATTTTTATGCTTGACTTTATGCATGTAAGTATTATTATACAGATATAAATAAGTAATATTTTTACTTAAAATGCTTCATAATGCGTAATGTTTGGAGGTCTGTAACGGATTAATTTGATTTACAATATTTCTTATGGGAAAAATTGATTCGGATTTCGAACAGCCTTCTGGAATGGATTAAATTCGAGAACCCAGGTTCCACTGTATTTAATTCGGCTAATGTGCTATTGATTGGGGCATAATTTAACACTGATGCCGATAGATGACGCTACATACCATTAGAGTAGCTCAATGCATTAAATCAAATTTATTTATTTTTGCTGGTATATTACAAATGAAACGATCCGATAACAATTCAGTTTTGAAAATACAAACACTTGTAATAAAAGACATAAATTTGGGGCTATAATTTATATTTGATCGTATTAAGTGAAAACAACGGGGCGAACAGAGTTTGGTGGGAATTTATATTAATTTATTTGAGCATACGTTTTTCTTTCTGTTCTTTTGTTTTTTGAATTAAGCACAAAGCTACACAATGGGCTATCTGTGCTATGCCCACCACGGGTATCGAAACCAGGATTTTAGCGTATAAGTCCGCAGACATACCGCTGAGCCACTGGGGGGCATTTTATTTTCTTCCTTACGAGGCATTTATAACAAGTCTCCCGATAACTTATGTCTGCTTGTTTTTCGTCGATTGTTTGCGATAGTTGAAAAGTGCCTAGGAAAAATCAATGTTTTACTTTTGAACTACGCCTTATATATGAGACTGAAAATAGTTACTTATCAGCAATTAGATAAGTGAATGTTATATTTCTCACACGATTAAGACTTACTATAATTTCTGAGAAAAAACAAATATTTCATCACTAATTACTTCATTGTTTTCATAATCCATTCTTAATATGCCCACACTCAAGTTAATTAACTGACATGCTAGTTTGATAGTAACAAGTTGAGACATGCTTTCTTTTTCTTCTAATATCTTGTTTTTCAGCCATTTTTTAAAGCAAACTAAGAAAACGACAATAGACGCCTGTGACAGCTGAATGTATTCAATAAACAAGTTATCAGTTTTGACTCAACCTTAGGGCTGGAAAATTAGTGTTAGAAAGCTATGATGAATGTTAACGTATTGCACGGGTTAAAACTTTGAGATTCGATTGCCTGTTTTTAAATTTAGATTTACACGCAAATATACTCAAAGGTTATCTGTGCATAGTCGTCCACAATTTTTAAATCGATAGAGTAGAAAAAAGACAACAAGACAACATAAATCAGTTCAATTCTTTGATCGAACAATAGAACTATAAACGGAGTAATATGTTTTAAAGTTTTAGCATGCTAATATTTAAGTCGTATCCAGAACCCAAAGGATACACCCATTGTTTCCTTTGTCTATTAAGATAGTTCTGGCTGATTATTTTCAAATCGTCACTTCCTTTCTGTTATAAAAGAACAATAATAAAAGCAAAGCAAACGATATTTACTATATATCATCTGTCTGCTGTATTTTCAGCCAATCTTTGTTGGTGAAAAATTGAAATATTTGTACTTTGAAAGCCTATAACTTATATGTTTAAAGGTTATAAACACAAGTCATATGAACACTAAATTATTGGCTGTTTAACTTTTCATGCGCTTTTGAAGGTATCTTTAAAAGCGACTGTCAGTCTCAGAAATGGCGTCAGTGTTAAGTGGAGTGGTTCCACTCTACTCCTCTTATTAAAATCTCATTAAGTGTTATTTTTCACTCTCTCTGGAAAACTTGTTTGGTAAAGAGCGAGCAGCAGGAGGGCGCTTCATTACAACACAGGGGGTAGACAATAACTTACCGTTGAAGGTCCTATCTGCCTTAATGCAGTATATGTTTAACAGTGATGTATAACATTAGAATGAATTGGACTGTAATTTTTTTTATTGTTCCCAGTAGCGAAGGGACTCGAGCTATGATGGACAGCCAGAAGCTCCCCATTCTACAATGTTTGTATAATTACTTACCACCACTAAAATACCTCAACATAAAAAACGACTGATGTCTGTCCGCGATGGATACAGCCCGTTTAAACCCTAGATGTGATCCTAACTTACGAACAAAATGTTTTTTCCTTTTATCCTGAATTTGTTTTCCCCTTTCTTTTTAAAAAAACTTGCGTGATTCATAGGTGGGGATTTAGAAACCACACTTCCGACAGGGTAATAAAGTTCATTATTTAGAAACCAATGGATTGCAGAGGTTAATTATAGATGAATGGTAAACTTTAAATGATCTTTAACCTTCGCATTTGTTTATTTTTCTTCTGCATAACATTTATTTTTATTTTACAGAGACAACACTGACCTTCTTCTCAGAAGATGTTCATACCTCATGTACTTGATAAATCAAAATGAAATCTGTTACTCATGACAGCTCTACGATACGTTATCCTTAATATTTCATCACTAAAACGGAAACATTAAGTTGTTTTTTTGTGTGTGAAATAGGAGTAGCCCATCTGCTGTGACGTAACCATTGAGAGGCTAGGCATAAATATATAAACAAGTTTATATTTTTTGTGGATTATGCGAATATGGGGGGAAAATCCAAGTGTGGGGGCACAACGCCTGGGTTTCTTACAAACTTGCAGTGAGAATAATAATTTTATTTGTTAAATGAAGCTCTTTTATGTCCATTCTAACTATGTTTTATACATATGTAGGTGAAATTCAAATCGCGGCTACTGCGCCCCTGCCTACGCAGATAAGTAATTAGCAATCTTGAATTACTTCTGTTATTTATTGACTGGATATTTGATAGGCTATGAAAAGTCACGGACACAATTTGCAAAACAGAGATCGTTTTGCTTCATTAGTTAAAGTCGGCATTAACTTTATATTTCGTGTTTTGTTTACTTCACTAGCCCCCCGCTAATCTAGCGGTTAGTATATGGATTTACAACGCTAAAATCAAGGGTTCAATTCCTGTCGGTGGGCTCAGCAGATAGTCCGATGTGGCTTTGCTATGAGAAAACAACAACTTTTCTTCATTTCTTCACTGAAATTGGATCCTAATAACAGAGTATCATTTAACATTGATTGTTGAAAGGGCTTCGTTACGAGATACCTAGGCAAGTCTATTGGGCTTAAAGGCTAACATCGTAAGCTTAAAGCTTTACAAGGAACCCCATATTCGAATGGAGGAAAAACCTCGGTAGAAACGTCTCTAGCGTGTAATCATAACCAACAATTGTGTCTTCAAGTATACATCCAAGTTGGGTTTCGATACTTGTAGTGTAAATTGAAATTTCTATAATGTGATAATTTGCGTATTTATTTTGTCCAAACGCGACCAAGAGGTTAGCGCGCCGAAAATGTAAATATAAGATTCTCTGGTTTGTACTTTTTTACCGTAAAAACAACAACGATAAAAAATCACTTTCTGTGCTTTGGAATCGCAGGTAAGTTAAAATAGAAGCTTTGAAATCCCACAGTTCAGTTAGAGAAACGCATTGAAAATTAGCCTAGGACGGTTAGCACAGTTCAGTGAACATATACGGAACATCTTTAAGCCTATTTAATTAATAACATAACATCTAACTGTAACGTCCCCTAAAATCTCGAACCTGTTCACAGTCTCGCCCATAAGGAACTCTCACAGCAGTGGTTAATTGCAAAATCTATGTTAACTTGAAGATTACCTGAGAAGATCGAAACGTCGTTCTCTACTTTATTTTAATCAAAGTTTTAATACCTGTACTAAACGTATTTAGATTATATTTACAGGTAACTTTATTTTCAAGGTTAATCTGTTTTGTCACAAGCTTGACTTATGCAATAGGCTTCACGATCGTGTAACTAGTTTTGACAAGATGGCTGCAGAATAACAGGAAGATCTCATTTGTAGATTTAAAATAATTTGACTCACACGCTCAATATATGTATCTAAACATTTCTGTTGTAAGCATTTGTAATATTTAAATATTATCATTTTGGTTAAACATTATGAGTTCACTGTAGTAATGAGAAACAGTAGAGTTTAACTTGCTAAGCCTAATTTAAGCTACTCGTTAGAAATATGAAATAAAATCTTTGAAATCAGTGGAGTACAATTTACCATTGTCGGAATTTTAGGCTTTAGCTGTTACTGTGGACATGTGATTGTACAAACACCGGGGTTAGTGTGATAATATTGGAGCACACCACTTGAGGTGCAACATATATTACGTGTTTGGCAATAATAAGAGAGTTATAGAAATACATTAGTAACTGAAACAAGAAAGATAAGTTGTCATTACAAATCAGTATTAGCTTCTGCTCAGAACAAACTATAAACTTAGAGCGACACTACAAATACACCTGTTCTGAGCGTACATAATTAAACCTTCTCATATTTTGTTGCTTAAAAATATGAGGATGCATTGTTTTATAGGTTGGGTATTCTTGACATTTTCGGTCGTAAACCCCTTAATATTTTATAGCATAGGAAATTTAGGTTCGTCCTAATTCTTATAGTAAGCTAAGAATGTAAAACAACAACCACGGCATGGTCAGGTGGTTAAGGCACTCGACTCGTAATCTGAGGGTCACATTAAAGCTTTGCGCGAAATCCAAAATAAACAAACAAAATAAAAGAGTATACCTACCTTAATTATGGAATACACAAATGTTGGTGTCAACTGTTGTTGTAGGTTTAATGTTCGTTGAGGAAAATAACATCAGTATTTTATGTGAATAAACACATTCCTCTTTCCTCCTCCGAAGAAAACGTCAATAAAATGACTATGTGACTTCTCTTATGTAACTTTAGAGAAACCTGGTATTTAAGATACAGTGGTACCTCGGTTCTCGAACTTAATCCGTTCCAGACGGCTGTTCGAAAATTGAATCAATTTTTTCCAAAAGAAATACTGTAAATTAAATTAATCCGTTACAGACCTCCAAAAATTACGCATTATGAAGCATTTTAAGTAAAAATATTGCGTATTTATACCTGTGTATAAATATATACATGCATAAAGTCAACTACAAAAATTATAAACAATAAAAAAAACAAAAATTTAATTGCACTTTACCTGTGCTGAGGGGAGCTGATGGTGTAAGTGAAAGGTGGTGAGGAACGTGTGAAGTAGGAGGGTTATTATTGTTTGGAAGGAAAGTCACCTTCCATAAAAATGTCAGGTAACTCTCCTTCTAGGGTTCTTTCTCTTTTCTGCCTATTTGCACCACTACAACCTGCTTGAGACTCACTGGACCTTTTTTTCACTAAACACTTGTCTAATGAGGTTTGTTTCTGCCTGGCTCCCTCCCCATATCTCACCACATTATGTATGTCACTTTTCTTCCTAAATGTTTCAAATTACCCCGCACTGGCCTTAAAGGCATCACTTGTATCAGCACTCGTTCCAGGGGTGTTTTTCAGGAAGTCATCATGCAACTGCTTTGCTTTCTCACAAATGATGGTCTCAGAAATGCTATCACCAGCTAACTGTTTTTCGTTTACACAAATCAACAACAGTTTTTATACCTTTTTCATTGTTTGTAATCTTTGTTTCGTAAGCACTGTCACTCCTTTTGCAACATCAGCTCCTTTGACGACCTCTTTATTTTTCAGTATGGTGCAGACTGTAGACTTCACCATACCAAACTGTATAGCAAGGTCAGACACACAAACACCACTCTCATACTTCGCTATGAGATATTTTTTCACCTCTATTGTGGCTCTAACAATTTTTTATTTTGGTTTACTGCTTTCATTATCCTTCTTTGACCCCATGGTGACTTGTTTAATCATAATATTTAGAGAAAAAAAACGAGAACTTTCATAGCAGATTTTAGCGGGGTGTGGACTGAGCGACAGGAGCAGGTAAAAGGTTTTGGGCAAGCTTGGCGTGGGTCGAAATGGTTGAAGGGTCGTTTGGGTTATCAGTCGGGTTATTTCGGGGGTTCGGGCCACGACAGTTTGGTTCGGGAATCGAGATTATATTCGACAACCGAGACATCTTTTTTCTCAAATAATATGTTCGAAAACCGAATTGTTCGAGAATGGAGTCGTTCGAGCACCGAGGTACCACTTTAAACTGCTATATCTAACACTTGTTTAAGCATTATTTAGTTACGTCACCTAACATTTATTTATACGTTATCTACTTAGGTCACTTAACACTTGTTACGTCACCTAACACTTGTTTGCACGTGTTATCTACTTACATCACCTGACACTTGTTTACACGTGTTATCCATTTACGTCAACTAACACTTGTTTATACGTGATATTTACATAGGAGAAGCAAGTACGATTAAAAAAATTAATATTCAATTCTAAAAATATGAATGAAATAAGGAATATATTAAAATAAGATTATCAAAACATTGAAAATGTGAAGTATCGGAGGACTGAACATGTAGATCTGTTAGAATATCTAACATAGAAATTAATTATCAGAAGACTCAGTTTGTCGGACTGTTGAAAGATTAACTGCACATTGTTAAAATAATAAACAGACATTGTTAAAAGACTAACTAGACACTGTTAAAAGACTAACTATACATTGTTAAAAGACTAATTAAACATTGTTAAAAGACTAACTATACATTGTTAAAAGACTAATTAAACATTGTTAAAAGACTAACTAGACACTGTTAAAAGACTAACAAGACACTGTTAAAAGACTAACTATACATTGTTAAAAGACTAATTAAACATTGTTAAAAGACTAACTAGACACTGTTAAAAGACTAACTATACACTGTTAAAAGACTAACTAGACATTGTTAAAGTTCTAAGAGTTCTCTTGACAGCTCATGAACATAAATAAAGAATAAATTTCTCTTGTTTTCTTTTCATTGAGCGGTATGTTTTCACTGGTCAGTTTAAATGTCTTGTTTTAAATGGTCTAAATGTCCAAGAAGATTTATTTTCCGACAGGAACCAGTCCATAGAAGACTAGTGTAGAAGTAGGTTAGATTTTTAGCTAGGTTATTTATAAGTTTTTAAAGTATATATATATAAAAATTCCTAAACACACACACTTGTTTGAACTACACAATGAAATATTTAAATTATCTTCGACTCTTATTAAAAATTACTGAAAGAAATGGAGAGTTCGTTTACTAAAGAAATATATCTGGCCATTTGCTTCGACTAACGGCCACATTTTGATTTCATCAAATACAGCATGAAAGTGCTAAAGCACTGAAAAAAATAAAAAAGATAAAGTTTGATAACAGCAACAAAACAAAACGTTTTTATTTCTCAGTTTATTTCAATTCACATTTTCTTATAATTACGTAATCTCTGCTGTCTATATACAACAAGAAACTCAAAACGCTGTGTTTGAGAAGTATATAGATATTCCAAACTAGCTGGAGTATCCATCCTCTGGACGAAAGTTATGTAAATTCACGATTGATGAAAGTTTGTCTTAAGACATGAAAAGTTATATATAACTGTAACAAATACCCACAAAAACTGCAGAACACAACACGTGAAACAAAAAAATGTAAAAGTATCTTTCTATGGACTCAAACTTTCATGTCAAATTTGGTGAAGATTCGTGAAGAGGGGCGAGGTGGCAAAACAAACAAACAAAACCATAAAAACTTCAAACCTAAAAATTTGTGCTTATCTCGTTATGGACATAATGAACCTTCATATCGAGTTTGGTGAAGATCCATACACTGTGAAGCATTACATGGACATAAAACAGACGGTGCTGTGATATACGTGTGTGGATTTCTGATATGTCTGTAGGCGTATGTTGTGTTGAATGAGCATGCAGCAAAAGAAATATCTTTATTTGAACTGATTAACTTATACTAAGAGATGTGTGAAAACGAGTTATTAGGGCTAAGACATCTAATAAAAGGCGAACATTTAAAATTAAGTTTCATTCTTTTTCGTTGTTTTAACAGAATTCTCAACGACGCCTCACAAAACCTGAAAACAACAACAGTAACAAAACCTCCGTTCCTGGTAACTACGTGAGCAGGAATAATAAGTAGAGTAGAATAAAAAAAATCCCTGACTTAACAACATGAAGCAGATCCAACACTTCGGAACAAAAAGAAAAGAGTGTGGAACACAGAACCATATATATATATTTTTTTTGGTGATGATTCATCGACTTAACCCTAAGCTGGCAAAACGAAGACACGCATACGCACAAACAAACAAGATAAACCAATCACCAGAATAACGCAGACAAAGGACTGGAATCATATAACGGTGTATGATCATCATACATTGTTTTATGCTGCTGAGGGCTATGTTGTAAGTCGATATAACAAAAAGTTATATAACAAAGAGATATACCGACTTATAGTATAGAATCCCAGTAAGAAGTCATATCATAGATTCAAAACAGTTATACGATAAATCGTCACGACGAGTCATTGTAAAGCCACAGTAAGAAGTCACAATGAAAATTTATAACAAAAAGTTAAGTATTATAGAGCATAACAGGAAGTTATCAGTTAAGATCAAACGATATTTTTTTGAAATGATAAATAACCGCTTAAACGAAGTTGATGATACTAAAATAACTTGTTATAAAATATCATTCAGATGTGTTACTAACTTATTTTAATTTTCATCCACATGTGAACGAATCTTAGGACATTGTCAATACATATCATTAATTCTCTTAAATGAATAACCAATATAATAGTCAACAACTCATATTGTCAAAATAAGTGACGTTTTGTGTATAGATGGCGCGACGATACAGCTATAAGTGGAGAACAACTAGGCGTAACCCATGTAGATAATGCTGTGTATATAGATGGTGTGATGATATAGCCACAAGTAGAGAAGAAGAACTAAGTTGTATGATGATGCTGTATAGATAGATATGGCGTAACAATACAGGTACAAAAGCGAGAAAAGAACAATTGAGCTATATAGTTATAGCTGTTACGTCACGCCCTCTCTCTACATAGAATTATCTATCCTAGTTTGTTTGTTTTGAATTTTCGCGCAAAGCTATACGAGGGCTATCTACATTAGTCGTCCCTAATTTAGAAGTGTAAGGCTAGAAGGAGGGCAGCTATTCAGCACCACCCACTGCCAACTCTATGGGGTACTCTTTTACCAACGAATAGAGGGATTGATTGAAACATTATTAGGCCCCAACGGCTGAGAGGGCGGGCATGTTTGGTTTGATGTGGATTCGAACCTGCGACCTTCAGATTACGAGTCGCGTGTCTTAAGCACCTGTCCATGCCGAGCCTTTCACGTACGGACAGAAAATACTTCCAGGGGCCGTCGCAACCATACCCCTAGTGTGACAGTAACGAATTTTTAAAAGAACAACAGCGTGAAGATCAGGTAGTTTATAGTGATGTTCATTATAACTAAAGAAAGAAAGAAAGAAAACCGAGCAATATCAACTAAGTTACTATTTGTGCTAGGTGTCGCTATGGGTGGAAAGTTGAAGGATGAAAGATCACTCTATTAGGAGTACGTTAAATATCTCGTCATACAATCGATGCTTAGTTATTAACGAAGTACGAATCATCCAGTAAAATCTCATTCGTGCTGTGAAATGGGCGTTTGAGGAATGTTCTCTGCATATGACAGTCTATTTGTTTTCGTACGTAATTCGTACATACGGTGAGAGAGATGTAACATTTATTGATATAGCACAAATGCATTTGAAGCAAAGTACTTAATGCCTGTTTCGATCGAGCAAGAATTAGTGTTCGAATTCCATAAGGACCCGTGATTAATGACCCTTATTTCTGGCAGATGAGATTTCTCCGACGAAGGAAAACTCATTTTCATACTAATTGTCTATTATTCTGCTCTTTCTTGCAAAACTAGAGTTTTCTTTTAATGCCCCTCTCCCCAAAGGCGGTACGACGTGTGTTACATAGTCTATGAGTTTAAAATGAAAAAAACAAACAAACTGGTTTTATAAGATCCACTTAACAATGAAAGTAAAATATTCACTTAGCAGCCATTTCTTTCTGAACTAATTTTTTGCATTATTTGAAAATGTTATGTTGTATTATTTCCGTGATTAGAGTGATTTTGAAAATCAACGAGTGAAAGCATAGGATAGCATGTGAACCACACAAATCTTGCTATATCTAGAACCAAGGAGACCTTTCGACCAATACCAGAGCTCATTATTATTAAATAAGTACGTTCTACAACAACTGTTAGGATGTGAACCAGATTAAGTAGTGACTTGTACATGCAGCTGTTAGGGTGTGAACCAGCTTAAGTAGTGACTTGTACAAGCAGCTGTTAAGGTATAAACCAGCTTAAGTAGCTTCCTGTACAAAAACTGTTAGGGTGTGAACCAAATCACAGTGGAACCCCTCTGAAGCAGCCTCCTTCGGGACTGAGACAAACTGGCCTGATTAGAGGGGTTTTGTTGTACATAATTAGGGGTTATGTAAACAAAAAAAGGGACTGTGATTGAATGACCGCTTTCAAGGGGTGACCCGAATTTGAGGGGTTCCACTGTAAGTATTGACTTGTACAAGCAGCTGTTAGGGTGTGAACCAACTTAAGTATGTGAATTTAACAACTGTTAAGGTGTGAACCAACTTAAGTTAGTGAGTTGTAATTAGTTTTAGTTTTATTTAAGTAATTTAAAATCAGATTAAAAACATCAACATTAAACACATTTTTATTTATTTTATTTTAAAACTCTTCATTTATTTATTGTTATTTGAATTAAGTTTACAGTCATTCATAAGAACTAGCGAACCAACGAGAGTATATCATGAGAATTAGTTTCAATATGTCCGAATCACAGTAACAAAGAAACTATTGGTTTCATCAGCTTATTAATTATAACATGATATTGAAACATTAATGACCTTAGATCATTCCTACGTTTATTACTATCACTTTATAACATATCATAGTTATTAGTTTTTACTACTGTCAAGGGTGAGGTATTTTGGTTTTGACATCGAGTGAGCCCTACTCAACTGGCTATTTAACAGACCGAATGCCAGAATATAAAATAACTTTGTGTTATTTGGGTTTTATGTAAAGAAAATAAAAAAGTGTCATACCTAGCACTAGGTACCTAGTTATATGAAATAAGGTCTTATATAAATTACTCTTCGAAACTCACACATTTACGTAAAAAATGTCATACTTCATGTTATGACGTTACCATGCCTCGTGTTATAAATATCATATCATGTTACATAGACATCGTGCCTAATTTTATGCAGACACAACACATCATGTTATATACAAACAATACCTAATGTTATGTTGACACAATATTTAATGCTATAAAGACAAGATACATCATGTTATATAGACGCAATACCTAATGTTATAAAGACACGATATCTAATGCTATAAAAACACAATACATCATGTTATATAGACACAATGTATCATGTTATTATGACACAATAACTAAGGTTATAAAGACATATCTCATGTTATAAGACACCATACTTCATATTATATGGATGCAATACCTTATGATATAAAGACGCTATATGACATATTCTAAAGACTACATATTATCTTATATCACATATACGTCATATCGTATATCATTATGACATTGTTCGCCGTACCATAAAGATATCACACCTTATATTTTCAAGATATTTCCCTTTATATTATAAAAAGACCACTTCCCAAATCACAAAGATATCATACCTTGTGTCATAAAGGTTTTATACTTTATGTTATTAGACACAGTACATTACACTATTAACACAAACGTAGATTATACATCGAATCATAAAGGTTTTTGGTTTGTATCCATTTTACGTGAACCAGGAGATTCTCTGCATTATACTTACACTTTTATTAACCTAAGTCCTCGTGAAGTTTACAAAACCAGGTACTCACTCTAATTAAATAGCTGTATTCTTAATATAAAAAGGTTTATTTTCCTTTTCAGCCTGTCCAACGCACTTTCACGTTCATTTTATTGGTAATGCTCAACAACTTACATCGTCGCTTAGCAGCAAAACTATCATGTGATTATCAGTGATGTCGAGAAACCCACTTGTTGAGAATTTTATATGCAAAGACGGCTCGTTTTGGGTTCAGAAAATATTTTAAATAGAAGAGCGAACAACGTTTCGACCTTCTTCGGTCGAAACAGCATATGCTGTATATGGTATACAGCAGTATATGGTTTCGTGATTTTTTGATTCGTGAGATATATTCATGTATACCATATATTCCTGACATCAGCAAACAAATAACCAACATTTGGCAAAAACTAGTAACAAAATATAACATTCCAGTTAACACTAAATTTATTCAAAAACCAGGCACAAAACTAAGGTCTATACTATGTAAGAACTACACTGACAAACACCACACCAACATTATTTATAAAATACAATGTGATAACTGCCACGACTTCTATATAGGAGAAACAAGTAGAAAAATGGAAACCAGATTCAAAGAACATAAAAAGTCACCTTCACACGTTTTCGAACACTGCAAGTCAAATGGACACAACATAACCATAGAAAACACTAAAATACTAAATAAAGAAACAAACATAAACAAACGAAAAATTAAAGAAGCCTTACTTATACAACAACTTAAACCCAAAATAAACCAATATAAAGGAACGCCATTATACCTATATTAATATTATAGATTATTATATATTCAAACATCTAACCGCGCCCTCTACATTGCGACACTCAGTTATACAACCCCTTCCAAACATGTGGTCAGCTTCCGGTCAGTTACCTCTTTCTTTGTGAACCTGACGATGACCGAAGAAGGTCGAAACGTTGTTCGCTCTTCTATTTCAAATATTTTCTGAACCCAAAACGAGCCGTCTTTGCATATATCATGTGATTGTTCTCAGGACAGCTGCATATGTTTATGATGAATGTTCAATATTTATGTTGATTTGTTAGAAAGGTTTGTTTTACTTATTCTTTATTTAAACTATAAACTATTTTAATTCACAAGTTTTCTTACATTGAGTTATAGCTTAAAGCTATAAAGCTAGGACTAACCTTTTAAGTCTTAATGATTAGGCGTAACGTTTTCTTATATTTTTGACCCGTCTCCAACAGAAGCTAACCTTTCTATTCTGCTAGCTCAATACAATGTCCATGTTGATATTCGATGCAAGCACGTTATTCGCAAATGCAGCACTTTATGTGACATATTTTGTTTTATTTCCATCCAGTCAGTAGCTTCAAAATTAAGGAAAGTTAACAAAGATGGCACTTGAGAAACGTACCTCAAATTAAACAAAGAAAATAGCCCCAAGCCTTTGTTTTCACTACTGTAACTTGATAGTAATGACGTATTTAGCTGAGAGCTGTGACATTGTTATGATGTTGTTTGAATTAAGCAAAAAGCTACTCAATTGGCTATCTGCGCTCTTCTCACCACGGGTATCGAAACCCGGGTTTTAGCGTTGTAAGTCCGCAGACATACCGCTGAGCCACTGGGGAACTTCTATTATGAATCTTGGAACTATAATTAGATTGAAAAAAAGTCAGCTAATTGTTTGAAGTGGGGCAGTAGTGAGGCTTTGGACTTATAAAACTAAAATCTGGGGTTTAATTCCCCGCAGTGGACACTTCGGATAGCTCAGTGCAACTTTGTTTAAACAACAACAACCAAAAGCTGTTTCAGTATTTACTTATTGCCGAGAACATAGCTCTTGTTATGTGGAAGCGAAAAAAACTTTTTTTTGCTATAAAGCTTCACAAAAATATCTTTCTTATTAATAAAATATAAAAGTCCTATTACATTCTACAGAGACCCAGGGGATAAAAGTAAAAGACGTAGTAAGATTAAAAAAACAACACAACAACAAAGATGATAGTTTTATCTCTCAGTTCAATAAAGGAGTCATTTAATCATTAGCAAAGAGGGTAAAAAAATCACTTTACCCCTGTGAGTCTCAGATGATGGATGACTGTATTATTATTAGAAAGTGTTTACTGAGTTAGAACTATCTTATTTATTTCAGCAAAGTCACAAGTAGAAAATATAAATGCTCATTAACTTATCAGTCTGTTAGGAAAAAGAAAAAGCGATCGACAGAAAAACAGCTGGGTTTATCTGTTTATATGTTAACATCAAACACATCTCTCTGTCTCTCTCCAATTGTTGTGTAAGGAGATAGTAAGATATGTACAATGAAGTTTCTCCTAACAAAGCTACTAATTTCTATCATCGTCCGTCTAGTATATTACATTCACACAGTTCAGTGTTTTGTAATGGGTTTCACCCCTCTATATTTAAACCAGATTTTGTTTTTAATTAATGAAATAATTTTAAAATAGCCGATTTGTTTTATAGGATGAACCTCAGTTACATAGATGTGTGAAAAATTATCGCTTTTACTTTGTTGGTTATAAGAAAAACGTGAAAATTATACGAGGTAATATTGCTCATTCTTATCAGCTTTTTAATACTAAATAAATGAGAATGAAACCGGTCCCTTCTATCATCGATGTAATCACTCCAGCAGTATACTTCTTAGGTCACTAATTTATAACTTCCGTTCGATTTGTATCTACTATGCCTGCCCCCCTCCATTGGCACAGCGGTTTGTTTTTGGGCTTAAAACGTTAGAAACCGGGTTTTGATCCCGTGATGGTGAGAACAGAGATAGCCATTTGTGTAGTTGCGTGCTTAACTTAAACAAACAAATCTGCTATGCCTCTTGGAAAGCAAACACTGGAGTAATTCTGCTTCGTCAGCTTTTGCCACAAGAGTGAACAATCGACATTAGACCACCAAACATTGATTTTGTTCTCTTCTGAAGTTTGTTCAAAATATCTAACGTGTATTATGTGACTCAGGGGTAAGTAACAAAAAAAGGTCCAACTGACTTTGGAAAAGTGATCACAGAAGGTGGTGAGATTGTGTTCAACGCTAACTGAAGCACTTAACGTGCATCAGGTACACGAGTAACACGGATGGTGATTTTAATAACTGGAGCACTTAACGTGCATCAGGTACACGAGTAACACGGATGGTGATTTTAATAACTGGAGCACTTAACGTGCATCAGGTACACGAGTAACACGGATGGTGATTTTAATAACTGGAGCACTTAACGTGCATCAGGTACACAAGTAACACGGATGGTGATTTTAATAACTGGAGCACTTAACGTGCATCAGGTACACGAGTAACACGGATGGTGATTTTACTAACTGGAGCACTTAACGTGCATCAGGTACACGAGTAACACGGATGGTGATTTTAATAACTGGAGCACTTAATATGTATGAGGTTCAGTTGCAAAACGGATCGTAATGTTAACAAGCCTTGTCAAAATATTTCAAAAATCAAACTCCAAACGACAAAGGACGTACTTACCTCTAACCGAATGGATCTCAATATATTTCTTCATGTAAAAAAGTATCACTACAGATGGATTCAAACTATTCGACGTTAGAAATAACATCTTCATTTGAACATTGATGTCATACGATTGAGGATATTAAAAGATTCAGTGTCTCACGACCTTACTCACTGGGCTGTTAAAGGAAGATATCCAAGATTCTGCAGATTCAGTGTCTCAGGGACTTACTCGCTGGATTGTTAAAAGAGTACACACAAGATTTTGAAGATTCAATGTCTCAGAGACTTACTTTTTGGGCTGTTAAAATAAGACACCCAAGATTTCGAAGATTCAGTGTCTCAGAGAATTACTTGCTGGGCTGTTAAGGGAAGAGACCCAAGATTTTGAAGATTCAGTGCCTCAGGGACTTACTCGCTGGACTGTTAAAAGAGGGCACACAAGATTTTGAAGATTCAATGTCTCAGGGACTTACTTTTTGGGCTGTTAAAATAAGACACCCAAGATTTCGAAGATTCAGTGTCTCAGAGAATTACTCGCTGGACTGTTAAAAGAGGGCACACAAGATTTTGAAGATTCAATGTCTCAGGGACTTACTTGTTGGGCTGTTTAAAGAAGACACACAAGATTTGAAAATTCAGTGTCTCAAGGACCTACTTTTTGGGCTGTTAAAATAAGACACCCAAGATTTCGAAGATTCAATGTCTCAGAGTATTACTTGCTGGGCTATTAAAGGAAGACACCCAAGATTTTGAAGATTCAGTGTCTGAGGGACTTACTTGTTGGGCTGTTAAAAGAAGACACCTAAGATTTCTCTTTTGACGGCTAGATGAACTAGCTGGCACAACGTTTCATTATGACAAATGACTACATTGTGACTTGAATATTTTGCATTTACTGAAACGTTATCTGATTATTCACATTTATATTTATTACAATGTAGTTTCATGTCTTTAATTATGAATCATTTCTGATATTGTGTTTTACTGAATATGGTTGTGATAAAAAATGCACTGAAATAACCAATATGAGATAGTTTCTTTAAATGGTGTTTCTGTACAGTAAAATGATATCCTATTGATTACTAAACTTCCTGGAAGGCATTTGTTTATCCCCTGATCCAAATACGTGAAACTATTTCCATGCTTTAATCCACCAAGATATTTTCATCATATAAGTTTGTTTAATAGTTTATTACGCAAGCTTTTCAAATGACACAATCTGGAAAACTTCGTGGTGGTAAGGGGTTGGGCTATTTGTGCTGTGCTCACCAAGAGTATCGAAACCCGACTCTCAGCTTTATAAGCCTTCAGACGCACCACTGAGTCATTGTGGAGCTAGTGTCCAGGGACAGCACGTGGGTACGTCATCCTGGAATACGTTGGATCTCTAGTTCAGACAACTCCAGAGTCTATTGATTTCTTTGTTTTATTGAATTTTTCACAATACCACTCGAGCGCTATCTGCGCTAGCCGTCCTTAACTTTAAAGTGATAGACTAGATCACTCTTATAAACATACCCATGATGGTAAGGAGCCGCAAAACACACGGAATCATACATTCATAACCATTAAACGTTGCTCAGCAAAGTCCATAAGAGGTGGCGACCCATATTATAAACTAAGTCAGAAAAACAAAACTTAAACATTTCCTTCATTCCTTTTACAGAGACAATTAGACATTAAGATAACTGGTTGTATAGAACCTGTATTTTCATAAACTAAGCTTGTGCTACTTTTTAAACACTCCTGTTCCCAGATGGGCTTGTCTGGTACACTTTAAATTCTACTTCTTTTATGAAAAATATAATTTCAGCTGATGAAGTGAATACCAGAACTTGCCGCTTCAAGTGGTTACCAACTTCTAATCTACTTACTGATATTAAGAACATATATATATTTTTAATGAACTTTCCTAAATTACTTTTCTGCTAGTGAAGCGTTTTGTCGTTTCCTTTTGATGTTTGATTCAATGAATATTTAATGGTTTCAATAATACAAAGAACTGCCTCAAGGGGGAGTGAGCTTATTCATTCGATTTTCGATAAACATCCTTCTTCTTTTCTTACTATAGCCCCGAAGGTTCAAAATACAGCATATTCATAGTTCAGTGTAATTAAATCGAACTTAATGACCTGACATTTTTCTTGTTCCCTCATCTTAAATCTAAATTTGCACGAAATGTTATTTTATTGGAGTATGTACAATATGCAATAAATACATGTGCATGATTATTGGCTCCAGCAAGTTTGATACATCCATAAGTAAGTTACATCCATGACGAATTCACGTGAAAGAAGCTCAATGGTTCTTCTTCCAATTTTAGTTACATTTATTAAAGATGTAACACTTTACATTTTCATGTGATGAATTGATGAAAAGCTGAGACAATTTAATTATTAATGTTTTTTTACTTAACATGTTATAATTCCTGTTTTTAATTACATCAAGACTTTCTGTTGTATGTATTTCTGTTTTCCTGTTTTTTAGTGTTTGTATATTCTTTGTCCTTCTATTGGACGATTTCTTCCCTTAAATTTTATCCTCTCGATACTCCTTGATTGATTTTACTTTGTTTAAACGTTATCGCCTGTAATGAATGACTTTATTATGGGATACACTATTTGCTACTTATTTCACTCAAGAAAGATATACTAGAGCATACTAAATTTGCTAAGCCTACTTGTAAACCCTAAAGTTACCTCGGAAAGAAGTCAGTGAAATTAGTTTATAATAATAATGAAATATAACAATATAGTTCCACTTCCTTAAGAACCTGGTACCCTAACAATATCTATTTTTACTCACATTTTACAGATTTATTTTTATAACCGACATATTTTCACCCAGATTTTCTCACTGTGTGGGTAATTGTTTTTTTTTTTGTAGGTTTTACAGTTTATATTAAATACAATAAATTCTATTTTACATAGAATGTGTACCTATTTTCAAGAAGTAATCTAGCGTTATCAAATCATCTTCAAGATGTGTCTTTCGTAAGAACCTCCAGCCGTAATTAATTGAATTCTGTATTGGATCATTTTGTAGGATATACCGAATTTTGCGCATCCTGTAATATTTATGGAATCCCAATCATCATCTTTTGTAAGATCTTGGTAGAATTATTTAGGATCTAATAAGTGATCTTGTATAAGAATTAAATCAAGAAAGAAATAGAATATGTTTGTTTGTTTTTTTAATTTTGCGCAAAGCTACACGAGGGCTGTCTGCGCTAACCGTCCCTAATTTAGCAGTGTATTGCTAGAAAGTAGGCAGGTAGTCATTATCACTCACCGCCGACTCTTGGGCTACTATTTTACCAACGAATAGTGGAACTCATCGTAATATAATAACGCCCCCACGCCTGAAAAGGCGAACATGTTTGGTGTGAGGGGGATTCAAAACCGCAACCCTAAGATGACGAGTCGAGTGTCTTAACCACCTGACCATGACAAAGGGATTTTATAATATTCAAAGTAATATGTACAAGTTATAAACAAACGGTATTTTGAATAAATATTTTATTTTCATTTTTGGGACTATTTATTCTACATCGTATGGTACGGCAACAGTAGAATGCTATTCTAATAAAAATATTTATTTTAATTCTACAAATAACAATTAAAAATAGACAATCATTACACATATATAAAATTATGTTTTGGAATAAATGTTCTTTAAAAAGCCATATTTTGGTAGTTTTCTTTTTTTAGTTACGGAAGTAAACTCAACATATTATGGGCTCGGCAGGGCCAGATGGTTAGGGCGTTCGATTTGTAACCATGCTCACCCTTTCGGTCGTGGAGATATTATAAAATGTTAAGGTCATTTTCACTATTCGTTGGTAAAAGAGTAGTCCAAGAGTTGGTTGTGAGCAGTGATGACTAGTTGCCTTTCTTCTAGTCTTATACTACTAAATTAGGGATGGCTAGTGTAGATAGACCTCGTGTATCTTTGATCGAAATTCAAAATAACAAGAAATAAACAAAGAAGCAACATATTAAACAGATATATTTCATCTTGTTCTCGAATCGATCATTCTTGTGGAAAGTGATTTGTGAAGTGTGAATTCTGTCAATTATTTTTTACACTTATAAAATGGACGATTCTCTTAACCACAATAAAAAACACCGATCGATTGTAAAAAATATATATGATTTTAAGTTTGAGGACAACTGATTATCTATCAAAATGGCTTTATTGGTGGTACATATGGGAAGAGTTTAGCCTAAGAGAATTGATCGAAATCTGTTTTCTCTACGTCAAGTAGGCTTAGCTTTGTTGGATGACAGTGACCTAGCGAAAGACTCAGCGGTTTAGAATTGATTCTTCTGCTTCATGTTTACATGTTTTGCATACTAAAATGGAAGTAAGCTTCTTTACGGATTTCAGAAATATATCAACCATCGCTTCCCTCTTTCGTGAAAACAAAATCCTATTTGTCCAATCGATGTTCTGAAGTTTTATTACACAGCGCATGTTCCAATAGTAATAATAAAATTCTTGGTGGTCTTAACGTTTTTAAGTATATAGTTTTTCAGATATCCCTATTTTGTGTTGGTTTGGCACGTAGCTAGCAAACTGGACTAGATTCAGTATACGTGTCCATATATCTTTATGTCTATGTCTACAGAAGAAGAAAAAAAGAGTAAAACATAAATAATCGTTTGTCTGACAAAAGTACAATTTTTATTGGTTAAAGCAAAACCAAAGATTTTTTTTTCATGGTAATTTCATGGCCTGGTGGTTAAGGCGCTCGAAAAGTATATTGACGTTCATGGTTTCGAATCCCCGTCACCCAATCTACTCACCCTTTTAACCGTGAGGCATTAAAAATGTGGCGATTACTCCACCCTATTCGTTGAATAATAATTCAATAGTTGACGGTGGGTGTTGTGAACCAGAAACCTTCCCTTTGGTGTTTTACTGATACATTAGGGACGATTAGTGCAGAGCGCCCTCGTGTAACTTTATACGACAGTTATAAATTGGACGTGTTAATTTGTTTCGGCTTTGTCTTCGCTTGGAAGGTAAGGTAAAAATGATTGAGTCACAAGCTTTAAAACTGTTATTCTTGTCATGCAATTACAACGTTTTCAAAGAAAACGAAAACTAATAAAATCAAAAGAAGATGGGCTTCTTACAATATTTTCCTGTGCGGGATTATTTCTTATTTCATGAGATAAGAGAGTTCATTAAAAATATTTACATCTCATTACTGTTTACAACCATAAAATTGATTGTTTACAAACTTTTTTTAGAAATTTCAACAGAAAATATTGAAGGAAGGTGTTTCTAACAATAGTTCATTTCGTGAATGTTGTCACAATCATGTACTGTGTCTGAAGCCCCCACATTTTCACCTTGCTGCTTATTTCCAGTTCCTTGACCGAATTTTGTTTTGAAATTTCGCACAAATCTACTCGAGGGCTATCTGTGCTAGCCGTCCCTAATTTAACAGTGTAAGACTATAGGGAAGGTAGCTGGTCATCACCACTCACCGCCAACTCTTGGGCTACTCTTTTACCAATGAATAGTGGGATTGACCGTCACATTATAATGCCCCCACGGCTGGGAGGGCGAGCATGTTTGGCGCGACGCGGGCGCGAACCCACGACCCTCGGATTACGAGTCGCGCGCCTTACGCGCTTGGCCATGCCGGGCCAGTTCCTTGAACGAATCTCCAATTCCTACCCACCTACTTTGTTCTCCCAACGCTCCTTCTGGAGTTCATTAAATACTCCAAAGAATTATTACATCCATTGAGGAGGACAAGGGAGGCAATATATTCCTGAATGCCCCAGGAGTCACGTGCCTAAATGCCAGCCATGGAAATTTGTTGTTGTGGATGTATGTATTTTTAAATTTTGATAGCCGCCACATATTCGTTCATAGAAGGACTTTGAGTTATTCAAGTACAAACTTTTAACCCATATCTCCGTCCACTTTTGACTAATTTGAAACCTAATTACTGTTTTGGACTCAGGAGGTCAAACCCTTACAAGGATGTATTTGACAACGCCCAAGGTCTCATAGACTAATGCCTAAAATAATTTCAAGTGTTACGGCTATTGAGGATTCCCTCTTTTTTTTCTTTTCTTTCAAACTGTAATTCCAAAATGTAGGCAAAATAATCAAATTATTGGCATTCTTTGGAGAAATATTTAAGATATTTTCAATTTTCTACGTCATCTCATTAATACTATTAATTTGAAAAACAACATCGTTTTTCACAGATAAGTAACTTATTAATTAAGGCTTAGAATTAGATTATAGATAGCTAATTTATGAAATTAAATCTTACTTGTTCTTCCACGTGGGCATTAAATCATGCTAAGAAGGGTTGTTGGTTCGTTACTAAATTACACGATGAGCTCTCTGTGCTGTGGTCACCAGTGAGAATCAAAAACCAGTTTGTATTTGAAAATATATATCATTTTACTATACTATGCCAATCGTGGAAATATTTCGATGGATTGCCTTTCTTTTTAAAACTTACTAGATAATTATGTTTGTCATCAGGACTGCTTATTTTATTTAGCACCGAAATCGATTACTTTACCAAAGATCTATAACTTGATAGCCTATTTTTATTAATTAAAGCTCTCTGCTATAATTTTTTGACATTCTGACCACAGGGAAGCCAGTCAGTAATGCCTCACGATACCCACAATCTACATTAAAGGCCTGGCATTGGATCGAATACTCGTCGCACCAAACATGTTTTCCCTTTCAGCCGAGGGGGCGTTGTAAAGTTACGGTCAATCTCACTATTCGTTGGTAAAAGAGTAGCCCAAGAGTCGGCGGTGGGTGGTGATGACTAGCTGCCTTTTCTTTAGTCTTACTGGCACAGGTAGCCATTGAGTAGCTTTGCATGAAATTCGGAAACAAACAAACAAACAATCTAGGTTGAAGGATTGACAGTCATTCTTATAAAGCAACCACAGCTACAAATCAGTAGGCGATATTTTATGGTATAGCACAGATTTGAATACAACTTTCCAGTTTTTTTTAATACAAAGCTCTATCATAGGACCACGCCTCAATTGATGATACATAATTACGTAACGATTTTAGCATTACTTGGACTAATAAATGTTGGAGTTGTGAAACTACAAATCAGGGAGAAATGGATAATTGTACAGTCGAACTACAAAGCGTGTAATAACTTAATGCTTACGGGCTCTAAACGTATAACCATTTTAAATGTGTTTTAAGTGGATGAATTCTGAACTGAAGGTTTTTGGTCCGCACTTTAAAGGTTTTGGTGAGACAGTCAGTGTCTGAATTCTCGCAAATTATACTTAAGTAATTTGAGATTCTGTGGGCCATTGTTGACGTCACCAGAACTTTTTACTGTTACTTAAGTGAGTTGCATATTTGAATTAATTGATAGAATCCCTTTTCTTCCATTCTCTATCTGAATTTCGTTTGTAATCATTATGATTGGTACTATTGAGTTAGGCCTAATTATCAACTGATCGTAAATTACTAATACCTCTATACTATTGCTTCATAAATCACTTTTTTTTGGTTAACACACATTTATATTTACGAAGGTTGATTTGTTTTTTTTAGAATTTCGGGCAAAACTGCACGAGGGCTATCTGGGCTAGCCGTCCCTAATTTAGCAGTGTAAGAGTAGAGGGAAGACAAACTAGTCATCACCATCCACCGACTGTCAACTCTTGGGCTACTCTTTTATCAACGAATAGTGGGAGTTGGCGACACATAATAACGCCCCCACGACTGAAAGAGCGGGCATGTTTGGTTTGACAGGGATTCGCACCCGCGACCCTCAGATTACGAGACGAGTGTTTTAACCACCTTGCAATGCCGAGCCATTGGTGAAAGAAGCATACTATTGTTTGAAGTAAGGTATTGTTTTAAAGATGCAAATATAAGACATTTGAACATGTTATTTAACTTACCAAGCAAGAGGTCTAACCAACTAAATTAATGCTTTCCATGAATTTAAGTCTCAACTTTCACTTTATTGACCAATAAGAATGAAATGTGACGTCATGTTTGAGGTTGGTTGTTTATTCTAAACTAACTAATATTACACTGTTATGTTTTGTTTTCACAGTGATGTTACGTTTTAAAATGTCTTAATTTTTGATCGGGCGTGGCTAGTAGTATCGTGCCGGACCGTGGATTCGAGGGTCCATATTTCGGGTACAGCTGACGTAAAATCGCTTACCACACTTTAAGGTCGTGGGAACGTTATTGGTCTTGTCATTTGATTATACTAGACTAAAGCTGGTGGTTAGCTCTTTTGATAAGTTCCCTTTCCTCTAGTCTGTTTGTTGAAAATACTAAAATCCGGGTTTCGATACCCGTGGTGAGCAGAGTACAAATAGCCCATTGGGTAGTTTTTTTCTGCAAACAAACAGTTGAAAATTAGTGGCGTTTATTAGAAATGAGTTTTAAATAACTTATAATTTGTTCTTTAGTGATAGAAATGAAAAGAAAAGCCAAATTATTACATAATTATATATTTTTTTCACAGTAACCAATAATTTTGTTACCTTACCTTGTATTACAAATTCCTGTTAGTCTATCATTTATTAAATCCTAAAAGCTGTTTTATTAAACATATGAAAACTTGAGATATGCGTATTCACATTTGTTTATCCAACGAATCTCGAATTTTCATATACGTCACCCGCTGGAACAGCGTTAAGTCTACGGCTTTTCAACGCTAAAATCAGAGGTTCGATTCCCCTCGGTGGACTCAGCAGCTAACCCGAAGTGGCTTTGCTGTAACAAAAAAATGCACTTTCTATAGAAACATATTGAAATAAAATAACTTAAATGCACACAAACAAACTAGATTTGTTGGTTTACTATACACAATATTATATAGCCAAATACAATTGCTTTCCTTGAGCTAAATTACTTTGGTATAGATACTCATGTCTTTTGGTTAAAATCAGCGTTATGTTAAACAGATCTTTTATTATCAGGTGAATCAATCAGATTTATATTGCTCTGGTGATTCAGTCTGTGATCTCTTGCTTCAGTGGGTGAGATAGATATAGTTAGCTATGGTGAATACGTAAGATCACTTTTGTCCTGGTGCATCGGTGAGCTATATCAGAAAAGCAACAGAACGATTTTATAACGCTTCAGTCGTGAACGAATTTAGTTACCTTAAAGTTATATTCAGCAAAACCCAATAATACTTAAGTGAGTTTCTAGTCGGTTTCACTTAATGACGTTCCTACTAGGAAAAACAGCACGTGACGTATAATATGCTACAAGTTATTCCAGACCCTGCCTTTTCTAATAAATGACGGTCGAATCGTAAATACAATGTATTGGTTTGCAAATCTGGTCCGGCAGGGCTATGTGGTTATGGCGCTCGGCTTGTAATCTGAGGGTCGCAGGTTCGAAATCCCGCCATACCAAACATGTTCTCTCTTTCAACCATGGGGTCATTGATGGTCAATCGCGCTATCTGTTGGTAACAGCATAGCCCATGAGTTGGCCGTTGGTGGTGATGACTGGTTACCTTCAGTCTTGTTGGTTTTGTTTATTGTTAAACATGATGCTCCGGTTGTGTTGCATCTGCTACTGATGTCGAAACTCAGCTCGATTATTTGACTAATTGTCGAACCACAGGCGAGTAGAAAATGTTGGCTTTTTAAAGGTTTGTTTCTGAATTTCGCACAAAGCTACACCAGATCTATTTGCACGTTAACCGTCATTAATTTGGTGGTGTAAGACTGAGGTACATTACTTTATTAGTGAAATAAAATTCAAAAGTACTGAAATTTATATATACATCCAAGCTGTAGTTGTAGAGACATTGCAACCATGCTTGTTAAATGATTATTTTCAACAACGCAAATGTGTATGTGATAAAAACAAGATGTAGCAGTAACGAATTACTCTGTACAACAGTTTGTAGAGAGCGATTTTTATACTAAAACAGCAGAAGCACTTTCTATCAGTAAATCTGCATTATATTTTTGCTCGATAGTAAATGTCCTATGGTGGGACTGCGGTGAATTTACAGCGTAAGATTCGTGGTTCGATTACCGCAGTGGACACATAAATAACCTAATATGACTTTTCTCAAAGGAAACAGTAATAAAGTAATCTTGTTTACATTATATAGTGCGTGGCTATTCACAATTATGTAAGACAAACTTTAACGAAATCTGTTTAAATGTTAAATGACACAGAACTGTAAAAAAAAGAAAAGAAAAAGAAACATCTACATATTACCCAGAGAAACTTAACTGACTTATGATAAACCCTAAGTTTATGTCTGGTTTATTAGTAACAACGAGTATACGAAACTGATGACACTATGCATTCTATTATTTATAAACAAGAACCACAGAATATTATATTTACTTAGCTATACTCATTAGCGGATTGATTTTTAGTTTCTCTGTAAGTCAGTAGTCTGTTTTGTTTCGAAATTGTTACAATGACTGAAAGTTTCCAATTAAATTTAAATGGAATAAAAACTTTTGAACTGGAAAATAAGAAACTTATCTTCATCAGAATTCAGTGGTTTCTATCAGTAACCGTAAGTTTCTTTTTTTTTCTAATTTAATATCATTCGCCCTTTTTATTTATGTGTAGCTATTGTGGTTTTTAGACATAGTAAGGAAGAGTTCGTGCTTCGCAAACGAAACGTTTTTTTCGTTGTACTTGAATATACAAAGTTTATAAAATGTAAAAAAACAGTGGCGTGTATTTAAAGTAATTAAAACATTTCAGTAACTTGCCTAGATTACTCGTATATGAGGCTGGATACATAGAATATTTAACGAGCTTGATAGCCTTGTGGGGCGTCTTAATAGCTGCAAGGTTAAATCTAAGTGGGTTGAACCTATTCCACAACATTTGATATCCACCAAACACCACGGGTATAAAAGACACTTCGCTTGTTTGTAATTAACGCAAATCCGGTTTATAACGTTATAAATCCGAAGACGTACTGCTGTGCCAATGGGGCGCAAGACACTTTGATTCAGACATAGTCCGACGTAAAAATGATAAACTGATCAACTTATCTAGTAAAAATCAGGATATAAGAGTAAGTATTAAACTTAATAGGGTAACGAGATATGACTCCTCCATTCTCCAAACATCTTTCCCTTTGCAGTTCATAGTGCTACATACACCTACATGCCCCTTACGTATATGGTGATGCTGTTTGTACTTTCCTACTCTTAATTTAATTTTTCCATCGTTTAATAAAATTTAAAGGGTTCCCACAAGCACGTGTACATATTACTATTTAATTACAATAATAGATTGCTCTAGTCGGTGAATGAAATATTATTGTACCATATAGAGTGTCTTTCTTCATATACACAATTGTCCGGTGTTTGAGGCACTCGACTCTTAATCCGAGGATCGTGAGTTCGAATCCTCGTCACACCAAACATGTTCGCCCTTTTAGTCGTGGGTGTTATAATGTGACGGTCAATCCCATTATTCGTTGGTAAAAGAGTAGCCCAAGAGTTGGCGATGGGTGATGATGACTAGTTGCCTTCCCTTTAGTCTTACACTGCTAAATTATGGATTGCTAGCGCAGATAGCTCTCGTGTAGCTTTGCGCGAAATTCAAATCAAACCAAACCAATCTTCATATAAATTAACCTCCATTATTAATGTTCATACATTACATTAGGTGTAGTGTGAACTCATTACTTCTTCTGTGGCAAATATCGAGGCCTTAGATCGGAAAGTGACCGATGTTAGAGAAGTATCCCGGAGGGCATCCATCTTGAAGGTATGTCCAGCAAAGCTCAACAATAAAGCTCTTTCCTCTGGTAAAAGTTTGGAAAATTGTGATGTACACTTGTCAGAACATTGTTTTAATGGAACCAAGGGAACCTCAAAACTTTGATATCGTTATGAGTTAGTTTAGTATGATATTCAAGACGGCCCTATTTTTGTTCTTAGCATGGTTGGGTCATTTCACTTCATGAAGGGAAACTTCCTTTCCGTTCTTTTACATATAATGACCATGATTTTTATTGCAACGGCCATATGAGGCCATTCATCTGTTGTACCAGGACTGTGAATTCAAGGATTCATTATTTGAGTTCCTTTGTCACAAAAACATGCTCCACATTTTGGGGTCGTAGGTG
The DNA here is from genome assembly GCA_011833715.1 of Carcinoscorpius rotundicauda. Taxonomy (NCBI): domain Eukaryota; kingdom Metazoa; phylum Arthropoda; class Merostomata; order Xiphosura; family Limulidae; genus Carcinoscorpius; species Carcinoscorpius rotundicauda. The sequence goes on along the minus strand of CM022406.1, from coordinate 9,225,653 downwards.
TGCTGTACGAATAACCTTCAAATATCACTATTTCTTCAGGCAAGAATAGTCCCAGCACTGCCAATGTTGACTTAGCTAGTCTTTTCTCTAGCCTATTAGTTCTTTACACAGGAATCCCTTGTGTAACTCTGCATGAAAATTCTAAAACAAACAATTTATAACACGAAAAATATCATACATTCTTGACATTCAGCCAGTATAAAGAAAAAGTTGCGAAGGTGGAAAGTTTAGCTATTTAAAAACAACGTGCTGAAATAAAAGGGTTAACTTGTGATCTTGTTTGTGTGTTTGTTTCTGAATTAAACACAAAGCTTCACGAAGAGCTATCTCTGATTTGCCTATCACAGGTATCAAAACCCGGTTTTTAGCGTTGTAAATCCATGGACATACTGTTGTGTCACTGGGAAACGACTTCTGATCTTATAGAAAGGTTATGATCTATTGTTTAAGGGATCGTTTTTGTTCTTTGTAATTCCACGATGCTCGTGTGAAACAAAACCTAAATTTTCTTTTACTGGGTTTTATAATAATAAAAACCTTGCTGTAGAGTAGCTGTTATTTACTGTGCCTTTCGATCAGCACGTGCAAGTATTTCTCCTTCAGCAGGTTATTTAGCACCAGATAAATTGACACGAAAAACGCGTTAATGTGTTATTGTGGGTGATGAAGATGACACGTGTTGCAATACGAGAAATGTGGCAAAAAGTGACAAGTGCTTACGTGACAGATTATTTGGGAATTACGATTTACGGTGTCTGGTGAAGTGTTAAGAGCAACTGAGTCAGCTGACAATGTTTCAAGAGAATGAGTGTCGTGAACTCTTTTATTACACAACACAAGTATCTCATTACACAAGAAACATTTATAGGATTGAATAAAACAAGTGGTGGGAGCCATTCAACTTGTATAATCCTGCCTCTGGTGTACTCAAAAAAATGCTACACAAAATTAGAGCACCAAATGTTGGAGAATGAAGAGACAATGAACGTGTCTTTAACGAGCTAAATTAGCAGTAAGTGTATTCACCGGTAGGTGGCTACCCCTATTAGAGAAAAACATTCTTTTACTCTTCCATGTCTTTTAATTGTTTTATATAAATGTACCTATAATAATTTTCAGCAACTCTTCAAATCAGATTATTTGTCTTGCAAGTACAAGAAAGGAAATACAGGGTGTCCATAAATTATTCACCTCATTATAAGCTTTTTTAAAATCTCTCTTATATGAGCTATTGTCGGTTTGCGACAATTAGTAACACAACTCACGAAATTTTGTTTCAATTAAATAAGTTACCCCAGTTTAGTCAATAATTCAGAAAAACCTCCACTTGATCCCCATTGGTAGCACGCAGAACATCAAGGCAGTAGATGATTTCGTTCCAAACGTTAAGACACATCTTGCGTGATGGAAACCAATGTCTCTTCAATCCGGTGTCTTAATTATTTGATGTTATTAACCTTTTTAAATACACTTAGTCCTTTACGTAGCCCCATAAAAAATTCAGAGGCGTGATATCCGGGGAACGTGGCGGCTATGGAATAGGCCAACCTCACCCGATGGGAACTTTTCACTGAGGAACCTGCGCACATCTAATCCCCAGCGTGGCGATGCCCCACCTTGCTGAAAGCACACATGGAGCTGCATATTCTCAAGCTAAGGTGCACCATATGCTTCAAGCATATCTGGGTAATTGTTAGTCTTCATGGTGTTCTCATGGAAGAATACTGGTCCAATCACACAGTTAAGGGAAAAAGCACACCAAACGTTTGTCTGACGACTGTCACAAAATAAAGAAAAAAATATTGAGTTGTGTTATTAATTGTCGTAAACTGTTTTAAGATAGCTCCTATAGTAAATAATTTATAAAGGCTTACAATGGTGAATAATTTATGGATCCCCTCTATATCCCCCCCCACCAGTGGCACAGTGGTATGTCTGCGGACTTGCACACTAAAAACCTGGTTTCGATACTCGTGATGGGCAGAGCACAGATAGCCCATTGTGTAGCTCTATGCTTAATACTAAACAAACAAAACACCCTCTATATACACATATCTAATTATCTTAAATAATTATTCACAACCATTTAAGAGTGTATTTCATAGTATTTGATTTTACTTAATGGATTTACACACTAAAATCAAGGTTGGAGATTTCCTTTGTGGACAGACCGCTCACTGTGTATTTTTTATTTAAAACACACAAAATAAACAATTTAGTTTCTAAACTATTGAACTAATTTTATATCGCTTATGACCAAACGAGTTAAAGCACTTTAGAAGACAAATTTAAATTAGTTTAACTCCTGTAAATATTTTGCCGGAACCTTTATTTATTACAGACTCTGGGCTTTTGTGTTTCTTTTACCATACGTGGCCCAGCATGGCTAGGTGGTTAAGGGACTCGACTCATAAGCTGTAGTCGTGGGTTCGAATCACCGTCGCACCAAACATACTTACTATTTGTGCCCGACATGGTCAAGCATGTTAAGGCGTGCAACTCGTAATCTAAGGGTCGCGGGTTCGCATTCCCGGCGCGCCAAACATGCTCGCCCTTTCAGCCGTGGGGGCATAATAGTGTGACGGTCAGTCCCACTGTTCGTTGGGCTACTCTTTGTAGCCCAAGAGTTGACGGTGGGTGGTGATGAGTAGCTGCCTTCCTTCTAGTCTTACACTGCTAAATTAGGGACGGCTAGCGCAGATAGCCCTCGAGTAGTTTTGTGCTAAATTAAAAAAAAATAATCTACCATACGAAATTTTGGAATCTGTTTGTATTTATTTGAGTGTGTGTTTTCTTGCAGCAAAGCCAAAGGAGGCTGTCTGCTATGTCAATCGAGGGGAATCGATCCCCTAATTTTAGGGGTGTAAATCCGAAGACTTACCGCTGTCACAACGAGGGAATACACTTATTTAAATAAAAACAAGTAAGTGTAAACACTGTCCAAATGAAACTAAGAATATACGATTTGTTTGAAAAGTAGGTTAGTTCAATGAGATTGTCGTAACTTATCGTATCTTATACAAAAATAACATTACAAGCAGTTAAACCTGAGCCAAATGCTGCCAACACTTTTAAAATGTGTTCTATGTGAGAATGTACTTGTCTTTTTAAGGTCTGTAAGGATAAGTAGAAGGGGTTGGAACTTAAAACATTTCAGTAAACTCTGTAAAACAATCAGATATTAGCTGCTTTGTTTCATCAGCATAAGGAGAAGGAGCATAGCTACTAACCAAGAGTACTGAAAGCGTTTTCTAAGTACGTGTTAGACGCTATTATGTAAGATAGAACAGACAAGCAATTACTAAATAGCTTAAGCGAGGCACATAAACTCTTTCGATTTGAATGAACAGTTTCTCGAAATAGTTAAACTACTCATATTTGGCTGAGCAGCGTTTTAAAATGGTTACACTACTTTCATTTCGGTGTACAGTGTTTCTGAAAGATAACTCTCCCCAAAGAATCAAAAGAAGTAGACATGTCAAAGAGAAATCACAAATATTCGTTTGTTTTAGATCAAAGGTATACAATAAACTATTTTCAAACAGAAATCAATCCCTCGATCATAATCTATTGTTAGGAATATAATCCCTATTTGAAAGGTCACTCACTATGTAGATTGTAGATGAATTATTTCTCTAGAGGTTTTCTTTATAAACATAAAGATATCTTCACTTCGACCTTTTCATCATCTGAACAGTAATGATTTCCGCGTTCATCTCCATGACAACATAACATATCCATCATTAATATTTTTATATAATGGCTTTAGCAGTGCACTTGTCAGCCCTAAGGAAATTTGGTTCAGTTTCTACGTAATTCTGTTAGGTGTGTGATAGGCTAAAGAACTAAAATAAAAACTATTCAACTAAACAGAAAGTTCTTTTGGATTCACAGGTGGAAAAAAAAAAGAACTGAGAAATTGACGCCTGTGAATGTTTTGCTTTCATTTTCAAGTTCAAAGTTTATTGTATTCATTTTTCTGCACGCTCAGTAAATCTATTTTCACTACAATGAGGGCTTCGGGCTGTGTACAAGATCCAACCTTCCTCGCTTTTTGTCTTCCAGGCACTATTTCAATTTTTCCGACATTCTTACCAAAACCTGCAGTGTGACAGCTAATTTACGCTTCATGCAGTCACCAAAATAAAAAATAACCACGAAAGTGAATTAATTAGCAAATCATACTTAATATTACCATTTTATTTGCATGATACATTTCATTGTCATTTTGTATCTTGAGTTCATGTATTATTTATATTATATTGATTATTTTTATGAGACATGAAGTGTTTGTTTTCTTTTATTTGCATAGCTGCTCAATAAATATTTCCAATATGTCCAAGCAAGAACCGAACCTCGAATTTTAGAGTTACATGCCTTCAAGATTGTCATTTATTCACCAGGTAAAAAAACAAAATGCAGCTGGCTTAGTCAAGTGGTTAAGGGGATCGGCTCGTAATTTGAGGGTCGTTGGTTTGAATCCCTGCCACACCAAACATGCTCTCACCCTTTTAGCCCTGGGGGTGGTATAATGTAACTTTCAATCCTGCTATTCGTTAGCAAAAGAGTAGCCCCAGATTTGGCGGAGGGTGGTAATGACTAGCTTCCCTCCATATTGTCTTACACTATTAAATTAGGGACGGCTGGTGTAGATAAGTGTCGTGTAGCTTTGCGCAAAAATTAAAAACAAGTAATTAATTATGCACATAGTAATTCGAAAAACTGGGCGTATAATGCATTCTAGAACATGTTTTATTATATTGTTTTTAAGAATGCTGATTTTAATAAAGGGGACAATAAATTCTTGTTTGATGAAACTGATAACATAAGGCTCAAGGAACTGGCATTTCCAACGTTATTTGGAACTTATGGGCATATGGAATAGGGGGATAGACTTTTAAGGTTTAGGCAGGTCGTATCTAATTTCAAACTACTGACCAAAGGGAAGACAGCTAGTCACTAAAACGGTTATGTCTGGCTCTTTAAATTAAATAATAAAATTGATTGTGACTTGCATAACGTTTATACAACTTAAAGTACAAAGTGTTTCCAACTGCATCACGTTTGGAATTGTGGACGTTTAGATTCACAGCTCGGTACTCTAACACTAGGCCATGCTCGGTCCTTCCTTGTACTATAGACAATCTGCTTTCTGTCTATTCACGAGCTGGGTAAAATTGAATTAACTTTTCTTGTTATTACTGAGCCCTAACACTAATTAGGGTTAAGAAACTCAAACAAGAAACGAAAACGGAAACACATGTTGGCCTCTCCACTGTGATTTTAAAGTTTGATCGAATGATTATCAAATACATAAGAGAAGAAAACATCTGCAGTAAGATATTTCTTGTTTATATCATATCCACATCCGGCTATCTGCTGTGTCCACCGAGGAGAATCATACCTCTGATGTTAACATCGATTGATCTCTGACACAATGAGGTGACAAATCAATAAATGGATTATTTTACCTGGTTCAGACTTAAGACTTTAGTGATTGTCGTCACTCGAAGTTATAACTGTGATATTCAGTATGTCACGCTAACTGGAAAACTGGTGTCAAACTAATAATTATGCTTTGACCTGTAAAAATGGACATCATTCTTTAGATCATGTGGCGCCGATTGAAATAGAGTGACCACAATCCTAAACTTAATATTGACCTGGGTACAAGAGACTTGTGTACTCTATAAAACAGCCTTTATCAACCGGTAGGGTGCAACACATAAGTTAGCCACAAAAAGGCTTAAGATTATATAATATTTTTGAAACCTTAAAAAAAACAGCAAAATTATAATACAAATTACAGAATGCCTGGTTAAAGGCTACTGTATAGAACATGAACAATTATGAAACAACTTTGCTATCCGTAATATACCTTTGTTATTTTTCCAAAGTGGGTCAGCGACGAAAATTGTTCAGAAAAGATCGTTTCAAATAAAGTGCCGAGTTTTATACAGAAGTGTGTTTGTTTGTTGTAAAGCTTAGGGCTACACAGTATGTTATCAATGCTCTGTCCAGCGCGAATATTAAAAAGCATTTTTAGCGTCGTAAGTCCACTGATCTCAGTGAGTCACCAGGTAAAAAAACATTTTGACTGCGTGAATATACATATATATGTTTAATTCAGCCGTGATAATAATACTAAATAGAATATTTAAAAACAGCATAAATAGAATAAATAACAGAATCAGAGGAAATATAAAATTATATTATTTTAGTTGGTTTTGCCATAAGTTTCTTTCATCATTTCTTTTTATTGCGCCCCCCAGTGGCTCAGCGGTATGTCTGCGGACTTGCACGCTAAAATCCGGGTTTCGATACCCGTGGTGGGCAGAGCACAGATAGCCCATTGTGTAGCTTTGTGCTTAATTCAAAACAACAATCGTTTTATTGCTTGTGGAATGTAGTAACGACGTGAGAAACGTTTGTTCATGTGTTTACTAAGGAAAGATTGTATTCTGCCAAGTAACCAGACTGTATGAGGAAGATGAGTAGAAAAGTTTGTTCATGTGTTTACTAAGGAAAGATTGGATTCTGCCAAGTAACCAGACTGTATGAGGAAGATGAGTAGAAAAGTTTGTTCATGTGTTTACCAAGGAAAGATTGGATTCTGCCAAGTAACCAGACTGTATATGGAATATCAGTAGAAAAGTTTGTTTGTCCACATATTTATCAAGGAAAGTTTGGATTCTGACTAGGTATTTATATCAACTTAGCTTCAGCTTTGAACATCGAGCTATGTTTATAGCTATGTCTAGCGCCATGAAAGTCTTTGAGATGGTTCGGCTTATCCACAATGGAAGAAGTAAGACTTTTTTTATATCTCTTCCATCTGTCCTGAGATTTAATTAAGAAATAATGTTTTTGAGCTACCATGTTTCGTAAGGAGAGAAAAATATGTTATTTAGAGAAAAAACTATCTTTGTTGCCTCTGAGTATAAGAATGAAAAGTAGAAGTAGGAAAGAGATCTGTAAGGAACCAGTATATATGGAGATTCAAATCATGCAGTCAGTGTTAAAAAACAAACTCTGTAATAAAAATAATAAAACAAACACGTTTCGTGATCATATATATATGTATTTTTTACAGGTATCGTAAGAGAGAAAGTGAATTATATTGTTTGTTTATTTTTGAATTTCGCCCAAAGATATACGATGGCTGTCTGCGATAGCTGTCCTTAATTTAACAGCGTGAGACCAGAGAGAAGGCAGCTGATTATCACCACCATCCGCCAACTCTTGGGCTACTCTGTTACCGACGAAGAGTGGGATTGACCAAAAAAGTATAACGCCTTCATGGCTGAAACGTCAAGGATGTTTGGTATGAGAGGGATTTGAACCTGAACCCTCAAATTAGAAGTTGGGCGACTTAACTACCAGACCAAGCGGGCTAAACTCGTTTAGATAGAAATTCTATACCAATTAAACGTATACGTGTTAGAAGTGAGGCACTTAAACATGAATTAAAATATATAAACAGTATTGTGTGCATGTTTTTTTCTCCTTATAGGAAAGTTACATCGGGCTATCTGCTGAGCCCACCGAGGGAAATCGAACCCCTGATTTTAGTGTTGTAAATCCGTAGACTAGCGGGGAGCGTATAAACGCTCTTAATTATACCATTTGACATTAATTAAAATGTATAAATTTTATTTGATATTTTCTAAAATGAATTAAAATGGACAACGTATATAATTAATGATTTTAAGTTATTTTCTCAGCATAAATTAAAATGCACAAACAGTATTATCACTACGTTGGAAGTGGTAATTTAGGATAGGCCAAGAAAAGAAATGGCTAGCGTACTTTATCTATTACTCTATAATGCTTAGAGATAACTGTTTAAGTTGAGATGTAGTCTTATTTGAGCACATAATTGCTACCTTATGAGATTCCCAATATCACTGAAAAACGTTGTTAAAGTGAAGAGCCGGAAACAAGCTAACAAAACAAAGTGTTTATCTTTCTTTTAACACATCCCACCCCAGCGAAAAAATGAGTGTCGTTCTCGTAATGCTTTAGTGTAAGAGACAAACAGAACAGTCTGTTATGAAGCACGGTAGTACTTAGTGTGTTGGGGTGGGACAATAAAAATGCTCTTTCATTCTGTTACTATAAGACGTTTACAAATAACTAGTACCCCTTCTATTTGCACAGTGGTATGTCTGTGTACTCGTGCTGCTGAAAACCGTGTTTCAATACCTCTGGTGGGCAGAGCACAGCCAACTCTTCGTGTAGCTTTGTGCTTTATACCAAAACAAACAAATAACTGGTAGAGTTGACTTATAACTTTATTTGAACACCTATTTTCCATTATCAAGCGATTCACAGATTGTATAACAGTAGTATTATTCTGTTCTTCAAAGGAAAAAAAGAAAAACGATATGAGCAGTTTAAATGACCTCCAGTGTAATCCAAAAATGAGATATTTTTTGTTTTGAATTTCGCGCAAAGCTACTCGAGGGCTATCTGCGCTAGCCGATATAGTGATAATACAAGATAAATATAAACTAAAAACTAATATAAAATCAGTAAATTTCTCTCTTGTAATTTTCTGTGTTCGCTGACTTGAACACCTAACTTACAAATTGTTACTAACGTATCATTATATATAGATAGCAGAAATGCCCCTCGTGGGGAGCTGTTTGTGCTAGTTTAGTAGTGGAAGACAAGAGGGAAGGCAGCTAGTCATTACCACCCACCGCCAACTCTTGAGCTACTCTTTTACCAACGAATAGTGGGATTGACCGTCACATTATAACGTTTCGCTGAAAAGCCGAGGATGTTTGGTGTGACGGAGATTCAAACCAGCGCCCTCAAGTGAAAGAGACCGATATATTAACAATATATACAGAGTGGTCGCTAGAAAAGCGGAAAATTTGAGGGTCAGATGAGATCATGAATAAAATGCGTGCTTACTCATTTCTATTTTGATTTCTTTACATCATGAATAAAATGCATGATTTTAATAATTTTGAGCATCTATGAGTGTAATATAACATATGCCTTTGAAAAACTTTGTCAAAGTTATTCTTTGTAAAAATAAATAGCTGTTTGACAAACTTTCCGCTTTTCTAGCGACCACCCTGTATATATTTTCGTTGAATGATGAAAATAAAATAGATTTTACTTATCAACCTACTTCAATGAAATTGTTTAACGTAAAGAGAGTAGTTACGTACTTTTTGTTTTCAAACATTAATAATGACGTTCGGACAACAATGTTAAAAAGTACAGAAACAAAGTATAGCGGATACATTAAACCATACAACTCCCCTACATAATAAGACAGAAGATACTGAATTAGTTTTGCAAGATTATAGCTATTAACCACTGTTCAGCTTGAATGCTTTTATTTAAGCCTGAATTATTGCACTGATAGGAATTCAACGTTTATTTGTAGATACTTGTTATTCTGGGAAAGGTTTGTTTAATTGTTTGTTTTCAAATTTCGTGCAAAGCTACACGAGGGCTATCTGTGTTAGCCATCCTTAATATAGCAGTGTAAGATTAGAGAGAAGGCGGATAGTCATCATCACCCACCGTCAACTCTTGGGCTACTCTTTTACCAACGAATAATGGGATTGACCGTCACATTATACACCCCCACGGCTGGGAGGGCGAGCATGTTTCGTGCGACGGGGATTCGAACCCGCGATCCTCAGATTACAAATCGATTGCCTTACCCATCTAACCTTATCATACCTTTTGGACAGGTATGGTTACTTGTGTAATCAATTTGGTATGGTTTTATGTATTCATCTCTGCCTATATCAGTCTTATTTTTATTATTATTTATTTTGTTATATTATCGTAAATATTATATACACATTACTATCAATGTTCTCGCCCTAAGTGTTTTCACTCTTTGTGAGGAATGAATTTTTTTCACGTGAACCAGTTTTATCCGCAATGTACGGTTATGTGCTATCAAGGTTTTTTTAATTTTTATTTTATAATGATGGTAATTTTATACTACCGACCTTATGGAATCATTAGGCTATTCTCCAGTGGTACCTGGTGTTTAGGCCTATCAACTGCCAGGTTTATTAAAGCTGTTAACGTGTTGAGGCTCCCCACCGTTATTGAGGATGTGCGCGATTGGAATAATTAAGTGTCAGCACTTGATTGGTTGTTGTGCGGCCGCACAGCCTAAAGGGAACACTGATTACTGGTAATAACAGGCCTAACTGTAGGTCTTTGATTTTTTGGTCCAAGCCGTACGGATGAACTCTGTATAGGCTTAACTGCAGTCCACAGCAAAGGGTGAAGCTGATGAATAAATACATTATACCTAAACATCAGAAATTATATTTTCTGTTTCACTTTTGTTAAAAATAAACGTGTAATAGAATCGTTATTGCTTTATGTTTATCAGCTAAATGGTAAAAATTATTTTTCTTAATTTTTTTCCATCATGGATTAAAATAGACAAATGGTATTAATGATTGTTTTGACACAAATTAAGAAAAAATGAGGCCCGGCATGGCCAATGTTAAGGCTTTCTACTCGTAATCCGAGGGTCGCGGGTTCAAATCCCGGTCGCACCAAACATGTTCGCCCTTTCAGCCATTAGTACGTTAAAGTGACGGTCAATCTCACTATTCGTTGATAAAAGAGTAGTCCAAGAGTTGGCGGTGTGTGATGATGACTAAGTGTCCTTCCTTCTAGTTATACACTGCTAAATTTTGGGCGGTTAGCACAGATATTCCTCGAGTGGCTTTGTGCGAAATACAAAACAAACAGAAAAATATGAATTAGATATACTATTTATTAATTGTACTTAATTTTGGGATATAGCATCCAAGAAATATAAATAATGGATTCAAATGAATTTGGTCTTTAAATAGACTATAAATTCTTACATTAAAATATCGTAAATATCACCAGTAATTGATATTACTGGACATACAATTTTGTCATGTGCATAAACTTAGGCATACGTATCTGTATTCGTCATTACTAACTAAAAATATTATTTAAATACAAATAATGGAAAATGTTTCCCTATTTTGTAAAATCCGGTGTATGTAATGTGTGCATCAAAATGAAAACTTTGTCATTAGGTAATCAAACGGTTTTCGTAACATTTCTGTGATCAGATGCTGGAGAAATAATAATTCATCCAAGTTTTACTCGAGGTGTCCCTGCTCACCCCTCGCTAGTACAGCGGTATGTCCACGGATTTACAACGCTAAAATCAAGGGCTCGATTCTCTTCGGTGAGCTTAGCAGATAGCCCTATGTGGCTTTGCTATAAGAAAACACACATACACACGTGTCCTTACTCGTCTATATTCACAAAATCAACACAATCTCATGTTATTAACGTACTCGATAATGTTAGGCAAAGAAACACTCCTGAGGAAGTTGATTAGGAACAACGATATTAGAAGTGAGCGTAAAATCCTTTAATTAGAGAGGATGTCCCCAGTGGGCGATATTTTCTTTCGCTAGAACACAAAATACTGACGATAAACTCAACGACAGCAACAGCTAAAGCAGTAACGTCAGGAATGTTCATAGAACTTTTATTATTAAACTGATGTTACAACAACAGTTAAAGCAGGAATGTGTATAGAACTTTTATCATTGAAGTGTTGTTACAACAACAATTAAAGCAGTGACGTCAGAAGTGTTTGTTGAACTTTTACTGTTGAACTAACGAGAAAAAGGAAATGAAACGTAAGACCTACTAATACCATTGATGCCTCTAATACAGATGATGTTTTAACATAACTGAGAGACGAACGACTAGTATTAGATATACTCCTGTTCGTGACGTTGTTTTACACATTTGACCATTTAAAGAAATTGTATAACTATTCCTACACCAACTTATATATTGCTAGTATGCAATTTATCGCTATTGAATAATAATAGATTAAATAATATTAATAGTTAAAACATGATGTATATTATTTACTATTTTTAAAACTTACTAACTCCAACTGGATTGAAGACAAAAATTAAAAATGCCATTTTTGTCTCTTTAGTTAGATTATTATTATTTATATTTCACAATAATAAATGCTAATTGTTGCTGACTTAGACTGGTGTCTTGTATTGTATTTAATACTTTTAATTTCATAATTAACTAGGCAGGACTTGTTTTGTTTGTCTCCCAAGATTATCGAATCTGTCTGTGTTCTTTAAAAATTCCATTTCTGTACCTTAATTGTTATGGCACCCTCTTTTCATTATCAACTGTATAGTTTACCATAATTTTCATATTACAGACTTATAATTGTTTTTTTAAAGATCCCAATTATCTAGAGTTTCTGTATCAAATAAAATATTTATGATTTTTTTCAACTGCAGATTTTAATTTCTCTCCCAATTAACTTAGAGATTATTTAATTAAGTCTTAAATCTTCTATTCTTCCAATTTTGAACATAAAACATGCTTTTTGTGGCTTCAGTAAGTTTGTTTGTTTTTGAATTTCGCCCAAAGCTACTCGAGGGCGATCTGTGCTAGCCGTCCCTAATTTAACAGTGTAAGATAAGAGGGAAGGCAGCTAGTCATCACCACCCATCGCCAACTCTTGGGCTACTCTTTTACCAACGAAAAGTTGGATTGACCGTAACATTATAATGCCCCCACGGCTGGGAGGGCGAGCATGTTTAGCGCGACTCGGATTACGAGCGCATGCCTTAACGCGCTCGGCCATGCCATGCCGTTTAGCAATGTAAGACTAGAGGGAAGGCAGCTAGTCCTCACCATTCTCCGTCAAGCCGTTGGGATACTTTTTATGAACGAAAAGTGGAATTGACCGTCACATTATAACACCCCACGGCTGAAAAGGCGAGCATGGTTGGTGCGGCGGGTATGCGAACATGTGACCATCAGATTGCGAGTCGGATTTCAGTAAGTTCATTATATAGGTTTGATATTTATTCCTTTAAATGACGGCAAACGTATGCTATAACCTGATACTCCTTGACTTTAATGTTTATTGACAACATATTTTGATTTTGATTGTAACTGATGAAACTTCTTGACTTTGAACTTCGTTGCTGACATCTACCGACCGGACCGGTATTTACTGATGATATTTACCACTTTTTGTTTTCCACCTTTTGTGTTCAGAAGTTAAGCCAGGCTGTTAAGTAAACGTTTTTTCTTTCTGAGTAATAAAAAATCCTTACGTGATAGAAAAAAAAAGTTTATTATTTTCGAAATATTCGCAACTGAATCTGTTATTAAAACCAAAACAACTGTTGTGAAGTTTAAATTCGCGGGCCTATGTTATGAACTTCAGTATTTTTCTATTTTAAAAACACATTCATAAATTCTTGCTGTTTGTCCTTTATTAGTAAACTACAAATATTTTTAAAGAATGCTTCTTCTAAATAACGGCCTTGGATGGCCAAGTGGTTTAGGCACTCGATTCGTAACCTGAGGGTCGCGGGTTCGAATCCCTGTCACACCAAATATGCTCACCCTTTCATCCGTGGGGGTGTTATTATGTGACGGTCAATCCCACTTTTCGTTGGTAAAACAGTAGTGCAAGAGTTTTAGCAGTGAGTGGTGATGACTAGCTGCCTTCCCTCTAGTCTTACAATACTAAATTAGGGACAGCTAGTGCAGATAGCCCTCGTGTAGCTTTCAAAGACAAACAAATAATCTAAAGTGTTTCTAGAATATTTGAAATATTTTGATTACTCTAGAATATTCTAGACGTTTCGTACGTTGCTATGTGTAGGGACTTTCTGTTTCGGTACAACTTAATCTGCAGTTGTTCCTCTTTGAGAAAGTCTCTTGTTGCGAAAATGTTTCTCTGAAAATATTCAAATAACACTGTTTTATGTTGTATTAAATTTTTATAGCTGAATTTCATTGATTTAGTTTATATATCCTTTTTTTCTTGTGTGTATTATTTTCCCTTATCATGCGAATTTTTTATACAGCCCAAACAGAAAAAAAGAGGCCTAATATCGATTTGTTTGTGTGTTTGTTTCATTCTAAGCTAACTTGCGCATTCAAAGAATTAAAGACGTAAATACTTCCATCAATTTATGACATTTACTGAAGCGCCACCTGATAGGGGACTAGAAATTAAGTTCAGTACATAAAAAATAAAAAAGAACTAATATTAAAATGGATGATAATGGATTTAATTGAAACATCTTAATGTAAACCATTCGTTCTCTAATTTTTAGTTTAACACAAAGACACATAAATCCTGGGGGGGGGATTAAGGCAATACTAAACAACGAACCCATTGAACACACGAAAACACAGCGATCACTTGCATAGGATGACATGACACATGCAAGCAACTGATATAAATACTAACCCTTACGACACTCCCCGAAAAATTCTAAGGCTATATAATAGGTTTGGTGACAATCGGTTCCATAGTTTGTTTTGAATTTCACGCAAAGCTACGCTAACCGTCCCTAATTTAGCGGTGTAAGACAAGAAGCACGCCACTAGTCATCACCACCCACCTTCAACTCTTGGGCTACTCTTTTACCAAGGGAATAGTGGGATTGACCGTCACATTATAACGCCCCCACAGCTGAAAGGGCGAGCATGTCTGATGTGACGGGGATTCGAGTCCGCGACCCTCCGATTATGAGTCGAGTGCCTTAACCACCTGGCCATTTATGGCTTGCGATCCAACTATTCGTCGGTTATAGCTGACACACAGACACGTGTTTGTCAAGTAACGGATTGGATGAATTTATTATAATATTTCTGTACACAAAATGTCTGATGCGACATAATTCTGGGAAAACAGTTTTAAACTTTTTATTTTTTATAAATCTAGATGTTTATTTGTTTGTTTGAAGTTTAGTACAAAGGTACGCGATGGGCTACCTGTGCTCTGCTCACCACGAGTATCAAAAACCGATTTCTAGCGGTGTAAGTTTACAGACCTGCCGATGTGCCACTTGGGGAGCAACTAGATGAGATATTGCAATTAGAACAGTTATTATTTTTATTTGTCTTATTATCTAAGATAGTGATTTTTTTATTATTATGTCTAAATTTTCGATTTATTTTTCAACGACTTTCAAAATCTTGTCTCAAAATTTATAAAAATACCAAGTACGTGCTAATTAACATACTTCTAATTACCTGTAATGAAACTGTTACGTTTCCATGGAAAATAACTGAATTTTTTAACATGAGCGTCTCTTAAATATTTGTATGTAGACTAACTAAGCCTTTATTATAGTGGAAAAGCAACTGTCATTCTTGTAGGGTTTTAATTTTTTAAATGATGAAGAAGGGGGATCAGGCCCCCTCATTTTTCAATCTGTTCGAGTAAACATGTATGAAAATTAGGAAAATTACTTAGAGAAGTAGCAGAAGAACGTATAAAGTATTATCCAGAACTAAAGATCTGCCACGGCCTTAAGGCGAGCTCTGAACCTTGACCTTAAGGGGTGTGCTCTGGGAGCATTTTCCCTCGCTTTGATAAATAAAATAAAACTTTGGCCCATAACTTTTAATTTATTTCTTACACCCCTGCTAGATACGTAAACAGATAGAGAAGCAGTCAAGACAGAGAGACAAACAAACATTCGGACAGATAGAGAAGGATACATAGTCGGAAATACAAAGATATAGACAAAGAAAGAGAGATATGTGCATGGACAGAGATATCGATAAATAAATAGACGAGGAGACAAACAGGCACAGAGACAGACAGATACATTGATATACGGAGCAATTTTCTTATATATTCAGTTGAAGTTTTAGGTTAGTTCCTCGCCACACTTGTACTGGGGGGGGGCGCTGTAGCCCACAGAATAATAATAAGGAGAAAGAGGGGCACATTGCACTTTCTGAGTCTATCAGAGTGATAATGAATTAACACATCAAGAAGACTCAATGGCACCTAATGTGTGGAGACTCCACAGCTTATGTCTGTCTCAAGAGATTAAGATGGGAATAGTTCCCCTCCCCTAAAATCTTAGTAGCTGATAAAAATACAACATCCATCAGACCCCATCCCAGTGGTTCAGTGGAAGGTCTGTAGTGTAGGATTATGCTTAAGAACCAAACAACTGTGTAAAAGAAACAGTCCACATTTTGGTTTGGACAAAAACAAACCTTTAGAGACACTTGTTAGTGCTAGTTACATCCATGATGTTACACGTCCTTCAGAAACAAAACTCACTAAAAATAAGAAAACAAATGACAAATTGAACAAGACAGGTACAAAACAAAGAGGAAAGAAAGAAATATAAAACTAAAGAAAGCTAAATGAACGAAAGATAAAAGGTTTTTGTTTATCAGATTTGTGCACACACTATACGCAAGGCATGCTTGCATTATTCGTTTTAATTTTGAACTGATTGATTTGAGGGAAGTCAACAGCACCTACCGCAAACCCCTAGAATACTTTAGTAGAATGATAGGAATGCTGGATTTAACCGTTATTCTTACAAAAGCACCCATATATGATTCAAAAGTGCTGATGTAGTGCGATATTGTGTCGACAGAACACGAACTATGGTTTTTCCAAATGAAAATAAGGGTTTGGTTTGAATTTCGCACAAAGCTACTCGAGGGCTATCTGCGCTAGTCGTTTCTAATTTTGCAATGTAAGACTAGAGGGAAGGTAGTTGGTCATCACCACCCACCGCCAACTCTTGGGCTACTCTTTTAACAACGAATAGTGAGATTGATCGTTACATTATAACGCCCCCACGGTTGAAAGGACTAAAATAAGGAAATATTTATTGCTAGCGTCCCTAAATGATCATGCCCCTACCCCGGTGGCTCAGCTGTATGTCTGTGGACGTAAAACTCTAAAAACCGGGTTTAGGTATCCGTGATGAGCACAGCACAAATAGTCCGTTGTGCTTAATAATAAAGAAACGCACAGACAGACCCTTAAAGAGTTTTTATTTACCCCTTTTAAAGCTACTATCTCTATTCAATTCCCTCTTTCCAAGATGGTTGGACAACGTTACAAAGGCTAAAATCTGAAGTTGGATTCTTCTCGGTGGACATACTGGATAGCCGTTTGTGGCTTGCTCTAAAAGAAACAAAGAACAGTCTTCAATATACAAAACATATGTTATGTTCTAATCATCCTTTGTTGTGGTAATTACGCTATAACAGGAATCATTAAAAATTGAAATTCACAGTAATTACTGCTTTTAGTTGCAGATATTTCTATTCCACAGTTACAACTTTACATTTCGTAGTAAATTTCTTCTATGTTGTATCTCGTAGACATGAAAATGTATTTACTTCCTAGTTTATGTCCACGACTGGTCTCGAAACGCGACGTTTCGCCTCATAAGCCTTCAGGTTTACCAGTGAGCCACTGGAGGGTGGGGGAGAAGTTGAGAGAAAGGAACAGTGCGATGGTATTTAAAAACAGTAGCTGGTCAACGGTACACACCGCCAACAGCTAGGATGCTTTTGTCTGGCTAACTAGTGGGATATGATAGTATCCGTAATAATGCATAGCTCATCCATGGTCTCAAATTTCGAGGCAACGAGACTCGAATCATGAATCCTCAGATACGCAATCCAAGCAAGCTAACCACAACCGGCATTACATAATTGTAATTCCAAGGACATATAATTTTACGTTTTACTTCCATCTTTATATTAGTTTTTTTTTGTTACACAGTGAAATCACGCTGGTCTAACATGCGTATTTGCACCAAAAGGGATCACCCGTTTTAAACCACTTGCACTACAATCCGGTATTGCACTGTCTGTCTCTCAATCAATAGACACTAAAATGACGCCACTTAAAGAACACGCTTAAAGTTGCAATTTGTACTAGAGAAGCACCTATAAACTGTGTACAAACCATGAATGACAAGAGAGAAAATTATGCACTGTGTAGGCTACAACACAGCATGACATACAAACTACGAAAACAAGAAATAAAAAAGTATTTGTCATTCTTAATTTTTGAAGCAGAACACTTTGAGGGACTTTGCGTAAGTACATGTTATCTAGATATATTTGATATAAGTTATATCAAACATATTTCGGCTAGCCTTACATTCCCATATGTATTTTCTTGCATGATTAACACATTTGCTTCCTCGACGTCTGTCTAACAGCATTTCCAGCCTCTTATGGATTTTCTGTACCCATACAGATACCATACAGAGGAGTTTCCTTTTGGCGCCGAAAGTTACTGCTAGCGAATCAGATATCACTTAGAAATGAAGGATATTAGTGTTATTCGTTAAATAATGAAACTCATTATAAAATATTTTTAAAATTATCGAACGAAACTTTTATAACCTCCTAAAGGAAAGTTTATTTTTGTTTTGGTAAAAACAGTAATTTTTCTACTTGGGGTAACTGCTCCCACTTGTTCTCTATATCGAAGTCTAAATGGAGTGATTGCTCCTTCCCTGATACCCTGGTTCCTACACTACCAATAATGCAAGCTCCCGAAAACAGGAACTCATAAATACTCTTACGTGTCGACAGACGTATTGTGTTCGATATGTTTACACACATTTTTTGGGGCTGATATAATGACTTAGAACGGTTAGAAACCTGAAGAATGGTCAATAGAGTAGCACATAATGTTTCGCAAGTTTCGCGAAACAAGAGTGAACACCAAAATTGCGCCCTATATAAAAGTATCACAATCCAATTCTAAAGAACACCAAGCAGAAATATTATTTATAAAAGTGACTCTGGGTGCTTGTTTCTTTAAGTAAAGCGTATTAAATCTTATTAATTTTTTTTAAATTTTCGATTGAAAATGTTATTTCTAGTACATTTTGGAAATAGGCACGTCTGGTTCACACGTATAACCATTTTTAAAATATCCCTATTTCCATATCTTCTATAGTGTATAATATGTGATAGTAATGGATTTCCATTTATCCTTCAGAATGCATTTCAATAAGAAACTTCGCCTAAAAAAGGGACATTAATTCAGAGTTTGATAACGAACTAAGCCGGCCTTGTAGCACGAAAACAAAGGGATTCAGCTGTAGAGAAGAGAAAAAATGGAAGTTATATAAGTATCAACAAATACAAGAAAGTGCCCTTTCTTATCTTCAGTTCCCGGTAGCTTAGCAGAAAGCATATAATACTAGAGTTCGCAACTTAATCCCTCTAGCGGAAACAGCGAAGATAGGCCAATGTACAGCTTGGCAGAAAGAAACAAAACGAAAACTATATTTGTAGAAATCAGATCAATATCGGCCAATTTTTTTTTTCTCTAAATAAGGTCCTAAGTTGTTAAAACGACTCAAAAATAAAATTATCATAAGGCAACTATTAGGGCTAAGGTTGGCGACTAGTACTCGAATAATAATATTCAAAACAGAAGGAAGGTAGTAAACACTCTAAAATGGAGACTTTAGATATATACCTTTGTATTAAGAAGCCTCCTAGATATTAGTCAAAAGAGTTTACGACACAATTAAGTTTATGGTATAAGGTGATTATTTTGACTCCACATTGTTAAGAAAACGTCTGGTTAGTGGAATGAACATGTTAATTTCTTCTTAAATTTACAAACAACAGTGCCAAGTTATTCTTAAGCTTGTGACATCTAAATGAAGGATATATTGAAACTCAGGCTAATTTTCATAAATACGTTTGATAAATTCGTACATCTCATATATAAAACATAGTTTTTTGTTTTCAGCGCTGTAGCCAGTTCGGTTGTATAGTTTTTAACCTAAGTTATAAAATTATACAAACCTTAAGCCTAAAATGTTTCATTGTTGGTGGAATAAGTTACCAACAATAAAAATAATTGTTGTTTGTAAAACATATTGTGAATATTTTAATACAAGAAGTATTTTGTAATGATTTGAAACTTTACCTCTCTTTTATGAGGAAGAGCTAGGCCTATAACAAGGCGCTTTGTAACTCAAGTGAGAAAGTTAGGCCTATAACATCACTGTTTCAAACGGGTACTAAAGCAGGTAAGCTCGGCCTATACCTTCGCTATTTGAAACCAGAACTGAAAAGCAAAAGCTAGGCGTATATCTTTGCGGTTTGTAATTGATATTGAAGTGAGAAAGGTAGGCCTATATGATGGTGGTTTGGGACTGGTATTGAATCAGAAAGATAAGCATATAACGTGATTGTTAGAAACAGATACTGTAACTTGAGGGCAAAGCCTATAACACGATGGTTTGAAGCCGAGTATGAAACAGGAGGGATAGGTCTATAAGATGATAATATTACAACGAAAGAATTATTATAGAATGGTTTTACAAACCGGTGCTACAATGGGAAGGCTAAGGCTATAAGACGGCGACTTGAGACTGATAATGGAATAACAGGGCTAGGCCACTGGTATGGATATTTAAGACTGATAATGGAATAAAAAGGCTAGGCCACTGGTAAGGGTATTTAGGACTGATAATGGAATAACAGAGTTACACCACTGGTATGGCTATTTAAGATTAAAACTGATGCTGCAACTGAACCGAACACATATTTTGACGTTTGATGACAAACGTAACGAAAGATAGTATTTAGAGAGATAGGATTATTTTGTTCTTTGTAAGACATGAATAATTCAAAAGTTAAATCTATTGCGGCATTTCCAATTATGTTACTAGCATGAACAAAATTCCTTTGGGCGTGTTCATGTGATTTATTGTAAAGTATATGCTACGTGGTTAACTTTAACAAGTACACAAAACTTTTTAAATCCTAAATAAACTCAACAAAGGCATCTTACTGTTTATTAAATTGCTTTGTTGAAGTAGCTGTGCATAATACACGTCTGTTTAGCATTGTTATTTTAGCACCATCTAGTGGCTGGTTTGTTATTAGAAATCGATCAAGAAAAAGCTTGATTGAATCAGTAAAACTGACAAAGCTTCTGGTCACGTGAAACATGTTGTACATTTTTATCTGTGAATCAAAACATTTCTATTTTCAAAAACTATGTGATATATGTTAACGACCATACTTTAAGAATCAATAAAAACTCTTCAGTATATGTTGTCATGTTTACATAATAGATGTAGCATTATTTTATCTTGACAAGAGCTCTAAAAGCATATTATTAAATAAATAGAACCTATCTGAAATTTTAACTTTTAAAACAAAACAAAGAAATATGCTAATCAAGCGGGTGTAATAAAACGACCAGAAATTAAAGCGATCTTTCTTTGGAGTAAGAAAAGTTTGTACGTTTTTAGAATAGAATTTCTTTCTTTTCATTTTTGCTTTTCAAGAAAGCCATATTTGAAAGCA
The DNA here is from genome assembly GCA_011833715.1 of Carcinoscorpius rotundicauda. Lineage (NCBI taxonomy): Eukaryota > Metazoa > Arthropoda > Merostomata > Xiphosura > Limulidae > Carcinoscorpius > Carcinoscorpius rotundicauda. The sequence goes on along the minus strand of CM022406.1, from coordinate 9,204,473 downwards.
GAAGCAGAAGAGATAAAAAGATTGATGCGTGAATTGATTGCAAGATAAAGTGAAACTGTTAAAAATGTTTTAGTTCTTTCTATGACTTCACTTCTACAAAATGTCTAAAGTTTGAAGATAAAACGACCTTGTTTGAAGTTAAAAGATAAAAAAAGCAGAAGTTAATCGACATGTTATGTTTCCAAATAAGTATCACTCATTTTAAAGTAAAACGAATGTGTTTAAGAGCTATCGTATGATCTCTTCTTGGATGCTACATTTGTATATTTTCGATTTCTTCTACTTACATAATTACAATTATTCGATAAATCCAAACGTCGAGATTAATTATACCAAACAAATCTTAGAGTCATTTAAAAATATATAGTATTTCAATTAAATGAGTTTCTGAGGGATATCCAGTGTATTACGAGTCGCAAAGTTCAAATACATATACCAATCTGCCTGTCTGGTTGTTCCCGTGTAGCTACTCTAACAAATGATTTAAGATTTTTCAGGATTACAAACACGACCCGTATTTTGGAGTTACTTACATTGCAGTGTATCACTATGGTTAAGAGTTTTACAATTATCATTGTTATATGGAATCGCTAATACGTACCTCTCATTTGTTTACGTCACAGGGTACTCAATCGATTATACCCTGGGCCTTAGTTTCTAGGACCGAGCACCACTCATATCTGATTAATTTGTTTTGTGAGAAATGATATTTGCGTTATGAATAGGTATATTACGCGTCTGCCAGCTGAGATACAGGACGGCATAAAATTTTGACTGTGAATCGAAAGATTCAAAGTTCGCACCTCGTTACTGCATAAGCTCACATTCGGTTACATGAGACTAGTGTGAAAATTTAGGCTATTTATAGATATCTCTTCTGAATGCTTTTACTATTATTTTTGAAACTAACAACGAGTGTGTGTGTTTTTTTTCTTATAGCAAAGGCACATCGAGCTGTATGCTGTGTATATCGAGGGAAATCCAACCCCTAATTTAAGCGTTGTTAGACCGATGATTTACCGCTGTCCCACCGAAGGACAAAACAAACATTCAGAATAAATTTATATTGGATCTAAAACCGACTGCCAATATTTATGTTTGACTATTGATTGATACAAATGATAATAAATTTTCAAAATTACTTCATTCATTTTATGTTCACTGTGTAAACTTAGGTAATGAAAAAAAGATATTTAAAAAATCAATGAATTCAATTTCCCCTATTGTTAGCTATGGCAGTTGGAATAACGGAAATCAATATTTCGTATTATTGCCATAATATATTATATTTTTGTCCCTTTCGCTAATTATGCATTTACCACTCTACTATCTGGGTTAACTGAGTGATTATATTTAAAAATGATTTTTTTATAACCTGTAATAAAATTCACTAAGAGTAAAAGAAAACGACATCAGAATTTCCTCTATTGCATGAAAAATTTCATAGATAAATGTTAAGAAAAAAATGAAATATTCGAGAAATTCAGCCATGATTTCAATTTAACAGTTTTTACTTCTTTTGTCATTCATTCGAATAGTATTCACAGTTTAATACAAAAAGAATGCCTTTATGGGTGCACTTTTTCGTACTTAGAATATTTTAGTTTCTTCGTGTTTTTTGTTTTTGTTTTCATTATAAAAGTAGGACTGGGACACAATAAAACCATTACATAGCATTATATAAATGTTTTTACTCATATTTATAAGAGAGCTTTTGTCATATGCTTTAATATAATTAAAGGTTAGGTGTTTTGTTTTTAATACACAAATGAAAATAAAACTAAGGCAATTTCAGGTTAAAGCTTTTGTTTTTCAGAACTGAAATTTCATAAATTAGGTACGATCTTTTTCTCATTTGATGCGGATGAAACCGGTTATCCGTTTAACTGAACACGTAGAAAAATGTTGCTGGAGTCGAAGACTGCAGCCATAGATCAATCTCTAACACTCTCAGGAAAACTGTAAGCGTCGGATTTGATACTCTTTATTCCCACCACAAAGTTTATCATTAGGTTTTATATGGATCTATTGCTATGTCAAGAAACTGGGCTTAAGAAAACTCTTTTCTGTCAGGTGTCGTCGAAATCGTTAAATTTTGGAAAAAAACAAAAATGGTTCAAATTATTATGTGGGAGAGAAAGAAATAACGTTTCACCAATCGGAATTAAAAGGTTTCAGCTTCGATTATTTACACTTTTTGTCGTAATTTATAGAATGAGAACACATAAGAATTATGTTTACCGGGAAATTCAATAAATCAACACAAAATCACAATCAACGTTATTTGTAGTTTGTAAAACAAGAAAGAGTATTATATAAAAATACCTGTTAAAGTGTAAATCTTTTTGGATGCTGGGGATGTATAATATATTTAATTATATTTGCCATAGGATACAAGGTTAGGCCTATTGTATTTTTAACGCTACATTCCTAATATAGTCCCTTACGAATTTTCAACAGTTAGAAGAGTATTGAGTAAGAGTATTCTAACCACACTATGTTTATCAGATTCATCGCGGATGACGCCTATTTTTCAATCCAGAACTTATCAGACCAGCTGGGATACAATGAACATAGTAAAATAAGGTATAATAATAGTATTTCAATCACACTGTTTTCATCATAATCATCGCCAAAGACTGAAAGAGCATGCATGTTTGGCGCGACAAGGATGCGAATCCTCGACCCTCAGATTACGAGTCGCACGCCTTAACACGCTTGGCCATGCCGGGCCCTTTTAAAAGTAATATTTTCTTAAATCAAGAATCTTTAATGCTCTTAGGTTTTTTCTATGGTCATTTTGTATCTAAAACATGTTCTTATCCATCTCTTCATGGCCCGGCATGGCTAGGTGAGTTAATACGTTCGACTTGTAATCCAAGGGTCGCGGGTTCGAATCCCGGTCGCGCCAAACATTCTCGCCCTTTTAGCCGTGAGAGCGTTATAATGTGACTTTAAATCCCACTATTCGTTGGTAAAAGAGTAGTCTAAGAGTTGGCGGTGGGTGGTGATGATTAGCTGCCTTCTCTCTAGTCTTACAATGCTAAATTAGGATGAATAGCGCAAATAGCCCTTGAGTAGCTTTGCGCGAAATTAAAAATAACAAATCCATCCTTTCATATTACCAACACAATCTTTTTCATTTTAACGATAGTTAAACTAAATTATTTTATCTTTTTATGTAGTGTCTATTAGTTTCTCTATCAATTTAGCCTATTCTTTTCTTCGTTTTCCCAGAAAGCCTCACTTCCCGAAATTCCATTAGTTTAATCAAGCATGTTTCATTTAGAAAACAGTCACGTGGGTCAGGCCTAGAAATTAGCGAGTTGAAGAAAAATAACAGAAAAGCTAATCTACAGATTTACCGTAACGTCCAAGATTTTTTTATGTCACAGAGGCTAATTAAAAACGTACTCCTCGTCACCTTCACAGTAGGTTTCAGAGCTTACAACGTTAAATCTCAGGGCTCGATACCCTCGCTGGGCAAGGCTCAGATATCCCTTTATTTAACCTTGAGTTTAATTACAAAGAAACAATAAACAAAAGCACTTTTATTTCACGACTAAAAATAGTGTCCAAACGTGGTTCGCTATATGTTTTTGTGTCGTCATAATATCGAATTTTAGAAGGTATTCATTTATTCACTTTTTTCAATTAAAAGAGTGAAAAGATGTCACGTGGTCGGTCATATAGACTGACCTCGTATTGAAAGAGTTAACGTAATATATTGTATGTTGTGCTGAAATAACACGATTCATGTGTTGAAAATCATAAGAACTTGGCTTAGTTTGATTAAATCACGACAAGGGGTGAATATTTTACTACAAACTTTACTCCTTCGTACGGAGAGATAAAAGTTGATAAAGGTGGTTCTATAACTTTTAAACAGAAAACCTAGAACCTCAATCACAAATATAAAAAAATCAGAGTTATTTTCTTAACAAACATAAAGTTCTGTAGTAAAGATGATAATGTAAAAGCCCGGCGTGGCCAGGTGAGTCTGAGGGTCGCGGATTCGAATCCCTGTTACACCAAGCATGCTCTTGTTTCAGCCGTGGGGGCGTTATAATGTGACGGTCAATCCCACTATTCGTCGGTAAAAGAGCAGTCCAAGAGCTGGCGGTAGGTGGTGATGAATAGCTGCCTTCCCTGTAGTCTTACAGCGCTAAATTAGGGACGACTAGTGCAGATAGCCCTGGTGTAGCTTTGTGCGAAATACTAAAACAAATATCGCAAATTTTTAGGCTCAAAACAGCATATGACCTCGTGGATCGCAAGTTTTCATTCCTTCACTGAAGCTTCATGCTCTTGCAGTTGTGCGGGCGTTACAGTGTCGCGATAAAAAACAATATTCATTGGTAAAGAGTAGTCCAAGTATTGGCGGTGGGTGGTATTGACTAGTTGCCTTCTCTCTAGGCTATTAACTAGAAACTTGGGACGGATAATTTTCACGTAGCTTTAGGCGAAATTGAAATATCGTAGCATAATTGTAACGATAAGTTTGTAAAAAAAGTGGAGAAAGAATAAATTATATCAGACATTGGAACAGAAACAGTTACATTCTTTTGCACTTCATGTAATCCATCTTTCATAAACACTGGGAGAGTAACAGCTACGTTCGTTTGAATTATTTCGTCTTTGCTCAAATACTGGGACAGAAACAGCTATATTCATATGAACTGTTCTAACTTTCATCAGACACTGAGACAGAAGCAGCTATGTTCGCTTGAATTGTTACAACTTTCATGTGACATCGGAAGAGAAACAGCTACATTGGTTAGAACTACACGTATTCCAACTTTCATCAGACACTGGGACAAAAACTGCTACATGTGGCTATTTCGTAATTTTGCACAGAACTGAGAGATCTTTAATTTTTCTTTCCCATATTTTGAAGTAACAGACCAGCGAGAAGGAAGGAAACTAACCATCTGTTCTCAATACAAGTATTTGGACTACTTTTGCTTGTTTTTTGAATTACGCGCAAAGCTATACGAAGGCTATCTGCGCTAGCCGTCCCTAATTTAGTCGTGTAAGACTAGAGGGAAGGTAGCTAGTCATCACCACTCACCGCCAACTCTTGGGCTACTCTTTTACCAACAAATAGTAGGATTGACCTCACATTGTAACGCCCCCATGGCTGAAAGAGCGAGCATGTTTGGTATGACGGGGATCAAAACCCGCGATCCTCATATTACGAGTTGAGCTCTTTAACCACCTGGCCATGCCGATCCGGGCTACTTTTTTCAAACCGAATAGTGGAATCTGACTGTTGTTCTTTTAAAGCACCCATAGTTCCAGAGTTTGAAGTGCGATTTTTTTTTTCGGTAACGGGTCAGGAACATTAAATCTCCTAACATTTCTAGGGCTGTTAACAGCAGTATTTATTTAAATCGTGTGTTGGTTAGTTTTTGCCAAAATTTTAACTCTTTATTTGAAAGACACAGAATATCATTTAATGTCTTATATCCGTCCTTTGGTGATACAGCTGTAAGTTTACGGTGTTGTAACTTGTAACGCTTAAAACCAGGATTCACTTCCTGGCTGTAGACACACCCAATGTAGTTTTGCTATAAAGACAGAAAACTATTTAATATCGGCTGAGATAATACGTCGTTTGTTGTATCTCGTCCATACAGAGAATAAAATATTGAATTTTCTTTTAGTTAAGAGATAAACCAGTGCTAATACATCCCATTATTACTTTCGAGTATTTTGCTTATCTCGTAAGGTATTATTTTATTGGGTTAAAGTAGAAACATCCAAACAAGAATAGGGAATATATTAGCTTTGTATAATCATTAATTTTCCAAAGAAATGAAGTTACCAAAGCTTTGCCAACGGCGGCCTTGGAGTGACTCATAGTTACCAACCGCTTATTTGCACACGTTACTTTTTATATTCACACAGAAAGAACTGGGGAAACTTTAATGGTTTCTTTTAATTCCATTCGAATTTAGCATATTGTGTCAAAGACAATTTTCAGTCCAAGAGTTGGGGGTGGGTGATGTTGACTAGCTTTCCCTGTAGACTATCACCTAGAAATTAACGAAGGCGAAATTAACACATAACAGTATAATTGCATGTTTTTTTTTCATACATTACTCTACAAAAGTATTAGAACAAAGTCAAAAATTAGATTTCAGGTTACTTTCAAAGAACAATGGAAGATAAATCACAGGTGAAGCATCAATATTTTATTAATATTTATATACAGTACAACAGAAACTCAGTGAAAATGACTGAGTTCAGCATACAGTTAATATTTTGTGTCCCATATTTTGCTTCAATAACTGCCGACAGTATTTCAAAAATTGTAACATATTTAATCAAAGTGTCCTTTGGGATTTTGTTCCGAATGCCTCTAATACAGTCCCATAAAGTTTCTTTGGAAGTAACTTTTGATTTATCAAGTTTTTGATCTATCAAATCTCAAATCTGCTCAATTGTGTTGATGAGATTGGGGCTCTGTGGGGGCTATTGTATCACTTAAATGATTCCAGCAGCTTCTTCCTTAACTGGCCCGGCATGGCCGAACGCGTTAAGGTATGCGCTCGTAATCTGAGGGTCGCGGGTTCGCATCCGAGTCGCGCTAAACATGCTCGCCCTCCTAGCCGTGGGGGCGTTATAATGTGACGGTCAATCCCACTATTCGTTGGTAAAAGAGTAGCCCAAGAGTTGGCGGTGGGTGGTGAAGACTGGCTGCCTTCCCTCTAGTCTTACACTGCTAAATTAGGAACGGCAAGCACAGATAGCCCTCGAGTAGCTATGTGCGAAATTCCAAGACAAACAAACAAAATCTTTCTTAACTGAGTAAATTCTGTATAGGTTTTTAGGAGCTTTTGAGGCCATTATCTTCTTGGTGATAATTTTTTTTTTTTACCAATAGTGCACAAACTATGACGATTAAGCAGCTGATAGCACTTGTATTGGTCTATTATTCCATTTATTTTACAAATATTTCCTGTCGTCTCAGCAAAAAAGAACAGACCAATACATCACGCTGCCCCACCCCATTCTTCAAGTTTGGTGCTATACACTGAGGTAAGTATCTTTTACTTTTCTTCCGCCGTATGTTCAGCCTACGCTTTGAACCAGATATTTCAAACTTGGACACTTCTGTCTATAAAACCCTTTTCAAATCATCAACAGCCCAGTGTCGGTATGTTTGAGCAAATTTCAGTCTCTTGAAAATATTTGGAGATCGAAGTAAAAGTTTGTTTAAACTGTTACATGACTGAATATTCCATTATCATTGAGTCTTCTTCATGTAGTAAATCTTAGCACTTTTCTGTCAGTTAATACATGATAGTTTATCTTAATATCAGTATCATTGACTTAGGTGTCCTGCTTCCTCTTTCCCTATTTTCAGATCTATCTGTCTCGGTCTCGTGATCTCGGGTATACCTGACAGTATTTGGGGAGCATTGCGACAATACGAAGGAGAATCTTAGACTTGTTATGCGTTTATTGTTTTTGAATTTCGCACAAAGCTACTCGAGGGCTATCTGTGTTAGCCGTCCCTAATTTAGCAGTGTAAGACTAGAGAGAAGGTAGTCATCACCACCCACCGCTAACTCTTAGGCTACTCTTTTACCAGCGAATAGTGGGATTGACCCTCACATTAGAACGCCCCCACGGCTGGGAGGGCGAGCATGTTTGGCGTGACGGGGATGCGAACCCGCGACCCTCAGATTACGAGTCGCACGCCTTAACACGCTTGGCCATGCCGGACCATTATGTGTTTATATTGTTATCAAAATATTGTAAATGCATTGTTTGAAATTCATTCATTCATTTTAACTTGACCGGTACTTCATGACACACGTGGATTTTAAATGGTCAGGTCAGAGGTCATTATAATTCAGTTATAGCTACTTATTCAGGAAACCACTTGGAAGCACTCGCCGCCTATGTGGTGCTCCTAATCAAATATCTAAAGTAAAATTAGTTATTCTAACTAATCTTCTTATAATTACAATTAAACTTAGGCTAAGAATATTTTATTCTAAACCATGTTTCAGTTAATTGTTGTAACTTTATTAGTATTATCAGGTGAAACAAGGATCTGAAGGTCTATTGGAGAATCTAAGAATCAATGATAATTGAAGCTTGTAGGATTTTTTGTTGAACGTCAGGCGAACGTGGTGTCATTCGTTAGAACGACATAGGTTCTAATCAAGGTTGGTGTATTATTTAGATTATATTATTTATTACGGTGGTTCAAAACAACTGGTCTCAGGTGTTACGTTTGACTTTGAACAGATGTGCCCTATTTCGCATTTCACGTGTCTCTTCTTCTGGTGTTACTCGGTCATTTGTCAAGAGGATTACCCATTTATGATTAGTTTTCCTTCTTTGGATAATGCCCCCTAACGAACCATTTTTTTTTCTGATACAATGCTGACAATATATACAGTTCACTAACGACGATATATCGTGAACGTTAAGAGGTGTGCCGAGTGTTTATCAACTAATCGATCGTAGCAGTGTGAGAAAGATCCAAGTATTTATTTTATCTTTCGTAAAGGAAAAAGAGAGAGAAACAGTTTCTAACTTTTAAGAAAACTCTTATCTTCTCTCATCTTTACGGGTGTTTTAGTCGCGTTTTTGTTTGTTTGTTTGGAATTAAGCATAAAGCTCAACAGTTGGGTATCTGTATTCTCCCCATTACGGGTATTGAAACCCGGTTTCTAGCATTGTAAGTCCGAGAACATATCGTTGTACAACTAGGGGACAATAGCATTCTTTTTGGCTCTGTTAAAGCCAGAGTAATTATTACATATACAACTTATATCGAAATGGATAAAGACACATATCACACCCTCCAACATTGATACTTAGGCCTAAACGTATTTGTTTCTTAATTTCTGTCGTACATATTGGAGTTTACAAAACATATTAACTCTAGTTATAATCAACTTTATAACACTAAACTTTGCTGTTGTTTTTATTCTTGTTATCTTATTCAGGAGCATTCTCCTAAAACAAACCATAACTGATAATACAAAACTTCAAATATACATCTTATAATACGTTACTATTAGGCCTACTTCCACGTCATACAGTGGTATGTGTGCGAGCCTTTACTATTAGAAACCGGATTTCGATATCCGTTGTGAGCAAAGAACAGATTGCCTTTTGTGTAGCTTTATAGTTATTGATAAACAACAAGAAATATAAGGACTGTTATATTTTTAAAAACTACATTCTTTATCCAGTGATATCTTAGAGATAAAAGAATGTGTAATAATAATATATGTGGCAATAAATAAATTATATTGAAAATTATTGATAAATACGAAGGAAATGTAGTTTTAACGTATTGGGTACCCTGATTTTAGAAGGGTATTTGATTATAAAATATTATAAACGTTATTTGTTTTGAATCGACCTAATTGTATTTCATAGGAAGTTATGTTTGGTAATTTTCATATTTTGACGTAAGCATATCTACCCATCTTCTTATTTTGTAAAATAATATATTGATAGATATTAAAAAGAATAAGATATCTATAAGACTTATGTTTTTATAATACATATATTTAAAAAAATTTTGTTTTCTTATAATGCTTAAAAATCAGATACTTATCTTCTACGAATAATCATCGAACAATGTGTTTAAACCACTTGAAGGACTAATCGATTTTCTGTCGTCATTTTATGAACTTTTCAGCAAAAAGGATAAAGAAATAAAGACGTTTGGGTTTTTCGTCTTATTTTGGAAAATAATCAAGAAAGAACATAACTGCTATTAAAAAAAAAGTTAATTTCTTCCAAAGTTCGATAACGACGACATCCGTTTCTTCATCTGTGATAGAAGCAAAATTACTTTTTTTTGTTTAATCTGATTATACAAAGAAAAACCACATTCTCGCGAAACATCAGCTTATTTTTATATCAAGCGGGAAATTACAGAATTTGTTTTTAAGAAAGCAGTTTTTATCTTTCTTGGTATATTTATATATATTTTTCTCTCTAGGGCTCGATGCCCCGCGGTGGACAGAGTACAGACAGATCAATGTGTAGCTTTGTACGAAAAAAACAACACCAGTTTTCCTGTCTGTTCCCATTGTGTGTTTTCTGACTCCAGCCAATTTATCCTACATAAGGTTTGATATACCTTCATCAAATTATTTTATTATATTCAATTATTAACAATTTCTTTTTAGAATGTTTGTAAATGAATAAAAAAGTTATATTCTTTCATGTTGCCTCTACTTCTTTTCATAAATTGCTTGCAAGCACGGCATATGTCACAAAATATTTTTTTTTCCAGTCAACAACTAAAGGCTTTTACTTACACTTACGAAACAAGTATAAATATATACTGTGTTATTGTTGAGCTTAGGATTCTTATTTAGTAGGTGTCTGTAACTTGCTGGCGATAAATTTAACGAACAGCACTCACTCCACTTGTTTTCAAAAACCTTATATATATATATTCGGAATTCGTTAAACGTGTGTACAACTTCCTTACACCATACATATCATATGCATAACAAAAAACTATATATTACTATTCTATTTTTCTTTTCAAAAGCCCAGTAAGATCTATTCAATGTATTTGGAATTGTAGTTGATAAGATAAACTGTTTTTCTCTATTACCTTGTTAGTTTCCAATTAAGCACAAAGCAACACATTAAGGTTATCTGTCCTCTATCCACCACGTGTGAAAACCTGGTTTTTAGCGTTATAAGTCGCCAGTCATGTAGCTGTGCCACTGGAGGCCGTCTCTATTATTATCGCCAAACTAATTACCTATAGTTTATTCAACATATCGTCGAGTTGTCACTGTTGTATCTTATACCTCTAATATCTTCTGCTTCATTTTCTCTCTTGTATTTCCAAGAATCGTCTGTCTATTTGTAAAAGTTCACTGAGGTTAGTTCATTTACTTTAGAACTATTTTTGACGAAATAAACCGTTCTTCTTATTTCTTTCAACACTCCAAGTCCCATTCTAATTTATAGACCATTAAGCTCATATTAATCGTTAATATCTTCCACTCCTACGACGATTAACTTTGTGTTTAAATTTTCTTAGGCATAATTCTTTCTCATAACTTTACTTTATTTCTCGTTTGCTCTATCTATGTTTGTCTATGTACTTTTTCCACTCATGTCACACTATTTATATGTTTATTACCTGATCGTCTGCTTGCTGTATCCGCGACATAAATAAATTCCATGCAACGTAGGATAATCTTGACATCAATGAGCTACAAACACAACGTACCTCTCAATGATTTACGTAAATAAGCTTGCTATAACATTTATTTTAAAATAATTGCTTCTAACTGTCTTGTTATGAACAAAATTAAACAATTATAAGTTATTCATTTACAAAATAAATAAATGATATCTACACTAAACAGTCTTTTATATCATAACACCGTATGTTCTCAATGTTAGTGTAAATTCGTTTAGGAATTTTTTGTGTTTTGGTCAAACTTATTCCTGTTGGCGTTTAAAGGAAACACATATGCAGGAGAACATAGTTACTTACAAAATCTATAAGAACGCCAAGCATAAAGTATAGAAAACAAGCCAGATTTAAACGATTATGAACATGCGAATCAGCAATTACGATGACAGTTATAGTTAATATAAAGATGGACTTGAATGTATATTTAGTGTATTTTGATACTGTTTAGTGTTTTATAAGTGGTGTGACACCACCGATAACTGACCAAAGTTTTGTTTGAATTTTGCGCAAAGCTACAGGAGGGCTATCTGCGCTAGCCGTACATAATTTATTAATGTAAGAATAGAGGAAAGGCAGCTAGTCATCACCACCCACCGCCAACTCTTAGGCTACTCTTTTATGAACGAATAGTGGAATTGACTATCACATTTTAACTCCTCACGGTTGAAAGGGTGAGCATATTTGGTGGGACAGAGGTTCGAACTCGTGACTCTCGGACTACGAGTCGAGTGCCTAAACCACCTGCCATGCCGGGCCCGACCAAAGTAGATAGCTTGAAAAACCGATGCTTTAAAATATCAAAAATTGTCGTTACTGAGACCTCTTGCGGTAAAAAACTTATGTAGCTTATTATCATTAAATATTCTAATTTTTACATATAGAATATGAATTAAGTATCAAGTTTAACAAGACATAGTGAGCCAATGAAAGCTGTAAACTTTCTTATTTTTGAATAATTTTCTAAATTTTAACCAACTGAAATGAAATTTACAAAGCTAGAAACTGCCCTGTCTCTATTCAGTTTGTTTGTTTGTTTTGGAATTTCACACAAAGCTACTTGAGGGAAGAAGACGATACTACAAGAACACGAAGACAGCACAACACTCATGAAAACACAAAATTCAGCCATTGAAGAACACATCGTGTATTGTTTGTTTGTTTTTTTCAATTTCGCGCAAAGCTACTCGAAGGCTATCTGTGCTAGCCGTCCCTAATTTAGCAGTGTAAGACTAGAGGGAAGGCAGCTAGTCATCACCACCTACCGCCAACTCTTGGGTTACTCTTTTACCAACGAACAGTGGGATTTACCGTCACATTATAACGCCCCCACGGCTGAGATGGCAAGCATGTTTGGCACGACTCGGGTGCGAACCCGCAACCCTCAGATTACGAAGCGCACCTGCTAGGCCGTGCCAGGCCCCCTCTATTCAGATATACAAAAACATTCCAAAAATTGAATGTTGATTTATCGTCAACGTAAGACACATCTTTACAGTTCTGTTAGTTTAAGCACCTTATGAAAGTGTGAAAACGCAGTTCTGAATAATAAATTATTTGCACGCAAATTAATTTGAATTCACTGTATTTGATATTTCACATGGAATACAGCAAGTACGTGTCCTCGAAACAAGTGTAGGAATAACTCAGCAATAATTGGGCCTAGCCCTCTCAAGTTTAAACACATTTAACGACGAATTATTTCATTTCTTCTGAGATAAATTTAATATATATATATAATATTTTTATTTATTCTGTTAAGCCTCTCCAAACTACAATTAATTTATCTATTTTTGTGTTCCAGCAGAAACTAGGTAGATAAAAAGTGTAACAAGTACAAAATGTAACTGAACTTACAACTGTCAATAATGAAATACAAAACTATGTGTTTACAAACCATTAACAATGTTAATTTGAGGAAGTGGTAAATAGTTTATGAAATTGTTAATTTTGTTACTAATTTATTTTTGACTTTCTTCAGATTCTACATCAGTTTCATGTTTCACGTGTTTTTGGTTCTCCATCTGTTCATTCTATCAGATCAATTTATTTATTTCCTACCGAATTCATCATTTTTAAACCCCTTTGCTTTCTCATGCAGTTTTCAAGAAACTTTTTCGTCCGCAATGGAGGTTTTTTCATTTCTGTCTGTTTTCATTTGTTTTTCTTTTCAGTTTCTTTATCCACGACATTATATCTTGACCACATTGTTTGTAGTTATTTTTAGCGAAGAGGTTTTCTTCTCTTTGAGGTAATTTAGTTATTTGGAACGAAAACAAACCACTCGGATGAGATCTGATCACGTTACTACTTAATGGTTTTGTTTACTTGATGAAAACAGAATATTCTCTGAAGCATGAGATATTATATAAAACAAAAATAGAGAAAAAGAGACAATCCGTGTAAAGTTACATCATAAGTCAATAAAGATAAAAAAAACAGAGTCAACCCAAGTATAGTTACATCATGAATTAATAAAAGTAAAGAAAAAAAGCCAACTTAGGTTTAGCTACATCGTGAGTCAATAGAAGTAAAGAAAAAGAGTCAATCCAGGTATAGTTACATCTTAAGTCAATAAAAGTGAAGGAAAAGAGCCAACTCGCGTACAGTACTATCGGGAGTCAATAAGAGTAACACACATATAATTACACTGTAGGTCAATACATGTACAAAATGAGTCAACATACGTATAGTTACATCGTGAGTTAATAAAAGTAAAGGAAAAAAGTCAACCAAGGTATAGTTATATCATGAGTCAATAAAGGTAAATAAAAAGAGTCAACCCACGTACAGTTACATCGGGAGTCAATAAAAGTAACATAGGTATAATTTCACTGTAAGTCAATACATGTACGAAATGAGTCAACATAGTTATAGCTACATCGTGAGTCAATAAAGGTAAAGAAAAAAGAGCCAACCCAGGTTTAGTTACGTCGCGAGTCAATAAAAGAGAAGGAAAAGAGCTAACCTACGTATAGTTATATCATGAGTCAATAACAGCAAAAGAAAAGTCACCCGAGGTATAGTTATATCATGATTCAATAAAAGTAAAGAAAAAGAGCCAACCCGGGTACAGTTACATTGTGAGTCAATAAAAGTGAAAAAAGAGCCAACCTGCACACATATCGGGAATCAATAAAAGTAACACACGTATAATTACACTGTAAGTCAATACATGTACGAAATGAGTGAACATATGTATAATTACACTGTGAGTCTACAAAAGTATGATAACAGTCAACACGCGTATAATTACAGTGTGAGTAAATTAAATTACGAAAAGAGTCAAGACATGAAGAGTTCGTTACTTTGTGAGTCAAAAAAGGCAAAACAAGTTAATACCTGTAAAGTTAGGATGTTTTAAGTTTCAACTGACCCCTGACCAAGCAGCCTCACAAAACTGTAGAAGAAAGTCGCTGGCTTTTGTCAACCTACTGTTATTTTCAGAGCTACGCCATACTGACTGTGCCTTATGACAGTCTCAATCCTTTTAAGTTTCGATGAAGTTCAAATTCGCTTCTTCGAAAATATTTTTTTAGCCCGGCATTATATTATTCGGAGTTTGCCCCATGAAAGGTGGCCTGGCATGGCCAGGTGGTTAAAGCACTCGACTCATGATCTGAGGTTCGCGGGTTTGAATACCCGTCTCATCAAATATGCTCGCCCTTTCAGCCGTGGGGACGTTATAAAGTAACGGTCAATTCCACTATTCGCAGCCCAAAAGTTGGTGGTGGCTGATGATGACTAGTTGCCTTCCTTCTAGCATTACACTGCTAAATTAGGGACGGCTAGAGCAGATAGCCCTCGTGTGGCTTTGCGCGAAATTCAAAACAAAACCCAATGAAAGATAACCTTGTAAAGGAACCGTCACAATATTGCCCTCTGCTGAACGATGCCTCCTCTGTCACCGACCACTTTTCCTTTCCACCATCTCTAAAATCCTCAAATTAATTTGTATCCCCAAAGTACAGAGCTTCATGCGAAACTTAAATTCGTATGATAATATTATTGTACTCACTCTTGTGCGGGGTGAAGGGATATCTCAGAACACCCATGTTGAAGAATCGATTGTTTGAAATTAAGCACAAAGCTACACGTTGGGCTATCTGTGCTCTTTACCCCTCAGGGGCGTCGAAACCCGGTTTCTAGCGGTGTGAATTTGCAGACATACCGCAGCACCATTGTAGGTGGAGGGTTGTCGTCGAAGAAAATCCTGTTTTCTTTAAAACTAAATGCCTGCTAAAATACAAAAAATCAGAACTCTTATTCACCTTCACCCCTGCATGGCCTGCCATGTACATCCAGGTTATTGTCTCACTACCCAGTTGCTTTGCTTTCTTCCACCCACCTGTGAACCACTCACTCTCAATTTTAAACAGTCGGAAATATCATGTTGTTAGTACTACTGTCAATCTGTGGTTCGCTGCTCTCAGTGATTCAGAGTGGAATTTGCTTCACAACTTCCAGATCCATTTTTGTAATATCTGTGAAAAAAGCGGGTGCTCCACTTGCTTCATACGGAGTGACTATGGTTTGGTTTTGAATTTCGCTCAAAGCTACACGAGAGCTATCTGCGCTAGCCGTTCCTAATTTAGCAGTATAAGATTGGAGGGAAGGCAGCTAGTCATCACCACCCATTGCCAACTCTAGGGCTCCTCTTTCACCCACGAATAATGGGATTGACCATCACATAATAATGCCCTCACGGCTGAAAGGGCAAGCATGTTTGATCCAACGGAGATTCGAACCTGCGACTCTCAGATTACGAGTCGAGCGCCTTAACCACATGGCCATGCTAGGCTTACGAGTGATTATAACAGTCGACCTGTGTTGTAGGAATCATTTGTGGCTGTAATGACAGTTGACTCTTCATCATGACCTTTACATAGATACTTATAAACAATTTATTTGCTTCACCCTTCTCAATCTACGCATTTTATCTCTAACTTCCACAGATCTCACGTGTATAATTGAGGGAGTTTTGTTAACTGTTTTGAGGTTCTATTAACAGATTTTTAATTATTTTGAGTATGAAGAACGTTTTATGTAATGGTCAAAATAAACAAGAAATAAAAGGGGGGAAGAAAAGAACGAATGGTAGCACCCAAAACTATGTTAATAGTATTGTTAAAGTTTATGCTTAACAAAAACTGGTTTGCAGATAAACAGAAAAACGGAAACCAGAAATAAAGTGGAGATCAGTGTTAACAGAATAAATCAGGGCAAGATAGATTTCAGACATTTTATTAATTAAATGTTATAAAACCAGAAAAATAAGTGGGAAATGATATCGGCATTTATTTTACACAAATATTCTTCCCAGTTACTGGTGTACACTTGTAAGATACGAAGATATTTAGTTTGTAAGGAGAAATCTTTATTAATGTGGCATTATCAATTAAATAATTGAACGAAAAACAATAAAAACAAACAAATTGATTTCTGTGCACTGATTTGTTTTTTACATAAGAAACATGTAAATTATTCACCAATTTATTTTTATCTGGTGTGCATCAGTATAATCTATTATTTAACAAAAGTCTATATGTTCTGATTACACCTGACGAACCGCTTCAGTGATTGTTACCAAATCTGGCTTGTAGCCTAAGAGCTTTCATAGGAGTCAAATCGATCATAGTATCATCCTGAGAGATACAGTATCTTTTCCGTTCGTTGAACGGATACGCCAGTTTGTTTGTTTGTTTTGAATTTCGTGCAAAGCTACTCGAGGGCTATCTGTGCCAGCCGTCCCTAATTTAGCAGTGTAAGACTAGAGGGAAGGCAGCTAGTCATCACTACCCACCCCCAACTCTTGGGCTACTCTTTTACCAACGAATAGTGAGATTGACCGTCACATTATATGCCCCCACGACTGGGAGGGCGAGCATGTTTAGCGCGACGCGGGCGCGAACCCGCGACCCTCGGATTACGAGTCGCACACCTTACGCGCTTGGCTATGCCAGGCCATTGTTTTCAGATTTCCGTTTTACTGTGGTTAAGATCAAAACGTTTAACCAACAAACTATTTAGGCTGATCTGACACTCATCGTTATGTTGAACACAAAATTCATTGAAAACGAAATGAATCACAAATGTACAAACATAATGTATTTACTGTGATAGATACATTTGGTGTGGCCCGACATGGCCATGAGGTTAAGGCGCTCGACTCGTAATCCGAGGGTCGTGGATTCGAATCCCCGTCACACCAAACATTCTCGCCCTTTCAGCCGTGGGTGAGTTATAATTTGACGGTCAGTCTCACTATTCATTGGTAAAACAAGTAGCCCAAGAGTTGGTGGTAGGTGGTGATGACTATTTGTCTTCTGAGGCCCGGCATGACCAAGCGTGTTAAGGCGTGCGACTCGTAATCTGAGGGTCGCGGGTTTGCATTCCCGTCGCCCTAAACATGCTCGCCCTTTCAGCCGTGGGGGTGTTATAATGTGACGATTAATCCCACTATTTGTTGGTAAAAGAGTAGCCTAGAGTTGGCGGTGGGTGGTGATGACTAGCTGCTTTTCCTCTAGTCTTACAGTGCTAAATTAGGGACGGCTAGCACAGATAGCCCTCGAATAGATTTGTGCGAAATTAAAAAAAAACAAAATTTGTCTTCTCTCTAGTCCTACACTGCTTAATTAGAGCCGGCTAGCGCAGTTAGCCTTCGTGTAGCTTTGCGCGAAATTCGAATGACAAACAATACATTCAGTGAATGTGAACAGGCGAATATCGCATAACAAACTGTAATATGTAGATCAAACACGCACACTCGTAACGAAGTCACGCAATTTTCTCGGTGATGAGTTGATTGACCCGTTTAATCACTCGCGCTAAACTTTTATTCTAAAGACTATTTTGGATGAGAATAAGTTATACATCTACACGTGGGTATATGTGTTTTATAAGTAATCAAGTGAAATACGGTTCTTTTCTGAGAAAAACGTGATAAGTAAGAAATAAAAGACAAAATGTAGTAACAAGAGGTGAGAGAGAAGAATTATAGAATTATCGGTGAGTGGTTTTTGTTTTTTGTTTCGGAATTTTGCACAGAGCTGCACAATGGCTACCTTAGTATAGCTATCCCTAATTTTAAATTATTCACAAAAAGAAAACAGCTAATTAGTAAAAATTATCGCCAACTCTTGGACTATTTTTGTCGGATCGAATAGTGAAATTTGATTGTTACTCTTATACTGCATCCACTACTACAGAACGTGTTTTTGGTGCAAGATTTGCGGACCCCAAATGCTTGGATTTATACTCAGGGCTAGTTAAAGGTTGGCCACACCTTGTCCTGACAGTGAAAACAAATCCAAAAATAAAAGTTAATTAAATACATGTAAATTTCGGACTCACGTATACGCTGATAACAATTTTTAAGTAATAACTTTATTGAAAACAAGAAGAAGCAGTACATTCATATATTCCATAGTTAATTACATAAAAGAAATCGGGTTTAAAACGTGCTAAAAAGTTTGTCCTCAAAGTGAATAATCCGGAACGGCTCTTGTCAGAGATGCTCCTCTCTCACTCGTTGTGAGATTGAAATACCAGTGAGCTATTCGACAGTTTAATAGATGGGGCGTCTTTAGTTTTTGACTGTTCCAGTTCAATAGAAATCATCTGGCCGCTCCTTGATTTTCTCCGAAAAGCTTTGCTATGGCTCAACATAGGCTGGGGCTGTTGACTGTTATTTTCAGTCACGAACAGCCGTGCAGGGTACATTTATCAAAGCCCCTTTTCCCCTCTGTGTGCCGCCTTATCAACAATCCGTCATCTTTGGCCTTTTGTTTTACTCACGTATCGATTTTCTAAACGTTTTTTTTTTTTTTTATAACATAAGCGCGTATATTGTACACGTGCATGAGTTATTAATTTTTGTTACACATCATTGCTGGCCGGGTGTCGTCTCTCGGTTAGCATGGTGGATGGTGACTTTCGACGTTCACGTCACTCTACAAAACAGTTGGACTATGGGATCATGTCTGTTTCATGAAATTAGCACTTAAATACAGTTATTTGGACAGGCAAGAGCAGCCCAAAAGTTGGCAGCGGGTGGTGTTGATAAGCCGCACTCTTCCTAATCTGTTAGTTCAATGTTGGAAACTGCCGACCAAGTAATCCTCGTGTAATTTTGCTCGAGTGCGTGAACTTCTTATAGCAATGTCTACCGAGGGGAATCGGACCTCTGATTTGGCGTTGTAAACCCACAGACTTACCAATGTTTCAGCGGGGTGTGGGGGTGGAGAGTTTGCTGATCTATAAACAAACAAATCTATCTTTTCTTTAAAATGCCTTAAATATTACAGGTTAAAGGTTAATTTTCTAAAAATAATAATAAAAATAAATAAGAAAGTTTCCATAAAGGGATAAAAATTATTTTTGGGTTTTCATTCTGTTAGCGGTACGTGTCCTGAAAGTTACTTTTTTAATTTCCCACAATTGTATACAAATATTTAAATTATTTGTTGCCGGCTTAAAACACTAGTCAAAACTATTGACCTGAAGTCAGAAATTTAAATCAATAGATGCTAGTGAGTAGAATAAGGTAGCGTGGTGTGTCTGAACTTGTATCAATAGATGCTAGTGAGTAGATTAAAGCAGCAATGTGTGTCTGAACTTGTATCAATTGTTGTTAGTGAGTAGATTAAAGCAGCAATGTGTGTCTGAACTTGTATCAATTGTTGTTAGTGAGTAGATTAAAGCAGCAATGTGTGTCTGAACTTGTATCAATTGTTGTTAGTGAGTAGATTAAAGCAGCAATGTGTGTCTGAACTTGTATCAATAGTTGTTAGTGAGTAGATTAAAGCAGCAATGTGTGTCTGAACTTGTATCAATTGTTGTTAGTGAGTAGATTAAAGCAGCAATGTGTGTCTGAACTTGTATCAATTGTTGTTAGTCAGTAGATTAAAGCAGCAATGTGTGTCTGAACTTGTATCAATAGATGCTAGTGAGTAGATTAAAGCAGCAATGTGTGTCTGAACTTGTATCAATTGTTGTTAGTGAGTAGATTAAAGCAGCCATGTGTGTCTGAACTTGTATCAATAGATGCTAGTGAGTGATAACCACATCTGTATGTTACCTTTTTAGATATCTATATTTTACGGCCTGGTGGTTAGGGTGCTCGACTTGCAATTTGAGGGTCTTAGGTTCCAATTCTACAAATATAGTCCCTGCTCTCCTGCCGTGGGGGAATTATAATATTATTTCAAGTTTTACTAAATGTTCGTGAAGAGTAACCGAAGACTTCCGGCTGGAGTTTCCGACTAAATGCCTTTCCTATAGTCTGTTACTTCAGAATTTCGAAAGACCGGAGCAGATAGTTGTAATGTGGCTTTCCGCGAAGTTCGACAAAATAAAAAAAACTTCTGCTCACTCACTCGGCGGTTCGATAGATGGCGTGTCGAACTGAAGAGTTGAAGTCCCTCTCCTTACTGCGACCTGAAAATAATAAACTTGTTTGATCATTTTATAAGTTAATTGGAATAGAAAAGATCTAAGAAATAACAGCAGATGCACCACAGCTTTTATGAAAAATTGTAACTAAAATGATAAAAGATCAGATGTTTACGAAAGTTAGTGGTAAAATTAGGTTTTGAGATTATATTTAAAGAAATCTGATCGAGTGCGTTCTGAAAGCATATACCTTTACAACAAATATATAATTATTATTTTACATCTTAAGAATATAGTACAAAAAAACCAAAAATATAGTTTTTAGATGCAATATATTACGCCGAAGATATATTTATGTGTTGTAAGTATACTCCTAAATTGCATAGGTTACTTTACCTAATTCTGAAACACAAAAATTTGGAATTTCTGTCTGTTGTATGTCGCTTGATTTATCACGAAGTTAATTATAACGGCTGTAAAAGATGCAGGTTAGTAGGCCTAATAACCTAGACTAAAGCAGCATTTTTACGTTGGGAGAACCTTTCGCTCAGAGTTTAACAAAATCAGAATCAGGATAAATTAACATTATGAATTATACGTAAAATTAAAAAGTTTGTTTTTTAATTTCGCGTAAAGCTACACGAGAGCTATCTGCGCCAGCCATTCCTAATTTAGCAGTGTAAGACTAGAGGGAAGGCAGCTAGTCATCACCACCCACCGCCAACTCTTGGGCTACTTTTTTGCCAACGAATAGTGAGATTGACCGTAGCATTATATAGCGCCTCCAAGACTGAAAGGGCAAGCATGTTTGGTGCGACGGGGATTCGAACCCGCGACTCTCGGCTGACGAGTCGAGTGTGTTAACTCCCTGGCCATGCTGGGTCTAACAACAGGTTTAAAGAACATATGTGGATATAATTCGAGACTTTAGCGGCCAGGCATGGTTAGTTCATAATTACGAGAATTACAAGTACATTTGTTTTTTTAATTCTATATTGTATTCATTCTACTCCGGGTTCGCATCCCGCCTTCCCTCTTGTCTTACACTGCTAAATTAGGCAAGGCTAGCACAGATAGTCCTCGAGTAGCTTTGTGCGAAATTCAAAAATAAACAAACAATCATTCTACTCGTAGTTTGATGTTTATTTAAGTCACAATTAATAATTTTAATCTAGTTCTTTTGACATCTTTTCTCAAACTAGTGAACTATTGTGAAAAACTTACAGGGATGGATGATACTGGAAAATATTGAGAATCTCCTGGGGTGGCGGGTGATGCTTGTTAGCTACTTTCCTTCTGGTTGACTTTCAGTGGCACAGCTTACAGATATATCTGTAAGCTAAAAATGGTTTTCGTGGTGGGCAGAGCACGGATAGCCTTTTGTGTAGCTTTGTGCATAACTGTAAACAACCAATCATTTTGGTTAGTAGTTCCTAGGTGGTTTCTGATCAGGCCATTTAGCTGGCATCCACAGAAGAAATCATTTTGTACGTTTTTTTTTCGTATTTTTCTTTGTTGTAACATAAATACGTTCTATTCTAAGTATAAATATAAAATACGCCAATATGACTGTAGATGATTGAGTTAACAGTTAAGAATACTGAAAACAATCAGGACAGACCTCGTTTTAATCACCCTTCAAAACATTTTGGATATTATTCTAAATGACAAAACAGTCATGTGGTGATTTTTTTTTTGTTGATTGAATTTCGAGCAAAATTCACGAAGGCTATTTGCTTTAACTGTCTCTAATTTTGAAGTAATAAGACAAAAGAGGAGGCAGGCTAGTATTCAGCACTATCAATCGCCAGCTTTTGAGCTATTTTTGTCAGACTGGGTTGCAGGAATTGACTGTCACTCTAGTAACGCACCTATTGCACCTTAAGCAAAGAGCGATGTTTTGATATATATTTTATTTACTAGTAATAGAATGGTAATCGCGGTGCATCAGATCCACAGATTGACACGCTGACCACTAGGCCACGCTTGACATTGTGTTCACTGAAAATGAGGAAATTTTGTTTGTAGGTCAGGTTTGTAACACACAAGGAATATCGTTGTTTCATTTTAAAGTCATGAACTACGAAAGCGGTTCATAATAGGGATCGCAAAGAATGGTACAAAACCCAATAGAATTTTCAGCACAAGAAGCACTTAAACAGGAAATATTCAGTTCAAACAATACATTAAAACCTTTACTGTTGATTGCTAGAGCTGTACACATATAAAATGCACAAAAAAGCACGCATGTAATACTTACAAGGAAAAGGAAATCTGCTCAAAACGGCCTGTTTATAAACCTTCTTTTGCCAGTTTACAAGAACGGCTCGATACATTGTATCCAAACCTTCTATAAAATACTAAATGAGGCACTGCGAAGGTCGAAGAAATGTTGTAAAGTCGATTTGTTTTTAGATACTTTACACACAAGCCATCTGTTGATTTAAGAAACGCATGTTTGATCGTATAATGATGTAATTACGGCGAACAATGAATTTGACAATAGTGGCGCGATCAACAACGTCTTCGCATCAAACTATCATATGGATTTCTTGAAAGACTCCTGAGATTTTACTTCCAGTTATAAACTACAGAAATATATTTTTTGTGGGTCATATAATAAGTTGGTGAGATTTTACTAGCATGGATTTAGTCCAGTGTTTTAGTTAATTGACAGGACAACACCTAATCATTACACGATCACTTTAGAGTGGTTCACTTTGTGATACAACATTCTTATCTGGTTGGTGATGGTGATTTCAACACCAAATCACTAAAATAACACTTTAAGATAACAGGCTCACTCTGTGATGCAATATCCTTATCTTGTTGGTGATTTCCAAGATGGCGTTCTCTTTACAAATACTGTGAATAGCTTCCCGAGTGTAAGGAATCGTTCAGTCGACTGGTCCACGTTGTTATCCGTTCCTCGTCTTATTGAATCATCAACAGTTATCGTTAAAACAAGAGACTGGAATTATATCCAAATAAGACTTCCATAAACGAAGGAAAGGTTGGTTATTGAGAAATACTACAATATTCTCGTTGAAACATTGCAACAACTTAACGCTTTATCCTAAAACTAGATGTAAACTAAACATTTAAGTGTGTTTTTCTATAGCAAAGCCACATCAGGCTATCTGCTCAGCCCTCCGAGGGGAGTCGAACCCCTGATTTTAGCGTTGTAAATCGGAGAAATACCGCTGTACTAGCGGGGGGTAAACACTTAAGAGAAGTGGTTTTATTTATCCAAAATCACATACATGAATATAAGTAGATATATGGGAATAAAGAATCTTCTGTTTTTCGTAAAACTGCTGGTAGCCCGGCATGGCCAAGCGTGTTAAGGTGTTTCACTCGTAATCCGAGAGTTGCGGGCTCAAATTCCGGTCGCACCAAACATGCTCGCCCTTTCAGCCCGTGGGGGCTTTAGAATGCGACAGTCAATCCCACTATTCGTTGATAAAAGAGTAGCTTAAGAGTTGGCGGTGGGTGGTGATAACTAGCTGCCTTCCCTCTAGTCTTACACTGCCAAATTAAGGACGGCTAGCGTAGATAGCCCTCGAGTAACTTTGTGCGAAATTCAAAAAACAAACAAACAAAACAAGATGGCTGTTTTTGTTTTTCTAATAAAATACAATCTGGCTTTTCAAATAATTTCAAACTCTTTATTAATTTAATTGTTTGTTAGTTTTTAACCAAGAACAAAGCTTTGTTAACCTGAAGATGGCCTAGGAAGTCCCAAACGTTGTTCTCTGCTTAACAATAACATTGTTAATATTTATACCAGCCGTTCTGAGATACAAAGCTACACAATGAGTTATTCGTGTTCTGTCTACCATGGGTATCGAAACTTGGTTTCTAACGTTATAAGACTTCAGACTTTACGCTGAGCTACTGAAGGGGTGAATAAAGAGAAAGGAACACTGCGATGATTTTTTTTTTAAAAGGCATCTGGTCAACAGCACACAATGCCAACAGTTAGGATGCTGCTTTCTGACAAGTGATAACAGTTGGGATGCTGTTGTCTGACAAGTGATAATAGTATACCAACAGTTGGGATGCTGTTGTCTGACAAGCGATAACAGTATACCAACAGTTGGGATGCTGTTGTCTGACAAGCGATAACATTATACCAACAGTTGGGATGCTGTTGTCTGGCAAGTGATAATAGTATACCAACAGTTGGGATGCTGTTGTCTGACAAGTGAAAACAGTATACCAACAGTTGGGATGCTGTTGTCTGACAAGCGATAACAGTATACCAAGAGTTGGGATGCTGTTGTCTGGCAAGTGATAATAGTATACCAACAGTTGGGATACTGTTGTCTGGCAAGTAATAACAGTATATTCATTTGTCTTTTGATGTTTGCTTTCTCTTACAAAAATAAAATGTTCTTATTTATATTATGGTTTGAATACTTGTTGAAACTCTACATGTTCTTTATGTTACACAGTTTGTTTGAAGTTAAGCACAAAGGTACAAAATGAGCCCTCTGTGCTCTGCCTGCCAAGGGTATAGAAACCCAGTTTTTTAGCATTGTAAGCCCGCAGAAAACGCACTGTGTCACTGTGGAGCTAGCTATCTTATCGTTAAGGAATTATTTTCGCTTACATGTGTTTCTACGGATATACTAACTGGTTATTTCATTAGAACTGCATGTTGGGTTGGGCCACCCTTTATCGTATTAATAGCTGCTCATATTTGGTGTGGTGTGGACTCCACAGTCTACCAGAAGGTGTCTTATTTGGTTATAAACTATAATCCATTCGTTAAGTAATAATGCCATCAAATTGTTCACATACACTGACAGAAGACTGTGATGACGAGACTTGTTACATCAGTTATTATGATGGTGATGACGAGACTTGTTACATCAGTTATTATGATGGTGATGATGAGACTTGTTACATCAGTTTTTATGATGGTGATGATGAGACTTGTTACATCAGTTTTTACGATTGTGATGATGATACTTGTTACATCAGTTATTATGATTGTCGTAATGAGATTTGTTACATCAGTTCTTACGACTGTGATGATGAGACTTGTTACATCAGTTCTTACGATTGTGATGATGAGACTTATTACATCAGTTATTATGATTGTCATAAGGAGACTTGTTACATTAGTTCTTATGATTGTCATAATAAGATTTGTTACATCATTTGTTGTAATTGTGATGATGAGACTTGTTACATGAGTTATTATGATTGTCATAATGAGACTTGTTACATCAGTTCTTACGATTGTGATGATGAGACTTGTTACATGAGTTATTATGATTGTCATAATGAGACTTGTTACATTAGTTATTATGATTGTGATCATGAGACTTGTTACATCAGTTCTTACGATTGTCGTAATGAGACTTGTTACATCAGTTCTTACGATTGTAATGATGAGACTTGTTACATCAGTTCTTATGATTGTGATGATGAGACTTGTTACATCAGTTATTATGATTGTCATAATAAGATTTGTTACATCATTTGTTGTAATTGTGATGATGAGACTTGTTACATGAGTTATTATGATTGTGATGATGAGACTTGTTACATTAGTTATTGTTATTTAACTTATTCTATTGGTAGATGAAGATCACTGAAGTCATTGTTGTGACCATCCAGTGTTGTCTCTGGATGTCACTTCCGACAGCATTAACTGCGAGAAAAAAACTCTGACAAATCAGTTATTTCATACTATTTTCTGGGTGTTTTTAGTTTACTATCTGTAGAGAAAGGAAGTGAAAATTTACTTATAATCTCCTCACAATCAATCATTACACCGTTAGTTTCGGTTTTAATTGAGCTGTAGAGCGAAACATTGAGTGTTTAATTAAGCACAAGCAACATTTAGGTGTCATAAGGTCGTTTATTTCTAGTATAAACATTATAGATTATTGAAAGTTGCTTATAGTCATTAAACATCATCTATTTCTGTCGTGGTTCACATGTGTTAACTCTGTTCACTTGGAAACTATAACAGTGAATCAGTCTAATTCTGAGGTAGGTAACCCTGCTTTATATATTATCTTAAGCCGAAGTAAAAAAAAAAAAAAATTCTCGTCAGATGTTTCAGGTATCCTTGTTTTTCTTCCACTCTTCCATTCTCTTATCACATCGAGGAAATAACAATAAAAAGTGTCTTATAACTTTATTTATCTTTCCTTATACGATACGTTTCATGGAAATTGATATAAATAACGTATTTCGGTTCAACAACAGAAAAGGTAACCGTCTTTCCAACGGAAATTATTCTATAAACTAATGTGAAATTTGTTTTACGTTTTATTGCCACAAACAATTAATCAAGGACACATCAGGAGTAAAATAAGCCCTGCTGGTGTCATCAGGCACAACATTAGAACGTGTTACTCCTTGACCTGAAGTTAAAAGGAACAAAGACAAATACGTATGAATGGAACATATTTTTTAAAGTTGCAAAAATGTCTTTAACGATATATAGTTAAACCTGACGCTGTTCCCTATTAATTTTTTGTGATTTAATGTCAAAGCGATTTCAGGACTTCCGTAATTTTAGAAAACGTTTTCTTATTAGAATACACTGAAATTAATCTGTTCATTTTGTTGCTATTTCAGGCCCGGCATGGCCAGGTGGTTAAGGCACTCGACTCATAATCTGAGGGTCGCTTGTTTGAATCCCCATAGCACCAAACATGCTCACTCTTTCAGCCGTGGGGCAACTATAATGTGACGGTCAAGCCCACTATTCTTTGTGAAAGAGTAGCTCAAAAGTTGGCGGTGGGTGGTGATGACTAGCTGCCTACCCTCTAGTCTTACACTGCTAAATAAGGGATGGCTAGCGCAGATAACCCTCGAGTAGCTTTGCGCGAAATTCAAAACAAACAAACAATTGTATCGGAGCACTGTATTTAGCTTTTATGTATCAACCATGAAACAGAAGGAAGTTATATCTATATAATTTTTATATCTATAGAATATCTATAGAATTTTTAAAGGAATTATTTTAAACTGATGTTCTCATGTAAAATAAATGTGATTGTATATATGTGTGTGTGGACATGGTGCAGACTTCATTCTGTGGCCATGTTAAGATATAAAAGTATGTCTTCTTTTTAACACTGTAAAAAAAACCCTAAAGTTTATTTCCAACTTAACAATAAGCAGAAGGCAGGGAATATTTGTGCGCGTGCCGTTTGTTCGAAACAATGGACAAAACTTTGGAAAAACGTTGTTCTTTTGACCGAGGCAATAGCTTCTCTTATTCATATTCTTATTGTGGTGAGTGTGTCGTGTGAAAATATGCAGATGTGATAGTTCAGGACGTAACATATAACCTGAAAATAGCAACACTTTTTCATTTTTATGTCTTATCGAAGTGGTTAAGAAGTTTTCTAGAAATAAATCAATATTTACTGTAACTGAATTACTTAGTTCTCCAACTAGGCTAGACCACCTATAATCTCAGCAAATCATTAATTTCAATATTAAATCTAAAAAGATGCAGGAAAATAAAGTGGGAAGACAAATTATCCCAACAATTTTAAATTTCGGGTATATTTTATGTTTTTAGGCCAAAGAAAGTAACCTACACAGGTTAGAGTAGCCTAGTTATAGCTACTTTCGGCCATAATTCCAATAACACATTCACAACCTGAAGGGTCGCGGGTTTGGATTATCGTCGCAATACATGCTCACCCTTTGAGCCGTGAGAACGTTATAATGTGACGATCAATCCAACTCTCCGTTGGTAAAAGAGTCAGTTTTAGCAGTGAGTGGTATTGACTAGCAGTATTCTTTCTAGGCTATCACTGCTAAATTAGAGACGGCTAGCACAGAAAACCCTTGTGTAGATTTGTGCGAAATTCAGATGAAACCAAATTCGAAAAAGTATCATAAATGTTAGTTTAACATGCACACGATCCCCCACACAACCACAAATAAATATGTTGTTACTTGTTCAAATTGTAACTACTCAACAAGGGTAACTCTACAGATACAATGAAAGTAGGGTAAATTTCATTAATATTCTCGTAATGTAACACAAACTTTAAGATGAGGAAGGTCTAGCATTATTTTTACATTTATATTAATTTAATATAAATTATGCTCATCGTTTTTTAGTAAATAAACGTTAAGTTTGAAGATTTTTGATGATAGAATTCAGGCTTTGATCCATGTGGCGCAGCTTTGTACGAAATAAAAAATATATTGCGTGTTATAATTCGTACAAGTAACATCATCTTTAAGCAAATAAAGGCCTTTGTTACGTGTTCTAATCCTATTGCTAAGGGCTTTGTCACATGTTGTAACAATATTGCTACAACATGGTTACATGTTGTAAAACTGTTGCCACGTCAACTGAAGACCTTTGTTACATATTGTAACAATATTGCTACGTGAAATGAAAGCCTTTGCTACTTGTTATAACCCTGTTGCTAACCAGACTGAAGGACCAGGATATACGTTGTAAACCTGTCAATAAGCAAAAACTGTTCTCTTTTTTCAGAACCCTTGTTTTAATGGCTACAGTCCAGATGGATGTAATGTTGATATTTACTTGTAATTACATATGACTAATAAAATGAGACAATTTTGAGACGTATATTCAATATTTTCTTTCTCGTGAGAATGATACATATTACTATGAATATTAACTAAACTGTCTGTTGTTCAGGTCTTGTGTTACTGTTTCATTTATCATTGGTCTTAAAGAGATGTTTACTTAATGACGTAGCAAGGACTGCAACGTTGTCAAACTACCAAGTCATGATGGGATATTTAATTAATGACGAAGTAAAGACTGCAATGTCACTAAACTACCAACTGACAAACTCAATTGTCTTGTTTGTTTCTATGTTATTAAACAGCCATTTGCACAGTGCAAATGTGCATGATCGTATTGCATACTTACCAGGCTTTATTTTAAAAGAATTGAATGCAAAAACAAACAAGCTAGAATTAAGAGGACAAAAAGATTAAACCGATAAACTGGTTTCATGAAAGCTAGTTTAACTTTTTTTTTTCTTCTGTGATTTCTTCTGAATCTGATTTACCGAGTCACCCAGAGGTACACCACGTGACACGTGGCTTATATTCTTTTTTCTTCTCGAACGCCTCGGATCAATGGCAAGCGCCTAGAAACTGTGTTGAAAGTGAATAAAGAGCTGGTGCCTTTGGATTTCGCGGAAGATACGGCTGATTTCGTTTTATGGTGAAGACGTTCTGTTTTTCCAACTTATATAGCGAGTGCATTGGATCGTCTACATCTATTTGTTGTGTTATTCAGTAAATTGAAGCCCTCAGCTGGAAGATAAACATCATTGATGTCTTTGAAATGAACATTAGGTAATTTCAAGATTTTATCACATAAGACTACGGTAAGCTAAGATTCCGACGTCGTTTTTACACTGAATTAACACTAGCTTTTGTGACCGTGTTACTTAAATATAATGAGTTCGAAATCTGTAACCATTTTTTGTAGAAAAACAACATTAAGCAAAATAAAATATTTTTATTTTAGATACTTTAAGCTCAACTTTATGACTGTTTTAGGTTTTTCTTGTTTTTTGAATTTCGCGCAAAGCTACTCGAGTGTTATCTGTGCTAGCCGTCCCTAATTTAGTAGTGTAAGACTAGAGGGAAGGCAGCTAGTCATCACCACCCACCGCCAACTCTTGGGCTACTCTTTAACCAACGAACAGGGAAATTTACCGTAACATTATAACGCTGCCCACGGCTGAAAGGGCGAGCATATTTGGTGCGACTGGAATTCGAACCCTCGACCCTACGATTACGAGCCTTAACACACTTGACCCTGCCGGATCCTTTGTTTGTCTAAAAATAATTTTTAATCAAAGAAAGTTTATTTATAGTAGGATTGACCGTCACATTATAACGCCCACACGGCTGAAAAGGCGAGCGTGTTTGGCGCGACGGGGATGCGAGAACCCACGACCCTCAGATTACGAGTCGCACGCCTTAACACGCTTAGCCATGCCGGGCCAACTGCATTAGTATAACAATTGATACTACCACATTTTGTATCAGCTTGCCTCTGTGGAAAACTGTTGTATTTCTGATTTAAATTAACCTTTAGCTCACGTTGTATTACCCCACCCTCCTTAGAAACCTTTACATGGGACACTGAGCTAAATATAGAGTCAACATTTTCTTGTAAAACTATCAAGTTGCTCAATTATTTACCATTCAATAAACCTGTTTAGTTTGGTTTTGAATTTCGCGCAAAGCTACACGAGGGCTACCTGCTCTAGCTGTGCCTAATTCAGCAGTTTAGCAGCAGAAGTCTAGAGGGAAGGCCGCTAGTCATCATCGCCAAATCTTAGGCTACTCTTTTATCGACTAATGGGAAAGAACAAGCAACATAGAATAATTTAATAAATATTAATTAAAAATATATGCTAATATTTCTAAAATTCCATCTAGATCTAAGAATAATTCCTTAGTCTCTTTGTAACATTCAATGATGGCGGTAAAGAGGAAGGGTAGGTCGGTAGAGCCGAACCTACTGTCAAATAACCTCCTCTCTAGCCATCGCATCTAACAAACATTGGTATTTAATGTGGTCCAATTAGCCTATAGGTAGTAGAATAAGGTTTCCTCAAGTTTTTGTAGAGACCATCTCAGCCTCGTCACTGATAAAGTGTTGGCATCGTGCCTAATAATACCCTCCCCCGTATATTTCATTTAACAGCTCTTCCTAAATAAAGCTTCTTCTTTCTATTGAGGAAGGAAAGCAAGATGATGTGTGCGTAACAAAGGAAATGAAGTTTGACTTTTTGTGAATTAGCCAGGTTTGATTTAATTATAAGCATGTTCTTCTACATAAATAAAGGTCCGAGGTTCGAGACATTATGCCGTTGTAGTTGAGAATATTTCAGTGTAGCAATCGGAATTATTTTCATAAATGTGAGAAAATAAGTAGATTCTGTTAACTAAGTAACTGTAGTAATTCTGCATGTATTTCAAACTCCAGGCAAGTATAGTTACCGTGAACATATTTAGTCAAAATACAGATATTATTAATTTATTGCAGCTCAAGGTCGTTAGTTAGCAGCAAAGTTGTATACTCTTGAAACAATATTGTTTATTTAAAGTTTGAAAAGGTAAAAATTACGATTTTTTTGTTTTGAGAGATCTGAGGTACTTGTAACATCAGCAACCTCAACTCCTGTGCGAGTAGATATCTTTTAAACGGCCTGGCATGGACAGGTGGTTAAAGTACTCGACCCACAATCCGAGGGTTGTGGTTTCGAATCCCCTTTCACACCGAACATGTTTGCCTTTTCAGCCGTTATAATGTTAGAATAAATCCTACTCTTCGTTGCTTAAAGAGTAGCCCAAGAGTTGGCGGTGGGTGGTCATAACTAGCTGCCTTCTCTTGAGTCTTACACCGTTAAATTAGGGACGGCTAGCGCAGATAGCCATCGAGTAACTTTGCGCGAAATTAAAAAACAAATAAACAATGTTTTAAACATTTTATTTTATGTCTGTTAACGTTTGCAGCCGTGGCATAACGGTTTAAAGAATATCATTGAGTTTTTTGTTGTTACTTTTTGAAGTACAAACTTTTAGCTCATAATTCCTTCATCTGTTAACCGATTTGAAATTTAATCGCAGTTATGGATTCAGAAGGGCAAACCCTTTCGTTTTATGTGTTTGATTAACTTAATGTAATTCTGCGTAAAAGAATTTCAGTTTGAGGATAGGTTGTTAGAGGTTCTGATGAGTAAGAAATTCGAATTGGGTATATGCAGACCCCACTCTTGGTATTTTTGACGCACAAAAATGTAGCTAATAAAAATGCATATAAGAAAATGCAACTAAAGTCGAGGATCGTGGGTTCACATCCCCATTGCACCAAACATGCTTGCCTTTTCAGCCGTAGGGGCGTTATAATGTGACGATCAATTGCACTGTTTGTTGGTAAAAAAAGTAGTTTAAGAGTTGGTGGGGGGTGGTGATAACTAGTTGCCTTCTCTCTAGTTTTACACTGCTAAATTAAGGTCGGCTAACGCAGATAGCCCACTAGTAGTTTTGCGCAAAATAAAAACCAACAAAACAAAGCAAGTAAAGTCATTAAAAGCTCTGGTATTTTGGAAAGCAAGTATTAAAATTAGGATTGAGATCATTTTTTAACTGATCTTGTCGAGTGCGTTATAAAACATATATTTTTATATATTTTTTATTACCTGATGGAAGATATAATATATTAATATTTTCAAGGCAGGCTACATTTTTGTCCATCCAACGCATGTATGTTATCAGTTAATTACACTGTATTATTTTTCTCTAAGTTTATGTGAAAAAATAAAATAACATTTCCGCAAGAACGTTTGTGACCACCAGGGGGTTTCCTTCTTCGTGAGAGTTAGTTTTCCCACAGCTAGTTCATGATTTGCGTGTGTTGAGTTTGAGTGTTTATAGTACACGTGTGTGGTTTATTATGGAGATTTTTATAAGCTTGTCTTTTTACGCAACATTTTAGCTCAAAATGTTATATATTCAATACAGTATATATATAATGTACTTGATATAAATCAAAATGCTTCTACAATCTGAAAACTTTAACAAGGTAAGTAACTGAGTTTAGTAATACGACTGTTAATATAGGCCTACTGTCAATTAGTTTCAAGGTTATTTCATTACGAGTCGGCCTTGGTAAACATGAATTTATAATATTTGTGTATAATTTAAATGACATATAATAATCTGGCTTACGCATATCTTTTTAGAAGGTAACTTCACATATTTTCCCGGTTACTGATTTATTACTTAGTAAGGCTAATTGTTAAGTTAATACTTGTTCTTGGTGGTAATGGTATTATGGTAAATCGTAAAACTAAAATTTTGTGGTAAAATCATACACTGATGACATAGTCAGTATTAATAATATTATTTTCTTGCACTGTGATTTATGAAAAAAAGAATGAAATCTTAGCTCTTGCACTAGTAGTGTGTGTTAAATATTTCATTCTGCCCACAAGGACACCATCTCCAGTGCATTAAAAAAATAAACGTAAAACAGGTTATTGATATATTCATATATTACATCTATAAAGTTTAAGTTACATTTCAGTATAGAAAGTCACTTTTATATGCAAAAACGGCTGTTCTGGGCCCAGTCACTGTTTTCTCTTCAGGTTTGTAGGCTGCTGCTTTGGTTGTTCTGTAAAGTGTTTGGTGTATATCTGAAATTGTGAAAGGATATATAACCTGACATAAACCTTTGATTTTTAGCTAAGCATTTGACCTGTTGATACATGTTCAAATTATTATATCAAATGTAAATATGTAGTTAATCAAGAGGAAAGAAGTAAATGATTTTGTTTTCCCGTATCTGTACAGAAAATGGGGGCAAAGAATATATAAACAGATTGTTTTAATATAGAATGTTATGAAAATTTGAAAGGGAAATGTAGCTTCATTGAAAGAAATGGAAATAAAAACACAAACATGTTAAGCAAATGAACAAATCATTAGACACATTTATTATATTAAAAGGCACATTTTAATGTTTTACAGCTGCTGCAAAGGAGTAAATTTTGCTAGAAATCAAGGGTTATATTTATTACTCTTTCCCAAATTGTTTCAACTGAACATGAAAAAATTTTTTTAATCTGTTAAAATTTTATCTGCACCTTACAGGAGAGACTGAATCTCAAGATGTGTGAACCAAGGATTTATCACTTAGATTAAAAAAAAAATGAATAGAAAACCTATCACAAGTTAGTAAGGGGAAAAATGATTTTGTTTTTCCATTCATGCGTGATATATCATTTTTTAGATGTCAGTTTTTAGGGTTTTCTTTCTAAATGATTTCTAATACCACAGAAACAATAGAAATCTGATATGCCTGTAAATTTCCAAGTCTTATTTTCTGTTTATAATAGGGATCACAAATCCAATTTTCCAATCACAAAACCTTCAGTAATCAAGGATATTTTTTTACCATTAACAACCCCCTCAGTGTGATCATTTCATTGATTATGATTTATTAAAAATTCACCTTTATCTTTGTTGCTTCTTTTGTAGTTCACAAAAGGATAAAACCCGTATTAAATATTCTTATATATTCTGTGTCATCAAGAAATGAAAATTTATAAAACCTGTTAGGCCTAAATTTCTAAATCGATCCTTCATTATTTTTTTAATAAATCATTATTAATTGTTTTACTGTTGCAGTCTGTAAAATAATTTTATATTCTGTCTTGTATTGACAACGGTGTATGCGTAAACTTGCATGTTTTGGTTGAATGGTATGCTAAAACATTTGAAGTAACTTAGGAAAAAAATGTTTGTATTCTTGTAAATGTGTTGGATAAGGTTATTCATTAAAAACCAAAAGCTAGTTTTAGTAATACTTATCTTGACACTTTAACTTTCCACAGAAAATTGTTCTAAACAATGAGACTTTGAGCAACTCTGTTTAAAGTGAGTTTTTAACAGAAATTAAAAATGAACAACTAATGACATCCAAACCATTTTATTAATTATTTAAATGGTTCTTTAAAAAAAAAATGGTATTTCCACTAGTTAAATAAAATTGTTTACAGATTTCTATAACACAATTACAAATCATTACATGTGAGAAACGTGCTTGAACACTTAAATCTCTTACCTTTCCACTTATATTAACCCTAAAGTCTCATGAAGCTTTGGTTATAAACTCCAGTAACCTGTTGAAGATAAAGTGTAACCTGCTTGATAAACACTTGCTGTTATATAGCACAGATACATATAGGTGTATAATGTAGGACAATGACTGTTCTTGCAACTTTAACCTATTTCTTACAGCATTTATTTGTTTTGAAGAACTGGTTTGTGCTGATATGAAATTCAGGAAAGATAAGAGCAACTCTGCTTGCTTAGTTGATTGATATAAAAAAAGTATGATGTCTCACACTTGGAATGCACTTGTAGTGGAAGAGAGAGGGGAAGACTTTGTTAAACATATTGATTACTGAAGTTTGTTCAGGAGAGCCTGCACAAGAAACTAGTTTTCTTGCTGAGTGTGGATGATGGGTAACAAATATTTTTGTGATGTTGCTATTTTTATTTTGTTATGGAACAAATATTTTTGAGAACCATTAGCATGACTTAATATTTTCTTATCTCTTCAAGGAAGTTATTAACTTATCAAAAAGTTGACAAGGTCTTTTGGGACTATACAAGTCACCCACCTGTATTTCAGATAAGGCCTAACTAGTGATTTGAAGAATTTCTTTTAACTTGCATTGTCTGGGGATAAATCAGTCAAATTCTCTTGACACTGTTTCTGTGTCTTGTGTTAATTATCCAGTTCTATTCCTGAATACTTTTCTTTAGTCATGTTATTGAGTGGATTTCCATCTATATTAAATATTTCAATTAATGCAGCTGTCATTAGCAAACTTTACTAATTATTTGTATGTTTGTTTCTAATTTCATGCAAAGCTGCATGAGGGCTATCTGCACTAATTGTCCATAATTTAACAGTGTAAGACTAGAGGGATGGCAACTAGTCATCACCATCCACCACCAACTATTTGACTTCATTTACCATTGGTTATCACATTTTAATGATCCCACAGCTAAAACGTTAGACATGTTTGGGGGACAGGATTCGATCCTGTGACCTTGAGATTGGTAGTTGAGCACCCTAACCACCTGGCCATGTCGGGGCCATCACTATGCCTTTCTTCCATATCAATGAGTCAAATATTCTAAAGCAACAAAAGTCATAATGCAACCAATAACTATTATAAATATTAGTAATTTTATTGTGTTTTTATGTAGTGTATATTTTGATATTTTATAATATAGCTGTGTACGTGTATCCAGTACATAATTCATGTTTTTAATTTTCATACATGTGCATATTATGTATCTTACAGTTGCTAATTATTCTTATAAAAAGCAAAAAAAAAAAAATAATAATAATAATTTAAAGCACTCTGTTTGAAAAGCTCAAATATCAGAGTGGTGGTGGATGTTATGTATAAAGCGTTTGGAATGCCATGTCGTGTTGTGTTTAGATTTCCATATCTATCGGTCGAAAATTTTGTTGTTGTTGTTGTTTATATTATTGTTTCGAAGTTCAAATCAATAAAATATGTTGTTATTCATGTAGAAATTTCTAGAATTAGGTAGATTGATCATTTGTCTATAAATAGAATGTATTTTGGCCTAGTGTCTGTACGAGCCTCGTGCATAAACAGGCATGCGCAGATTACTCTGGAATTCTGGGGAAGTTACGCGATTGTTCGAGAATACAGTAGGCCTACTAATATATAAACAGACGGCGATGCGAGGAAAGTCAGTCATTCATTCGATTCAAGAGATGTTATCTTCGTTTGAGAAATTTTCAACGTTTGTTGTGTGTTTATTAAACTTGTATTTGTGACTGGAGCTAGATCTACAAAAGCTGTGATTTTATTTCGTCAGTCTTTACGATTCATTCGAATTACTGGTTATACTGAAGGGCAACACGTATAGGACTGTTTAGGGGAGACCCGGGCAAGTTGGAAAACGACAAATTTGAGACATTCATCAAAAACATCTTAAAAAGAACTTCGTCAAATTTATTGGACTGTGAATTGTTTCTGGACTTCTCCATTCAAACTTCAGAATTTCTTCGTG
The DNA here is from genome assembly GCA_011833715.1 of Carcinoscorpius rotundicauda. Taxonomy (NCBI): domain Eukaryota; kingdom Metazoa; phylum Arthropoda; class Merostomata; order Xiphosura; family Limulidae; genus Carcinoscorpius; species Carcinoscorpius rotundicauda. Next base: position 9,167,248 of record CM022406.1, on the reverse strand, counting down.
GGACCAAATTCACCCCTAGACTGAAATTTTGGATTTCTGATCTGGACTTTTGGACTTTCATTCTGGATCATTATATTAGACACAGGCCAGTACCATTTTGTATTGTAATAAATTTTGAAGGTTGAAACTGAATATCTGTCATTGTTATTTATATAATTTATTTTATATCTCTTACACATATAATAGTTTATTGTAATAAATTATATAAGCTGTTATCTGTGTCTTTCTGTTGCGTTCAGTCCACATAAAAAACGTAACAGTGGAATTTATTGTTTTGTGATGATTTATTTTATATCTCTTACATATATAATAGTTTATTGTAATAAATTATATAAGCTGTTATCTGTGTCTTTCTGTTGCGTTCAGTCCACATAAAAAACGTAACAGTGGAATTTATTGTTTTGTGATGGTCAATCCTACTCTTCGTTGGTAAAAGAATAACCCAGGAGTTGGCGGTAAGTGGTGATGACTAGCTGCCTTCCCTTAGTCTTACACTTTTTCTAACTTGGGGTCGGGTAGCGCAGATAGCCCTCATTGTAACTTTCGCGTGAAATTCAAAAACAAAATAAACAAGTGACAACAGTATCTTTTTATACTATATTGTTTCGAATTTAAGACACACCCCACTCTTAAAAAGGAATTTTCAGGAAAAAAGTGATGAGAGAAGTAAATATGTTTTAAAAGAGTTTTTATTCACGAACCAAAAATGTTAATGCATTTAAAGTGAAGTATAATAACACACACACACACACACACACACACACACACACACACACACACACACACACGAAATTTAAAATTATCATTACAATAATGTTTCTTCCTGCTTTCTTTATTTAATCAGAATGTTGCTCTAATGTTTCTTCTGACTCACTGTTATATTGTGAACTTAAAGCATCTTCATACTTGTGTCACAGTTGTCTCAAAAAATGTCATCTTTCGTTCCATCTTCAAAATCTGACAGCAGTTTATTACTAATTGTTATCCTTCACCATAATGATAGACCTTATCTTTTCATAAATTTCCCACACTAGCTACAATTATCCTTGAAAGGAACACCACTATTTCCTGCATATTCTCTGGTTTTTAACATTAGGACTTCTTTTGTTAGAGACATTCCTTTATTTCATAACTCTCTGAAATGTGTTAAAACGACGGCATCAATTTCAGGATGTCTTCCTTTTCTTGGGCCAGAAAATGACTGTATTTTTGTTTGAAGAACACAACTTGGTTTTCATACCAAGCCATCGACCTACATTTTCTTCACTTGCTGTATACTTTTTACTGCCTGCACGATTCACAATCTGTTCGGCGCACAAAATAACTTCTTTTAAATTCGGCATTTTACATTTTCCTTGGTTTAAAAAGTACGTTAAAATAGCGTCCGAACAACAGGAAAGTCGGACAAATACTGAGGACGGTGATACACCGCTAGAGGCGCTGATATCGGCAAATTTGATGTTTTGTACTGGTTTTTTTTAAGTCTTTTTAAGCTAATTTATATAAAAATACAGTCCAATTTGTTTGCTAATGCAGGATTTTTTCGAATTTTATTATTGTTCGAGGAAAATGACGTTTCCGAGACTTTTGAAGAATTTAAAGCGCACCCTAATTTTCAGTTCAGAAAAATGCAAAAAATTTGCGTCTTAAATTCGAAGTAACACGGTATATTTAAGCACAACGTCAATGAACGAGAAAGACAATGCGTGTCTCAGGGTGATTTAGGATGACTCTCGTGAAGCTCTGAGACTACAAGTGGAATTTGGTGACAATCACTCAAGCAGTTTGCGTCAGTTTTAAAATGAACACACAGCAATCACGTTTTTAGTACATTCAGTTTTTTCATTTTACCGTATTTCTTTTCACAAACTAGGTATCTTATCTTTCAAATATACACCAGTAACTGGGAAGGAGTTCTGTGTGCAAGAAATATTGAATATCATTTCCTATTTTTTTTCCTAGTTCTACAACGTTTAATTAATAAAATATATTTCCTGCTTTTTTCTAAACGTGCTAGCCCTTTCAGCCATTCGCGAAATTCAAAACAACCTTCCAGGTTCGTGAATTATTGGTGCTAGTACCTATTTTTACCAGAATAAATACCAAGCTTACGTCATACACTTAGCTGCACACTGAATGAAAACAGCGCAGCAAATGAAACTAAATGTGTAGCAGGAACTGTTGCACATGAAAACTTTTGTAAACAAGACATACATCTCACCTTGTGTGTAATATTGAAAACTGAAAATACGAATTTTCTTTAACACAATATCTTTATCTGTTTGCTCCTAACAAAATTTTGAAAAAAAACAAACAGTGACAGACTGTAAATTGTTAGTGTTTCATATCGGTTGTATTGTCAAGTTGTCATTGGTTATATACGCAAAGGTTATCAGCCATTTATGGCTTGAATTTCAACATTTTGCCAGGGGGGGGACTCTCCTCAGACATCCTCCAAATTAAAGGGGATAATCCCTCGCACGAACTTCAAATTTACATCATTGTTTTGTATGCTAAAAAGTCGAATAACGCTTACATTTGTAGGCCCGGCATGGCCAGATGATTGAGGTACTCATAATCCGAGGATCACGGGTTCGACTACCCGTCACATCAAACATGCTTGCCCTTTCAGCTGTGGGGGCGTTATAACGTGACGGTAATCCCACTATTCGTTAGTAAAAGAGTAACCCAGGAGTTGGCAGTGTGTGGTAATTGACTAGCTTCCTTCCTTCTAGTCTTACACTGCTAAATTAGGAACGATTAGCGCAGATAGCCCTCGTGTAGTTTTGCGAGAAATTCAAAACAAATCAAACCTACTTTGTACCGTGTATTTTGGATTGATGATGATGGTTTCTTCAACATGGAAGTCCCAGTCATCAAAACGGAAAGTTCTAGAAGGCTGTCTCATCACCCAACTCAATACTAAATCCTTGTTTGGAAGTAACGGAAGATTTACTTTCGACTAATTGAAAAAGATTTCCACTAACGTTTTCAACACGATGTTTTTATATTGCCTACACTCTGTTAAATCTTGTTTTTAACGTTATATTGATGAATCTTTCATTTCTTACAAATTTTGCTCTTAATTACTGTTTTATTAATTTTGTGTTCATATCTTGTTCAGTTACCACAATTGTTATTCATTCTCTTGCCAGTTTTAATCCTGCTTACAGAAACAAAAGGTCAAAAATATTTATACAAAACATTTTTCTTATTCTGTTTTTTCTCTCCCTGGCGGCATGTCGTTGGACTTGTGGAGCCAAAAATCGTGTTTTGATACTCGTAGTGAGCAGAGCACAGTTAGCCCATTGTGTAACTTTGTTCTTAATAACAAAAACAAAAAAATACCGTGCTCCAAAAATGGTCTGTAAATAGAATATCTGTATATTTTAACGTCTTTTTTAGCCTAATTTCAATGTTAGTGTTTACTGTTTGACAAACGGTATCTGGTCGAAACGTTGGACAAACTAAAACTGAAGAAAGTTTGTATTTAGTTATTGCTTTATCTTTTATTAATCTCCTACATTCCACAATAAGCTATGAAGTTATATTTTGTTTATCGGAGGTGGCTGTAACAAAACATGACCTTCTGAGTTTATGCACTAAGCAACGTGATATAACGTAAATTTAAATGAAACCTGAGGTAGGTGAATTATTTATAGAGGGCGACACAGTTTTATTCAGATGTATTAGACGAATTATTTCGGGTCACGAAAAATCCTGTTGTCAGCCCAACTGATAGCCAACAAGTTAAGTTATTTAGGCCTAAAGATGAATTGCCCTAAGGCATTTAGGTCTAAGGACGGGTTGTATTCATAACGGAAAATGTCGCATACGACAAAGTTCAGTAAACCTGTGGACAGACTTGCAAACGTTGGTGAAAAGGGGAACATGCTAAAATATGGTAGGACTTGGGATAAATGACATTAGTCCTGATGGAAACGTTTACTTTTAGGGCGTTTTGGGCAATACGCCGTTCGTCATGTATGTTAAGCGTAAATATTTTCAGTTTCGTGGTAAGTTGTTCATTTAAAGTATTTTTCATATTGATCGAAATTTTAAAAAACTGAATTTCCAAAACCAACCGGTTTTGTTTTACTTGTTCGAGAAAGTTCGGGCCAGAGATTGTTAAAATAAGTGCCTAGTTTGCGCGTCTCAGTGAAACTAAACATAGTGTGTAATAATTAATACGACTAAAAACAATATACACCGCTAATGTATATTTTAGAACAGGGGTTCCCAACCTTTTGGCACTCGCGACATTTAATTGATGAAATAAAATTAATGTTATCCCAAGCTACATCTAACAAGGCTTGGAACCCCTGTTTTAGAAGAAACACATGTAACGACATTACTAGTTTGAGTTCTGCCCCATTTGACAAGAATGTAAAATCTGTACAAATTGAACAGAGGGTCTGTTTGTATTGCAAATTGCTACCAATCAATCGAGAAAAGATATTGCTGGAAAAATTATTTACCACCAGAGAAAAGGAATTTTCAATTGATCGTCTGATTGATTTCTACCTTCACTGTGTTTATGGATATCGCGTTAGGATCTTGTATGAGGCTATAGCTGAAAACTGCGCTATTGGGTGAGTTGTTGTTTAAAATATCATTGGGAAAGTATAATAAACATTTTGAAGAAAAACTTTCATATCTACGCTATTGTAATGTAGAAAATGATGCACCTTTTGCGTGCACGTTTCCTAATGTGAATAAATTTTCAGTGTTTCGCGACTTCAGATGAAACTACCTTTTTCGATCGTCTGCTTTGTTTCAGGTTGTGTTCTCAAATACTGTCATTAACCTTCGTTAATTTCCCGTCGAATGCCAGTTCGGGTTTTACTATCAGCATTTATGAAGAACAGAAAATGAATTGCTCATTGAGAAATACAAGTTTTTTGTTCTTGAATTAACGTATGTTGCCGGATTTTATTTAATCGGGCGAGAAAACGAAGATAAGGTTAACGTCGGAGATTGACTTACGGATTTCACGTTTCGGAAGGAAATATCTCTAAACCACGACGATGTGAAACGTTTCCTTGATGGTGTTGTATGAGGTTCCCCATCATTGAGATGACTGTAAACTGGGATAGGTAGGGTATCGCTCAAAGAATTCACGGTATGTCCTTTCGTAAAATAGAAATAGACTCGTCTTAGTTTCGGTGGTTCTTTTTAAATATTGATTTGTAAACGAGTTTGATCTGAAATGCTTTTTGTACATTCTGTTCTCCTGGGCATGATTATATCATTAAAACTAATGGTATAATTATTCTAGTTTTTACTATTTTCACAACGTTTCGACCAGTGATTTCTCCAGTCGTGGTCATGTGTACTTTTTGAGTTCGTGTCGCCACGAGGAAAGTTTTTCGTGTATCACTAGGATTCGAATACCCCATACCGTAATACCGTACACGGGCATTCTAATTACTTCTCTACCAGCAGGAAATTTTTGAGGTGTTTCGGAAGTGCTTATATTTTTATCTCTAGGATTTTGTCTCAGTTTTTTGTTCAAGAATTTTTATACTTACGTATTAAGAGCGGATATTTTTCACGGACTTCCAGTGCACAAATCTGAGGTTCGATTCAAAGGCTAGACGAATTAGAAGAAAATACCAGAGAAAAAAACAAAGGTGTTTCCAAAATATCTCAACAGTGTTCTCTAGATAGCTAGAGATAAGAGTTGACCTTATCCGACGTTTGGGGGTTTGATTCCTAGCAATTCCACATATAGTTTTCTGGCTGTTACACATACAAAATATTGACTGCTCTAAGTGTTGTGAAAATAGTAATAGTCCGAATCATTATACCATAAGTAATACTAATACCTCGTCTCGTTCATTCCACCCCTTGGTGAGGGGACCGTCCAAGGAAGGCTTTGTTCTTTCAGTTTACCTCCTCTGGGATCTAAACATCCACCCACGTGTTTGCCGTGTGTGGTAACCTGTGAAGGGGAGGAGAGGATCCTGGTGGTTGAGGGGTTTAACCCTAACACCACTTTGACCCTGGGGTGGCCCTTGAGTCAATCGGCTGGTCTACTTTGGCTAGGGTCATCCAAGTACCGGTGTTGGATGTTCTCAACAGGTGTTGTGGACATTGTCTGATGCTGGTGTTTTGGTGTAGTGCTCATGAAACCTTGTCAGTGTTCTCGTTTGATATTGTAGTGCGTCCCCTCGTAGGGCTCCACAGTGGGTGGGGTTAGTAGGCACCGAAATTTCCCTTTATTATGGATATTTGAATTAAAAATTTCAGTAAAATAGTGAAAAAACAGACTATAGGTAAACGATCACGTGTTGAAGATTCTGAGCAGCAATTCTCTCCATCTGTATCATCTGTTATACTCATTTTGTTATATTGAATTCACTTTCAGACAAATCTTCAGGGCAAAAGTCTCCCTTTTTCATTCAGAAGGAACCAGAGGGACATGCTGGCGCTCCAAAGTCAATAAAAAAGCTTTGATCTAGTGACATATTGGTGGAAACATCCACATCTCAATGCAGTGAACTCCTTTTGCATTCAAAGGCAATTAGGGATATACCTATTGAGGTTACATCTCATGCTACTTTGAATTCATCACAAGGAGTCATTGTTGAGAGGGATTTGAAGAACATCCCAGAGTCAGAGATTCTCAATGGTTTCACCACTCAAGGAGTTTCTTCAGTGATGCGAATCTCCACTCGCAAAGATGGAATTACGATGCAGACCAGTGTTCTCATTCTGACATTTACATCACCACATCTATCTGCCACCATTAAGTAAGGCTATCTTAATTGCACGGTATTTACCTATAATCTTGAGAGAGACTTGGTGTGGTCGATGCCACCTGACTCGCGTGTCCTGGTGGAAGCTAGATCACGCAAATTGGTCCTCTTTCACTGCTCTCACAGAACTTGATACTGCCATCGTCTGAAAGCAATAAATATACAACTCTGTGGCAGCAGTAACTGACTGTATTATACAAGCAGGTGCTCAATGCATTCTTAAAACCTCGACACGTTTTCCACTATATCTTTGTTCATGGTGGAATTTTGCCTGCTATCTGGCACGTAAGGCTTAAAAACTAGCCTGCGATAATTTCCGTAGATATCCTACACTCGCTCGATGGGTAAGACGTCAAAGCTAGTAGGAATTTTGGATTAAGTTCACAACCAGCATATCTTCTACCACCAGTTCCAAAGTTATATGAGACAAGATTCGAAAGGTCAGTGGGCAATATAATTCTGTCCCCCTCTCGATCTTGCTCTCTGATGGCCAGGAAGTAGCTGATATCTGTAGCATTGTCAATACTCCAGGTGAAAGATTTTGCTGGGTATGTAGCACTTCTGCTTTTTCCTCCACCTTTTTAGCCATCAAGGCTCGGGCAGAGTGATCACCTCTTTCCTTTTAAGTTGATTGTCTCTATGACTATAATTGTTCCTTTACACTGGTGGAACTCAAACTGGCCGTTCATTGATCTGGTAATACATCGGTTGGAACTGATGATATACACTGACATGCTGCGCCATCTATCTCCTGCTTCTCTTGCTATTCTTCTGATTGTTTTTTACTGGATCTGACAGGAGATTGTTTTTCTTTATGCCTGGTTCCAGGCTATTGTCATACCTTTCTCCAAGTCTGGGGAGGATCCCAAGATTCCTTCAAACTACCGTCCAGTTGCTTTGACGAGCTGTTTCTGGAAGACTTTATGGTTAATGATCGTTTTGTTTGGTTCCTCGAATCAAACAACCTCCTCTCGCCCATCCACTGTGGGCTCTGGCAACAGTACTCCACCATGGAGCACCTTATCGAATTGAAGCGTCAATAAGAGAAGCTTTTCTTAAATGACAACATATTCTTTGACATTGAGAAGGCTTATTATACAACATGGAGGTATAGCATTTTGAGAGACCTCCATATATACGGTTTATGTGGCCATTTGCCCACTTTTATCAATTTTGTTTAACAGACAGGAGATTCCAAGTTCGTGTGGGTTTCATATTTTCCGTTTTTTTTCCACAGGAATTTGGAGTCCCTCAGGGCTGTATTCTGAGTGTCACACTTTACGGAATAAAAATTATTGCCATTACTGAATAACTCCTTCTCACTGTTCCAAACTGGCTCTATGTCAACGACTTTCATATCTCATGTCATTTGTTACACATGATGAATATTGAACAGCAGCTACAAACTGCCCTCAATCTTTTACTGATGTGGACTAAAGCAAAAGGCTTTAACTTCTTTCTCTCTAAAACTGTTGGCATGCACTTTTGTCGCCAACGGGGTGTTTACCCTGACCCTGAACTCCATATCGATGAAGTTATGCTGCCTGAGACAAAGTTCTTGAGGCTTATCTTTGACATCACTGATTAAGCTGACCTTTATATCACACATCAAGGAGCTACAGGTCAAATTTACAAGAACACTGAATATATTCCGTGTCCTCCTTTCCACCACATGGGGAGGGAATCGATTTTCTGTGCTCAAGATATATGTCGTGCTTTTATTCCATCGAAACTCGATTATGGATCACTTGTCTATGACTCTGCTGGACCATTGGGCTTAAAGATGCTAGACCCTATTTATCTTCAAGGGCTTCGGGCTTGCACTGAGGCTTTCTGCACCTCCTCAGTTCAGAATACCTAGAATCTCGTGAACCTTCTTTGCACCTCCGCTGTTTGCAACTATTTCTACTATATCCTTCGAAACTTTGTTCCTTACTAAAAAACATTCCACTTGGGGATGTGTTTTGCTTACTCGATGGACCATGCTTTTTCAGACCAGATGATTTGCCAATGCTATTTTTGGCCTTTGTATCTATGTGCAGTTGGATGAATTGAGTCTGTTTTTGGATAACATTGTTGTATCCATTGGTCAGCCCATCCCACCATGGCTTCTTGCAGTCCCCAGTTGTGACCTATATTTTAAGTCTATCTGCTCTGGCACTATCACTGCTGTGCCTATTTCATACATGGACTATGGTCCTATATTCAAGACTCGGCTCGGTGCCAGCTGGCAGTGGACTTGGAATGAGCAACGCGAAAACAAGCTTTTCTGAATAAAACCCTATATTGAACTTTGGCCGTCTAGCTTCCGTAAGGATCGGAAAGCGGAAGTTGTTCTAACTAGAAAACGCATTGGTCACAGTTTTTTAAGTCATCGTTTTCTTTTATCCGGAACTGATGCACCATTGTGTAGTCTGTGTGATACTGAGTTCACATTAAGCCACATTTTACTTTGTTGCTGTCGTTACGACTCTTAACAACGGCACCATTTTAAAAATGTTCTGTCTCGAGGTTTTTCCATAACATTAGGCAGTGTTATTGGTGATGGTGACACTGTCCACCTTGGTAATGTTTTTAGTTTTTTAAAGGCCGTTTATCTTTTTAATGCCATTTTTTTGTAATTTATACATTACACCTTTTTAATGTGGTTCCCTTTTAAAAATCACAGTTGATCTAGTTCAATTTGAAATTAGAAACTGGCTGTAACATTAAGTAACTCAAAACGAGGACTGGAGAGGCCAACTTCAGGTGACTGATGGTGGTTTTTGTTTTTAACTGTTAGTCTTCTTGGTGAGTTTTGATTATTATAGTCACGCTACAGAAAATCCTTTACAACTTGAATTACTGTTGTTTCTCTCTTGACGTTATAGACTAGATGTAAATATTAGTTTTATGCTATTTTTATACATTGTTTTCTTTTATATTAACTTCCTTTAGTGAAATTTACTAAATTTACTTTTAACCGAATGTTTGGCGCAGATAGCCAAGCTGCTTTGTGCCATAATGCACTGAATAACCAACCAACCATTCATTCCGTAACAGTGAAAAAACATTACGCACGTTGTATTACAAAGTAATGCATTGTTGTGTTCTTACCAACCATCTGCTTTCTACGCTGATAAAGCATGGTTATAATTAATTGATTATATTTAGCTATGGATGGCTTGATGAGTTTTGGATTTAGCGAAATGCGTCATCGATAGCCGACGCTATTCTCGTTAAAACACTTTCCTTTTAAAAATCCATAAGGGACTAATTAAAACAGTTAAAATTGTAATGTTTTATGAGAAATATAATTAACAGACGATATTTAACGTACGAATGTATAAACAACAAAAAACAACATGGGTACAGTTAACCCTCGTTTTGTAAGATAGTGTATTTTGAATAGAATCTCTCGCTGTGCTTGACATGTGAATTATGTTAACTCGGAACGAGTCTTTGTTTCGGTCGGTGTAATAAATGATGAGTAAATGAAGCCGTGAGGCGAAATTTGGAACAGTAAAAGTGTATTTATTTATTTCTTGGAGTTTCTGTTGTAAAATAATATAAAAAATATACAAAACAAAAACTTTCACTTCTGATTGAGGACGATCAATAACAGGAGATTATTGATCTTTATTGTACTTATGAAAAGTCATACAGTGGTCAAAACGGACAGTTGGCGTGAAAGAAGCCAACGTGTTGGACTAGTTCTCACTATTCTGTGATCAACAATCCAAGGTTGGAAACGAGACTTGTTTTAAGAATTTTTCAACCGAACTTGGAGCTTATCGGAACAGCAGAAGGTCTCGTACTAACTTAAATGTTAAAAACAAACATGCAAGTGAAATAAAATCGGTTTCAATCAGTGTTTGTTTTGACAGCTTATTATTCCCTCTTTTAACCGTTGAGTTGAAACCAATGTTTCGGAAGTGGAATGAATTCTTACATTAGCACGAGCCAAGATCTTCGTGTTTATTTTATATTTTCAAGCTTGTTGGATGTAAGTTGTATGCGTCGATTAAATTTTCATTTTATCACAGTGATCAAACTGTTTCCAAAGGTTGCTTTTACGAGCTTTCAACTAAAAACATTCAACTTCACATTGAAAGGTTTCAGAAGAACGCTATGAATTTGTGAGACTGACTATACTTATTTACCACACTTTGTAGTTTGTTCCTATGACTTTTTATTGTTTCAATATGCTGCATTTGTTAATACCCACGACAGGATGAGCAGATTAAACTAATTTCACTGTTGTAGTTCTGTATACGGAAGAATGGTTCTGTGTAATCTGTAGATCCACGACACAACGCAAGTCAGAATCGAAGTTTTTCTTCAGTTTACAACATACTGTGTCGCATTGTTAAATAATCGATTTATTTAGAATTAGAACTTTAAAATACTGCAAAAAAGTTAAGTCGTGAGAAGAATATGAATATGTTATTCAGAACTAACGTTTCCTAGCTGTCACTGGCTTTGTTACTCAATTTCACCTGATCGATTTGGTCAAATTATAATCCTGATCTAGCGAGAGGCTCCTGAAGTCCGGAAATGGAAATTAGGTTTTGAATTTGAGTTGTTTGTTTGTTTTGTTTTTTTAATCTGGTATCGCAAGGCTGACGGATAATGACAGTTCTCCGGTACTATAAAACCTGGCATTACTTTATTTAGGACTGAATTTATTTAACCGCACTACGTGGAGGACATAAATGTCTTTTGACAGCCATTAACCAATCTGAAACCCGGTTATCTCAGATATGTAAATGAGGAAGTAGGCTTAGAACATAAACTGCAGATAATGAATGTCAGAAAAGCTGTGTTTTAGTCTCTCTAATTGCTTTTCGTTGAGGCACTTATACCGTATACTGTTCTGGCATTGAAAACCGCTAGAAGTAATGTTAAAAGTATGAAAAGACTATTTTATAGGGATGGCTTCTTTTGGTTGATGTACCGTGTTGTGGTTTTGAGGGTCTAGGGCTCCAGGCAAACGTTTTTGCACGAGGTGTCAGTGGCTCGTAGGTCAAAACTTGTAGGTATCAAATTCAGTTGTTGATCATCAATTTAGGAGAAAGTTGCAAGAAACTTAAGACTGAGATAATTAACACTAAATAAATAGTTTTGTAACATCGTTTTAGAATATATTACCGGATACTTCACTGGTATAACCAACAACAAAATGTTAGTTTAACTGCAGTAGCTACAACAATGAAAGTTTGACAACAACAAAAAAGTCTTATCTGTTACAGTTTCAGACATTTTGAAGTGAGTTTTTGGTTTTTTTAAAACGTTTTAAATGCCATTTCAAATAAGTACGTATTTATTTTTGGCCTAATTACAGCGTTGTTTAACCACAAGTACAAGCTTAGAAAATTGCTGGGAATTTGTTTGTTTATTCACGCGATGCAAACATCTGCGTTAAAACAGATTTTGAGGGTTTGTTGTTCATTAACGTATTTTTCTTACAAATATTACCTCTCGCTGAGCCCTCAAGACTTGTACACGGACCCTGAAACATGGGCGGGCGTAAAATAATATTGTCTGTATTTAACTATACTTTATAATGACATATTTGCTCTGACCACTTTTATAAAAACAACAACAACAAAAAACGACAAACAAGCTTGGAAATATCTGGTGGGGTTACGAGAGAAATGCCTTCTTTCTTACTCCACGTGTGTGTGTTGGGGATCTCTTCTGTCACTCTAAATATCTGGTGGGGTCACGAGAGAGACGCCTTCTTTCTTACTCCACGTGTGTGTGTGTGGGGGGGGATCTCTTCTGTCACTCTAAATATCTGGTGGGGTTACGAGAGAAATGCCTTCTTTCTTACTCCACGTGTGTGTGTTGGGGATCTCTTCTGTCACTCTAAATATCTGGTGGGGTCACGAGAGAGACGCCTTCTTTCTTACTCCACGTGTGTGTGTGTGGGGGGGGGATCTCTTCTGTCACTCTAAATATCTGGTGGGGTTACGAGAGAAATGCCTTCTTTCTTACTCCACGTGTGTGTGTTGGGGATCTCTTCTGTCACTCTAAATATCTGGTGGGGTCACGAGAGAGACGCCTTCTTTCTTACTCCACGTGTGTGTGTGGGGGATCTCTTCTGTCACTCTAAATATCTGGTGGGGTCACGAGAGAGACGCCTTCTTTCTTACTCCACGTGTGTTGTATGTGGGATCTCTTCTGTCACTCTAAATCTAGAAAATAGTTTTGTGTTCTAGAAAAAAATTATAATTGATTCAAATGTATTTCCTTTCCCACATTCTCGACATGTATGACATCAATATGGAATAAAACGAATCGTACAATACAGGTGTCCCCCCAAAATTTTGTATCCCCATTACAAAAATGTGTGGAGAAGGTTGTATTTTTAATTATCTTCCGTAGTGTTGCGTGGCGCCCCCTTACAAATGCAATAGGGGCTTTAAAGCCTATAGGAATGGGAAAAGGAAGGTGGGTGGGGGTAGTGAATCAGTCATATTAAATGAAATTGTTCATGAAACAACTTTTATTTTAATATTTCATGCGAGCTTGGGAACCCCAATATAATTCGTGGTTTTATTCTATAATTTCCCAAATGAAGGGCTTGTCGTAAATGTCTTCATCGCGTGCCACTTGTGGATAGCTTCCTGGCCACCTCTTAACTTATTCACTTATGTTTACAGCGAATAAAAAAACATTTTTGCATGTGTCCTTCTGATGTGATTTGTATCGCAACAACTATAAGCGATTATTCCGCGTTTCATGATCACATTGCTGAGGGTGAAATACCCCTGAAACCATGCATGTTGTCAACAACAAAAAATAATGTAAATGATGCAGATCAGAAAGTGGATAAGTTTAACAAACTAGATCATTGTACTGTGTAGGGTTCTATCTGGTATTGTTTGTGTATTAGAGTATTTGTGCATGAACTTTGAGGAAGTGGTTTTGGGTACTCTATAAGCTGTTGTAATTAATGTATTTTGTACTGATTGTAGTTTGGTTTGTAGTTGTTTTTTACTTATGGTAATCCATGCTTTTTTGTTTTTGGAATTTCGCACAAAGCTACTCGAGGGCTATCTGTGCTAGCCGTCCCTAATTTAGCAGTGTAAGACTAGAGGGAAGGCAGCTAGTCATCACCACCCACCGCCAACTCTTGGGCTACTCTTTTACCAACGAATAGTGGGATTGACCGTCACATTATACACCCCCACGGCTGGGAGGGCGAGCATGTTTAGCGCGACCCTCGGATTGCGATTCGCACGCCTTACGCGTTTGGCCATGCCGGGCCACGTTAATCCATGCAGGAGCTGCATAGTTTATAACTGGTTTTATATATGTTTTGCATGTTTTAAGGATGGTTTCAGGTGTTCCATAATTTTTACCAGTTAGACTCCAAGCATAGTTTATTCTTCGCCAATTTTTTTTTTTTTTTTTGTTATTTACATGTTTTATCCCGGTAAGTTTAGAAATATGCTAGTCCTAAAAATTTTGCAGATGTTGCAGTCTCGATAAGCGCTCCATTCATGTAAATCTGGGTTGTATTTTTGATGTTTTGTGTCTCAGCTGTGTTTATTTTAATTTTATATTTTTGGCAGTATTCACTTGTTCTGTTTAGTTGAGGTTGTATGTTAGTGGCTGCTATTTCTGGTGTAGGGACACTTTTCCAAATTGCTACATCATGATCGAACTGTGACGAGTATCCAAGATTTGGGTCTTTAATTTGCATATTATTCACATACATGATGAACAGAATAGGACTAACCACCCCTCCTTGAGGGGCTCCAGCTTCTGGAGTGAAGAACTCTGAGAAAGTTACCTTTACATATACTCTGCATTTTCTATTTTCCAAAACGTTAGATAACCAGTGAATAATTCCACGCGGTTGACCCATTTCATACATACGGAACCGAAGACCATTGTGCCGCACAGTGTATAATGCTTTCTTGATATCAAGGAAACAAGCGACAGTACATTCTTTTTTATTAAAGCTGTTTATTATAGTTTCAGTTAACCTAGTTAAATTATCTGTCGTTCGTCTAAATTTTCTAAATTTGTTTTGTTCTGGGAATTTTGAAGTAATCTCCAAAATGTGGAGAGTCTCTTACTGATTATTCGTTCAAGAATTTCACCTACGTAGCTGGTCAGGCTTATTGGTCGATAACTATTTGGCTTATTAACTGGTTTTCCTTCTTTGTGGAACATTAATATATTAGCTTGCTTCCAAGAAACTGGGATGTATCCAGAGTAAAAAGATAAATTAAAAATAGTTAATAGGTGGCCAAATAATTTTGGAGTGCCTTTTCTAAGAAGAGTAGTTTGTGTGCCATCATTTCCCGGTACTTCGATTTTTTAATTTTTGATTGCTTGTTTTGAGTTCAGTTAGTGGGATTTTATTTTTTTTGGTAAGCAGGTAGAGTATTATAGTCATAAGTGTTATTAGTGTTATTGTTAATAATATTGATTGGAAAGTACGGTTTATATAATTCTATGTTATTTTTTACATGGTTATTTACTTTGTTACAGAAATAGTTGTTCATATGTGGGTCATCATGTGTTTTGAACATGTTTTGTAGTTGATGTCTAAAAGCTTCTGCCTTTTTTTTGTTGGTGCTCACAAAGGTGTTGTTATGTTCCAGTGTTGGGTATTTTCTTGTGGGTTCATTGGTGAATCTTTTTAGGTGCGACCAAACCTTTCTATGGTTTGTTCATATAGTTGGGAGCAGAAGTTATCACATTTTTCTTGTTTTAGCAGCTTAATTTCTGCTGTGATTTTGTTTCTGATGCTGTTTATTTATGCTATTTATTTATCTCTTGTTGCCAAGAACTGCTTCTTAATTGTCTTCGTTATTTTATAAGTGATAATAGTTGTTTGGTTGGTTTCCATGCGTTCTTTATAGTTGTGTTGTTACTTTGGTACGGTGTCCGTAGCTGCTTTTAGTAGGCACTCTATTATTATTTGATTATAACTCTCAATTTCGGATTCGTTGTTAGCTGTATGCTTAATTTTATCTGGTAATATGTTTAAAACTTTGATATTCCTGCCAATTAGCTTCTTTGTAGTCAAATTTATCTTGTTTGTGGATTTTATCTTTATGGGGGGTGAGATCGAAGACGCACCATATTGGAAGATGGTCGCTGTCAACATCTTTTAATGAGACAGATGTCTAAAATATCATTTGAATTAGTCGCATAGGTAGCATGTGTGGGTGTACCATCGTCAATAAGGGTTATGTTATTATCATCTATGAATTGTAATAGGTTCTGCCACTTCTGTTAGTGGATTTACATCCAAAGTTCTTATGTTTACTATTCAGATCACCTATTATAATTGTATTTTGGTTGTGGGAAAAGATGTTGTGGATTAGGTTTATGTCAATGCATTTAGTTGGTGAACAATAAATACCTGCCACTGTTATCATTGAGTGGTTTTCTAAGAGGATGTCAACCATTATATTTTCGTTGTTACTGTTCATCTTAATTTCAGTAACAGAAAGGTGTTGTTTTTGTATAGTAACATAACATAATGGAATGTTGCTGAAAATAATCCGTTGTAAATTTTGCTAAAAGCTACACGAGGACTGTTTACGCTAGCCGTCTCTAATTTTGCAGTTAAAAGACGTAGAGAGAAGGCAGGTAGTTATCATCCATCGTCGACTCTTGGGCTACCCTTTTCTCACTGAATAGTGGGATTGATCGTTACGTTGTAATGCCCATATGGCTTAAAAGGCGAGCATGTTTTGTGGAACAGAGATTCGAACCCGCAACCCTCATACTTGAGGGAGTCGCTTGTTTTAACTTCTCTCACCACTTTGTAGTTGTGTTATCTGTAAATTAGACAACAGACATTAAAAGGTCACATAAGGGATACTTAACGTCGGAGTTTGTACTGTCGTGACGTCAGTAAAACATGCGCCTACCAAAAATTACGTGAAGAATTATGCACTATGTAGGTTACAACACATTATGAAATATGAACTCCAAAAATAAGAAATGAAAATATTTAGTACTCGTAATTTTGGTTTTATTTACTCTTGAAACAGAACACTTTCGAGAACTGTACGGAAGTACATTTAATATCAATATATAATGATAATTAATATTAAGTCATACATACTGTTTTAGGCAAGTTGTTTTAAGCAGAAATATATTAAAATTATCCATGCTGCACTTTATAGTTGTCTGTTTGGTTATAGAGATTATGGATAAAATGAATCGTACTGTTAATGTTATTCATTTTAAATACGTGAAGGTGTGGTATTATTTACAGATACCATGTATATATGGACTTAACGGATAAGTATAACACCATAATGAGTTAATATTTTGTTTTGTTATAATGACCGTTTGGTGTCGATCTTGTAAAGATGCTGGTCAGTTAGTACTTTAGGAGCGATTATTAGAGTATTTGAAATATATCAGTGTGTGGGTGTTAAAATGCGTACAATTTACTGAAATTTGTTTCAGGAGTGTATTGGTAAAAGGTACGTTAACATTCAGTAGGCTTTCTCCGTTGCATCTACCCATTTTATTTTAAAGTTGAGTGTCGAGGGACCGGTATGGCCTTAGGGCTAATGTACCGCGATACGGATAGAAGGTTCCAAGGTTCGAGACACTGCTGACCACACTTCACATCTTGAGCTGTTGGAAGGTTGTAAAATGACAATCAGTCAGTCAATGTGGTGGCGGATGTTTCTGATTGGTTATCCTCTCTCTGGTCAGTTGTTCAAGGTCAGTAACGGCTTTACTCGCACCACGTCTTGACCTGGCCGTTTAGAGTGCCTGTACAAAAAAAAAAGGAAACTTCCATTATTTTATTCCAAGGTACAAACGTAAGCAGATTTGATTCCTTTATTTATTTTTTTCCAATAGAGCGAACTTCTTTTGCAAGGGTTTCGTGACACAAAACAGTAAAGTACTTGAGTATGTAAGTCTAGATTCTTATGGGCCCGACATGGCCAGGTGGTTAAAGCGCTTTACTCGTAATTTGAGGGTCACGGATTCGAATCTCAGTCACACCAAACATGCTTGCCCTTTCAGCCGAAAGGGCGTTATAATGTTACGGTCAATCCTATTATTCGTTGGTAAAAGAGCAGCCCAGCAGTTGCCTTCCCTCTATTCTTACACTTATAAATTAGTGGCGGCTATCACAGATAGCCCTCGTGTAGCTTTGCGCGATATTCAAAAACAAAACAAACTTTATTTTCACTGGCAAAGTTTCTAAATACATGGAAGTTTACGACTTGTTAAAACCTTGAGGAGGTTGTTTATGTGTATTTTTATGAATTCTGTGTTATACAAAGACTGACGGTTTTTATTATTTCAAAATTTCGCTGTTGAGAAACGTCAAAGGAGAAGAAATTACCTCTTTTGTCCAAGTTTATGCTTTCACCTATGTGTGTTTTTCAGCAAGATTTTCTGTAAACGGCTGAATTCATTTGGACTATGATCCAACTTAAAAGTGATATTTTTGGTGTGGGCGGGTTTAAGGCGAAAGATTAAAGAGGAAGATCACAAAAGTAAAAAGAAATTCCATTTGTTGACACAGGGACCGATTTTTTACCCTATAATTCAGTCAGAAATAGTCAAAATTTGATAAAACGTGGCGGATATTTGTAGAGTACTATTCCATATTGTCCTCTCAAGTAGGTGATACAATGGTCATACGGACACATTTTCTTATTATTTTGATAGCCGATTTAGGATCAACGCTACCTGTCGGAGGTATGTGCTATATAGAGTGACCCCTATATTTCTTAATATAAATGATATCATAGATTAAAAATTAAGTAGGTAAAATATATATTAAAATCGTATTTTGCCAGATGACTTATAACCAGGGATTTCAAACTCGTATTTTTGTACAGATCGAGTATGGCCCTTTGGATAGCGTGTTGGATTGTGAATCTAAGTTTCTCTGGTTCACGCCACACTTTGGGGCTGTGAGTGCTCTATAAGAGTGACTGTCAAATCCTTTTGTTGGATCAGGCAGGACAACTCAAAATTTATGGTGGGTAATGATGACCAGATGCTTTCCCTCTATTATACCACTGCTAAATTAAGAACGGCTAGGATATATAGTACTGATGTAGCCTTGCGCAAAATTCAACAAAAACAGTTGCTATAGTTAGCTATATAAAATTACGGTACATCGTAAATCACAATTCTTTTTTATATTTGTTCCATGACATCTGTTTTCGATTGTTTGTTTATCATTTTTTTTTTGTTATACGCTTGTATTTGAATGATTATTTTTAGCCGTGACGTAATGGCTCCAAGTTTCTTTTTACAGTAAAAACATTTAGCTCATAGCTCCGTCATATCTTTACATATCTGATATCTAATTACAATATTTGACTCGGGAATTCTAACCGTTTCGATTGATATATCTGACCCCGTGTTAATTCTTATAAAATTAATTTAACGTAATCCTGGCTCAAATAATTTTAATTGAATAGAATGGTAGAGATTCTGATAATTTTAGTCGAATCTGGTATACTGCTTGGTATTGCTGATGCACAAAAATATATATTTGATTTACTGTAATCTTGCCTAAAAGAATTTCAAGTGCCGCGACTACTGATGATTCCCTCTTCTGTGTATGAACCTTAAAAATCCAATTTTCAGCAAATGTTTATATATAATATTTTTTTCTTATCATTCATACGCAACGAAATTCTTTTTCTTTCGAAAAACAACAGAAGATAAGTACCTGGAACGAACACAATTGATGGTTTTACGTAATGTTTCGGGTATGACGTAGTTCTAAGTCGTTCATACGAACCTCCTGTCGTTACTAGCTCTTGAGGTGTACGTGCTAAGATCGTTTTTTTGTGACACACGTTTTGTGTGATAACATATTTTGAGTGTTAAAAATTACCTTTCTCAGATTTCAAGATAATTTTTAGAACTCGGCGGGAATTGATTAAGGAGTTAAAAGTTTCATTAATATTTATTTTATCTTTTTAAATTAAACTCCGTAGAGTTTCCTGACATAAACCGTGAGGATTCATGGTTTGCTTTCCATTGCTGGAAATTCATGTTTTTCATTTGACACTGCTCTGCAGGACTGTACTATAATCGACAGCCAATTTCACTACTTGATCGGACAAGTGTAGCTGTCAGAAAATGGAAGGTTAAATATAATATTAATAAAAATATGACACCACTGTCTGTTCGTGTAACTACTTCACAAATTGGGGATGGGCCTTCATCAAAATTGGCATGGGGGTTTCATTTGGGCCATGCGGCGGGAATACACACAAATTCTCAGATTTATATTATGCGTTTTTCGGTTTTTATGGGCTTTTTTACCATCGCCTCCGGGTAGGTTTATTGGATACATACGGAGATGCATGTTTTGTACACCATCGCCTCCGGGTAAGTTTATTGGATACATACTGAGATGGATGTTTTTTTACAGTTATAGACAAGAGAATGAACTTTTCATGCCCCAAGATAACCTTAGATTAATCACTAATTTACACAACCACTGTCCCTGTGGACGGGTACTTCAGCTAGATTTGAATAATAAAAGTTTATGGTTACGAATGATTTAGATTTATAAGCCCCCAAAATAAAATATATTTTGTACTTCTGACACCAGGTTGCGTAAAAAGGGCGCTCTTTCAATCTTGCATTTATTTTTTAAGGTTTTTATCGAAGCAAGCAACACACGCCACTTAGACGTTATATCTTTTGTAACAGTTTTCGTACTTTCCCACACGTGAATATGAAGTTATGTTAATCAAGAAAACAATTTATCATTTATTATTTAATATAATTAAACGTAACTTGAGTGTGTTATTCTCAGTAATTTAATAACAAATTTTATGGGGCTTGAATGCTGCCAAGTTAGGGTAAAGATCTCAAACCAGAAAACTGACTTTTCAGTGATGTCGAGAAAGTCCACTTGTAGACAGCAATAAATACCTAAACATTTTTCTCAACCCAAACGAGCCATTTTTACATATATAAAGCTAACTTTTATGACTTTCATTTTAAATGTGAAAACAATGTAATAATCGTTAATTATTCGACACTACTTGCGTAAGTGTTAAATTTAATTACCGGGAAAATTAAGTGTAACTCAATTTCAATAATCCACTATAGTGTAATTTTAAAACCACTGACTTCTAAAACCGTTTTAAAAACTCGTATCTATTAATTTGTCATATACGTAACAGCACTACAGTATTAAAAAATTGAGATTTGTTGGGTTTTTTTTTTGCATACACCTTGTTCTGCCAAAACAATGAAAAACTGACCTTTAACATACTCTGAAATAATCCACTTTACATATGTAAATAGTATGAAATATTTGTCATACTAGAATGAATTGAGATTAAAAAGAAATCTCACTATTTCTAGGCGTTGTGTAAATGATATCACAACAGTTGTAACGAGGACTCTCTGTTTTCACTTGTGTACTTAAATTGCCATTTTCTTTAGTAATCTATTACGTATTGATCAATGTTAAGCCTTCTATACTGCTAGCATAATGATTTGTCATTATGCCACAGTTACAGGGAGTCGAAACTCTTTGAAGCTTATATCTGTATGCCCCACTTGAGCGCGTGTTGTAGCTCTTACTATTCGCTCATTAAAGCACATCTAATCAATTTCTGTAAAGTATCCTTACGTTCGAGCGTTAGGAAAGTACGAGCTATTTGTTCGTTTAAGGAAAGCTACTTACGTTGTAAGTAATTTGTATTCATAAGTGTGTAATATGAGAATAAGTTCAAAGCTGCCTAGATTAGTGTGAGCTCTGGGTTTTATTGTATCAGACACGAGTTACAGCAGATTCTCTCCGAGATATAACCAAACATGTGCACGCTATCGGAAATACACCTCGAAACATCTTCGCATGCAAACAGTGGATTATTGTGAAAGCTGTCTCATTTGAAGAACTGATAACTTTATTAGAATCTTTAAGGTCTCTAAAGGTCGATCAATAAGTCTGTTTATCACAATCATAGTATATTTTTAGAAAAACAAATATTTTGTGTTTTGGAGGTTAAGACAATCGATTCGCGGGTTTGAATCCCGAACATGCTCGCACTTATAGTCATGGGGATGTTTTAATGTGTCAGTAAATTTCACTGTTCATAACTAAAGAGAGGTTAAAGAGTTAGCGGTAGGTGGTGTTGACCAGTTGCCTTTCCTTTAGTGAATTAATTCAAAATTAAAGACAGCTTGTCGAGATGGCGCTCCTGTAGCTTTCCGCAAAATTAGAAACAACCAAAACAGTTTTAAGATTTATAGATTGGCAATAGAACTTCAATGCTCTCATTAAATGTTCCTTTGTTGACTACCGTAAAGTATGTCAATAACTTGATTTAGGTTTATTTTCTTATGCACTGCAGATTACAAAATGAGACACTAGTCTCATTCGTACATCCTTGCGTTACTCGAAATACGTGGTTTAATACTACTAGAAGGTACGAGCCAATTCAATCAGAACGGTTCTCGCAGTTCTCAAGGTCCTGAAATACGTGATGTAACGCGACTAGAAGGTGCGAACCAATTCAGTCGGAAGGGTTCTCGCAATTCTCAAGGTCCTGAAATACGTGACGTAACGCGACTAGAAGGTGCGAACCAGTTCAATCAGATCAGTTCTCGCTGTTCTTAAGGTCCTGAAATGCATGGCGTAATGTCATTATAGGGCATGTTTTTCAAAATTATACCTCGCTTTCGGCTTCTAAATGGAAGTGAGTGAGAAGTTTTTGGTATTTCTCAAAGTTTTGAGTTCACAAAAGTAACACAGGTGATCAAAGTAAAGTCTTCTTTGACTTCCTGTATGCATCACTGTCTCTTCAACTGTGTTTTAATTCTTGTTTTTCATTATTTTTCATACTTTTCACCTCCTTTAAGACTGAAATATATAACGTAATTTCTTACATTTTTGGATAGAAGCTTATTTCTTCCATACATAATTGGGGTAGAATGTTTCTCGTACTTATCTGTATCTAATGTTGTACAGTACTGTTTTATTATGCATAAAACAGTTAAATATTGCCTCATTATGATGGATCAGCGGTAATCTCAACGTGAAGACGAAACTCTGGGTTCGATACCGTACAGGTAGCCCTTTTGTTTGTTATGCACTTGAATAGACGGTTGCATTTTTCATAGAGGGGCGGCCATATAAAGGAGTTAAATGGGAAGACGAAACTGCGGTTTTGTTCATCTACATAACGAAAGCTTTGTTTGTTTTGGAATTTCGCACAAAGCTACTCGAGGGCTATCTGTGCTAGCCGTCCCTAATTTTGCAGTGTAAGACTAGAGGGAGGGTAGCTAGTCATCACCACCCACCGCCAACTCTAGGCTACTCTTTTACCAACGAATAGTGGGATTGATCGTCACATTATACACAACCACGGCTGGGAGGGCAAGCATGTTTAGCACGACGCGGGCGCGAACCCGCGACCCTCGGATTTCAAGTCACACGCCTTACGCGCTCGGCCATGCCAGGCCATATAACGAAAGCATTCTATCCATACGTACTGTGAACGTTTGATAGCAAATGCCGGTCTGTTGGAAAACGTCACACGCAAAACCTTTTGGAAATTTTCAGTTACAGCTAAATTATATATGTGCTTTAGAACCTTGAAAACTTGCTTTCCTAAATGAAACCGGTTTCGAATTCTTGGTAATGCAAGAGCTATAACATTTACTTACTAGAAGGAAAATAATAAACTAGCAAACTCGGGTCGAAACAAAAACGGGTTCCACGGCTTGAAATACCTTAGTCTTAACTTCGTTCATAGGCTGTTAAGCAGGGTACTTGAATCGCAGTTTGTGGTCTCAGGTTCGAACTCTGTCATCGAACAGGCTCGCTCTTTCAGCCGTGTGGGTGTTATAATTTTACGGTCAATCTTCTTATTCGTTGGTTTAAGGATTTATGGTGGGTGGCGATGTCCGCCCCTTAGTCTGTCACTGCTAAATTTTGGACGGCTAGCGCAGATGTGCCTCTTGTAGTTTTGCGCGAAATTTAAAAGAAACTAAAACCCTCGTGAATGTTCACGTGGATAAAAAAAAAATAAAAAAATAAAAAAAGCCAAGGAGGGAGGTAGTGTCATTACTTGTTCGTGCCAGGTCACGTGACCAAAACAACGATCAATGAAACGTGCATGCGTGTGGAGGTAGAAGTTCTCGTTAGTACCTGACCATCCCAGATCCCGCTAAAAGGATCTAAATCTCGATCCAGAGATCCATCAAATCCACTATACGCAAATGGTAAGCATTAGAAGATTTGGATAACTAACAGTTTACGTTATAGCATACATACGTGTGTTAGTATGACGTGGTGTTAAGTAGTAATACAATCATGATATGACCGAGTAATTAATTATCTCATTAGAATTTTAGTTGTAATGTTGTTGTAGTTTAGCTTGGAGAAACAGCTTACCGGGCGAGGTAGCCGGAATGTTTTTGTCTGGGTAATTATCGCAACATATTTAGCACGGCCAACTTTGGTGAGTGTCTTTGTGTAAGTGTAGCCATTTCCTGGTCCAAAGTAAATATCATTGTATTGAGGTTTGGTGTTTCACTTGCTCTGTGCAGACGTAAATTATTGTGAAACAGTTCACAACAAACAACGAACCTCCGTATCGCGATCAGAGAGAACTTCTGTATAGCCCGTATCGCGACCATAGAGAACTCTTATTAGGAACGAGTTATTGATAATGTCTATGTATAAGGGTGTATAAATCTAACACTTGTATCTGGGTAGCTTGGGATATTAAATCGTGAAAGCTTTGGTTAAATATCCTTAGATGTTGAATTTAATAAACAAACTGCATTCTTGTTTGAGACTGATGTAGTTCGAATTGTGTGCAGATAGAACTAAATGTGCTCACAACTATCGTATTGCACAGAATTTCGTCAAAGAAAATTCATTTTCTCGTGTCGCGAAATCGCAAAAACTGCTGGTAGTTTTCAAAAGCAAATAGAATGCTAAATTTTAATTGTTTATCAAAGAATTTTGTGCACAATATTTTAGTCTTTTCACAGTATCGAACAGCTGTTGTAATGATGTAGGATATAATCTCGGGAAGTGTGTGTGTGTGTGTGTGTGTGTGTGTGACGCTGTCTTATTCTAAAGATAGCTCTCAGTGTTTTTGGTGTAACAAAAAACAACAACAAAACACTTGGTGAGAAATAAGTAACTTATTAAGTCTTTAAGACCGATAAACCACGATCAACATTATGAAAATAATTCGTATTCCCCTCGTATTCCAGTCTCCATTAATATTACTACCACAAATTTAGTTTCAAGATATAAGGGTTCCTTTACTGTTAAGAACACACAATGTTTCTTAGGTGACGTCGACATTTATTAACGATCCTCGAGTTTCCTTCGCTCTCAGAACGATTACATAATGGCGTGTGAAGCAACTGTCGCCATGTAAGTGTTGTTTTATCGGTGTTACTTCCGTTCCATGTGGTTGTGATCTGATGTTGAGTTACTATGTTGTTACGAACATTAATGACATAGCCTTTACTGCCTTTATTTTGTGAAGGCTAGGACGTTTAGTCTGTGCTTTGAATTTTGAAACGTCAGAGTTTGACATGGTAAGAGATTTGGTTTAGGAAACTAACGTTGAAATTGTGCACATTATAGAAACACTACTTGGTATATTGCAGGGTTTATGACTTACAAGCTTCAAATAAATTTACAAATTCCAAAATGTAGACTTAGATGATAGGTTTGGTTTACTCTCATGTACTCCTCGTATTTACTTATAAAATGGGGCGATATTTCGACTTATATACTGACGCTTCCTTCGGGCTAAAGAATTTGAGACGAAGTCTGTGAAAGAATAAGGAAAATCATATGTTTGTTGTAATGGACAACATCTTGGCCGTGTCTGATCACTGAGACGGAAGCTTGCGAGTTGGGGAGGGATACAGTACATTTTTATCTCGTGCTCATAGGATGTTCTCGTGCTACCGTGTAGAGCTGCGAAGTAGATTCAGTGATTTGTGGAGGCCTTCCATTTCTGGAATGGAAACTGGCGTTTTTTGTGTGTGTATATTCCAGAAGAATAGACAAATGAGACATTTTACTTTCCAGAAGTAAAACACCGTAGGAAGAATACACGCGCACGTTACACACGTTAATGAAACAGATTAGGTCAACAATCGTGTGGCCAGTCATATAAATTAATCAGATATTTCAGTTGTGCACAGTGCTCTGTAGTTTCATATTATAGCACTTTAAATCATTCTAATTACAAACCGTTAGGCTAGAATTAACCTAGTTGTTGGAAAGTGCTGAGCACTTCGTCTCGCTGCTTTAATTGTAAAGTTTGTTTAAATAAAGGTATTTTAATTCACCGTAAACCCTTAAGAAAATTTTATTCACATTGACATATATTTCATAGACAATTTCGATCTTCTCTGCTGTGAGGAGAAAAATGGAATCTAACAAAAAATTTTTTGACTTGAAGATAAGATATTCAGAGCAACTGTGACGATCAGTCCCACTATTCGATTGTCAAAAAATAGCCCAAGAGTTGGCAGTCGGTGGGTAGTGATGACTAGCTGCCCTTTCTCTAGTCTTCCACTGCTAAATTATGGACAGCTAGCGCAGAATATATTAAACATAGTTAACGAATATACCTTTTCGTTTTTTTTATTTTTGTTTTCAATAAAATTTATTGAAAGTTAATTTTGAGTATGAAGTAACATTAAATGTGTATTTTCGTTTGAGGAATATTTTTTGTGGTCTAGTATTAGTATTGGGGGCTTCGGGCTGCTGATTGGAAGCACAAGGTTTGAAACAAGAGGCCACTTTTTCAGCTGAAGAAGTGTTATAATCGTAACAATCAATCTCGGTTTTTGATTTATAATAGAGATAACGCCCGTGTAGAGACGGGTGATTCTATGTGACTTCCGTTTTGATAGTAGGTGAAAATTAGAGAAGGCTTAAACACAACTATAGGTGTCTCTGACCTCACTGTTTGACCCTCTATGAGCGCATAAGGTTTTGTTAGGGTTGACACTTCCAATTTCAGCTCTTTCTGTGCAAGTTGATATATGTATTATCAGTGCTTCAAGTGCATGTTTCACACAGTTTGTTCGTGTTATCCTCAAAATGTTATAAGCAGATTAACACCGAAGCACATTACAGCTGAAAGCCTACGCATCTTGTGTCTGATAACTTTCTGTAATCAAGCCTTGTTTGTTTTTATCATCGCCTTTTCCGCGCTAGGAATCACGGGAAATAAGTTCGAACGACTCTAGTTAACATGCCACGAGATGCCCAGTTCGTGACAGTCGTTCATCAGATGTGGCTTTTCCTGGTTACTTGAAACGAGCACGTGTTGTTTCTTGAACAATATCAAATCGTCTTTGCAGCTTATTGTGAAAATAATCTGCGTTAGATACGATGTAAAGCGTTCTGTATATACATATGTACACATAGGAGGTGAGAGGCATTTTTTTAAACTTTTAGGCTAACGTTGACATATTTTTACACTTGAATATATAATATCATTATTACTTTTTATAATTAGCCTAAAAACAACACATAATGAATGAAAGAAAGCAATGAAAGAAATACTGATACAATTAAAAAAAAATCAAATTGTTACGTAGTATTTTAACCTGTAATCAATCGAACAGGGCGAAACAATAAGTATTTTTTCTATTTGTCTGTCACTCATTGGTTAAAGCGCTTTAGTATATTTTTATACTAAGTTTTAATGTTTCAGTTATGGGTAGTGATTGTCAGGTTTTGGAAGATGTATCGTTTTTAAGAATATTTACATCATGTGTTTATATATATATACTTAGGTTAAATCTCTGTACCAAATAACGTGGGAATTTATGCACTAGGTTACAAGTTCTCAGATTTTTTTGCTGACCACATTTTAAATATTTTCAAATCGGCTAACCATAATGGGATCTTTTTTTTACTGTATTGCACAGTTTTTACTGACCACCCGAAGGTGACCACAAACTGAGAAGCACGTCGCTAAATTACTCTCTAATTCTATAACGTGTGTATTTTCCTCATAGCAAAGTCACATCGAGTTATGTGCTGAGTCCATCGAGGAGAATCGAACCCCTGATTGTAGCGTTGTAAATCTGTAGACTGACAATTGTACCAATGGGGGACCTCTAACTCTATAACGCACGTGACTGTATTATATAATCTAACTTTATTTTGGTTCGTTTAGAGTGTTATAAGTGAGTCACTTACTAGTAAACAACAAAGATTACTGGTATGGCTCGTGAAGAAACCGGTTTCGAGTAACACATTCAAGATGTATCGCGTGATATACGTGGTATATAATATGATTCATTTGACGTGCGAACATGTATTTACTTCCTTTAACATTACCAACTGGTAACTGTCTACGGATAATGCATATAATAATTCTGTCCAATTTCTTCATCAAGTTGGTTCGTTATTTTACATTCATCTTATAAAATTCAGTTTTTCTTATTATTTGTAACAATGTAATACTTGGTGTAACATTGTGTATTATCTAAAAATCCATCAACATTGTTTTCGTCTGTTTGGTGTTAAGCGCGAAGTTAATCATTGATCTGTGCTGTGCCCACTACGGCTATATAAACCCGATTTTTAGCATTATATCAGACTCGCCTCTGAGCCACTGAGAGGAAATCACCGTTATTTGGAATTAGTGGTAATACACTGAAAATCCTCTGTTTTATGATAACTAGTGTCGATGTCATCCTGATGCGATGTTAACATCGAGAGAAAAGAACATGAACCAGTCAGGCAGATTGTCTGTGAAGTTTTGTACTTGTAATAGTATTCTATGGATTACAGTTGTCTTTGAAAAAGTATCCGTATAGATATTCTATGGATTACAGTTGTCTTTGAAAAAGTATCCGTATAGACAGGATAATCCTGCGCATCCAAAACTGGGTTCGTCAAGTATTAGTAGAAAATATTCTCTTTGAAACTTCCTTGAAACCGAAAACATCAATATTATCAATGAGAACGCTATTTATTGCAGCAAATTTATAATTGCAAAGAACAACTTGCAATGAAAGTAAAATGCATCAGAGTAGCCGTTATATAAAGATTCCATTGAATCGTAGGGCCCATAGTCGAAGTGGTTATGGCTTTGGAAGGTCTAAAATTAAAACATTTATGAAACCCCGGGTCTTAGGGGGAATTGTGGGAAGGCAAGAGGAAATAGATCCCCCTTGTTATGTGGGGGGTGTATTTGCACCACGCTAAGTCAGACTGTTTTTGTTCCCCTCTCCTCCACTTTGGTGAAGATAAGCCTAAAACATGCATTATTTAATAGAGAAGAAAAGATGTATCATCGAGTAAAATTTAAATAACACGTTTAAAAAGTGTGCCTGTAAGATTAACAACAAAAAGAAATAATAGTGAGAAATAACCTTTATATACTATATACATTAATAAGTCGTTATGTTTTTATCATAATAATATAAGTTGAATTTTGTTTTTAGTGTGAAAAATTAAAATTCGTCTGCATTACCGTTTCTATTTGTCTGATTTTCTACATAACGTTTTAACTTTATACTTTAAGTTGTTGATCCTGTAACTAAGATTTTGTTTCGATAAAGTATTTGTTTAAAATCTTAATTAAGTTATGAAAGTTTATAATTTTTCATTTTCTGGTAATTCCTAAAGTCATGATATCCCCGATAGGTCAGCGGAAAGTCTACAGACTTGCAACGCTGAAATATGGGGTTTAATTCCCCGCTGTTGACAAAGCAGATAACTCAGTGTGGCTTTACTGTAAAACAAATAAAACACTATGATAATTACAGTATTTCAACAGGCTTTAAGTCCTATTTTATTGTAATTAAATATGTGAATGACAAAACATTGGAATGAACACACACACAGGGTATCCTAAAATGTATACACACTTTGAATTATTATAAATACAATGTTTATTAAAATATATCTAGGTTTTAAAATCCAAGTTTAATGAGACAAGTGTTGAATCTTTTGAGTTATTGCAAGTGTGTTCGAACTGATGACCGTTCTGATCCTCCCCCCCCCGCTAGTATAGCGGTATGTCTTCTGATTTACAACACTAAATTCAGGGGTTTGATTATTACCCTCGGTGGGCTGAGCAGATAGCCCGATGTGGCTTTGCTATAAGAAAAACACACGAAACACCCGTTCTGATCCGGGCACTGCTAATAACGCGGAAAAATGGAATTGCAAACTTCTCGAATCATTTAATTTGGTATTTGGGTGCATTCTCTTTCAATTGCTGCTCTCGGCTCATTGATTATTGCAGGTTTTGTGCTATTAACCTTATCTTTGACGTATCCCAATAAATAAAAGTGCAGGGGTGTGAGGTCTGATGAATGTGGGGGGGGGGGGAATTTAGTGCTACATCTTCGCTCAATCCATCTGTTTGGCAAATTTTCATCAAGATAGGCCCTCACATTACGATGGTGGTGAGGAGGTGCTCCATCTTGCTAAAAATAAAACTCGTCATCTCCAAATTGTTCTCAGTGCGTGACACGCCAGTTTCTTGTGGCAAGTTAAGATAAACACGACCAGTGAATGTATTTTTGAAAAAGAATGGTCCACTTACGCCTAACACTGATAATCCACGCCACACTGTAACACCTAGTAAGTTTACGTGGTGTTCAACCGTAACATGCGGGTTTTGAGGTGCCCAGTAGGTGCAATTGTGACGATTAACTGAGCTATTTATCTTAAATGTGGCCTCATGTCTTAAAACAATCTTGTTTGGAAACTGTGCATCCTCTGCAGATTTTGCCAGTTACCACTCACAAAATCTAACTTTCTGATCAGGATCATTTTCATTGAGGGTGTGGACTAATGCCGGAATAAAACTTTTCCAATGAACGCACTTCAGTACGCAATGGGCGCTCGAGTTTTGGAATTCCTCTCTTACGAGCTGTTTGCCAAACAGATTTTCGTGGAGATTAATGGAAACTTTCCAACAGCTCTGCTTCTCGTACGGGACTGGTGGATGACTGCGGTTTTATTTGTTTCAAACTTATCTCTGATGTGTGTAATGGTGAGTTGCGTTGGTGGATCTGTTTGAAACTCCTTTCTAAACCGTCTTTACACTTTAGCTACGTTTTCACACTTCCAGTAATACCTTAAGATAATTTACTTTTCTCAAATCTCTCTGCTTCTGCCCTTACTTCAATTCAGTTGCACTTGTAAAAAGAAAAAGTTTGAGTGAATTATTCAAAGTGTGTGTACATTTTTTGAGACTCTCTCTCTCTCTCTCTCTCTCTCTCTATATATATATATATATATATATATATATTAGTTATTGTTAATTTTCTTTACACAAAATCTTTGTTCTCCAGAACTTGTCGATATTTTAAGGTAAAAATTTAAATTTTTAGGCATAAGATACATCCACAAGTTCATGATTGAATACGCTTAAAACATTGGAGTGACGTAAGAAATTAGTTTTAGTAGTTAAATTATGTTTTGTGATTTCTATAAACTCTAAGAATCGAAAGAAACTAAAGTTTACAGCTGGAGTATGTTGTTAAGTTCACTACTGTCAACTTAAATGATGGTGGCGTTACTAATTGAGTCGTATTGTGTCGTTTCGGCCCAAGCAACACTTTGATTTCCATTAATGGAGTGAGTGTACAGGAGTGAAGGCAGGTATAGTGTGCTTCAATATAGTAATATATCTTGGTAAACTTTAGCGATTTTCGATAATTCTGGCTTAAAGAAATTATTTGTTTTATGGAACTCAATGATTTATTGCTCTGCATGAAACCTAGAGCTTTGACAAAGTGAAACGACTGTTATAGAAAAATTTCAATCGCCACTTTAGTTATGCAACTAAGATAACTGATGATCAGTCATGTAATATGAAAGTTAATTAACTGGCTATTTCTTCTATGTGGCTCAGCGGTAAATTTGTGGGCTTTTAACGTTAAAACTGGGTTTCGATACCCGTAGTGGTCAGGGACAGATATCCCGTTATGTAGCTTAGTGTTGGAACAAAAAGAAAACATTTGGTTTATGCAGTGTATAATGGTTTTTAGACATATTTGTCTTGTTTGTCATTTTGATGTGAACCACACATGCGTGAACTATGACCTCGTGTTTATCGCAGAGGTCATACAGTCGCCTTGTTATGCAGGAAACTCGTGATGATTGGTTGTGCTGTTAATAAATGTGATTTGCGTTAATACTAATTACATCTGAACAAGGCAGGGCATTATTTACAAAATTATTTCTTTGTTTGTTTTGAATTTCGCGCAAAGCTACTCGAGGGTTGTCTGCGCTAGCCGTCTTTAATTTAGCAGTGTAAGACGAGAGGAAAGGCAGCTTGTCATCACCACCCACCGACAACTCTTGGACTACTCTTTTACCAACGAATAGTGGGATTGACCGTCACTTATAATGCCCCCACGGCTGAAAGGGCGAGCATGTTTGGCGCGACGGGGATACGAACCCGGGACCCTCAGATTACAAGTCGCACGCCTTAACACCCTTGGCCATGCCGGGCCCTTACAAAATGAACAGGCATCTACTACCTGCTAATTCCTGCTAGCTACAAACGTAGGGTACCCGCTTCGAGAATGAGTAAAATGTTAGCACCCGCAACTATGTGTTAAGAGACTTCCCAACGACGACACGAAGATCTACTTTTTTCTTACAGATAGGCCATGGTTCAGCCATATAACAGGCGTATACTCATTTGAATAAAATATAGAACCAGGCCTAACTCCATTCTCGTATAAGAAAGTTACGCGTATAGCAGAAATATGGTTGAGTATAGGATTGGTGTTTACACTGACATTCGAGTCCAGTGAAATAGTGGCATTCACGTCGCACATTCTAAGAACTTCCATGGTGCTTCCTCTACAGGCAAGTATGTGGTCATGCTAACATCAGTTTCTGAACCATTAGAAATATTATTGAATATGTGGACAACTGACCTGGCTTCAATGTCACTCATCTGGGATGCTCTTGGAAGAATTATTTTGCATCATATTGGCTCCAGAACATTACAAAAACTACTATTTTTTTTTATGCCGGGCTGATGCATTCCAAAATCTAATATAGAGATGTAAAAAGCATCCAGTTGACTCCATAACTCCACGGAAACTGATCGTTCAGGTACCAAAAGCAACCCTTGTTCATCGTGATGACCATTACTGTGGAAGTCCCATATTATCAGCTATAAAAACTTCTATTGAATGTTCATTTACGAACGTAGTCTAATGGATCAACCATCTGAATTCCAGAACAATTTATGCAGTTTTAAATTAAACGTTTGGTGGAGATTGTCACAACCTAAAAATAACAGTCAGGTAAATTGTATGTATTTGTAAATACTACACATCGCTTTGTACGATAACTCGGGTAACTGATTTTAGGAAATTAAAATATTTTAAATGGTTCTACTTCCACAAAGTTAAGGACTATTGGCTTCCGTTCTGTGTACACTGTGATTGGTGGGGACTTGGGAAAGTTTTATTGCTGTAGTTACCTGGCAAAGAAGTAATTAAACAGTGTTTCTCTCTACTTCCGTTTATTTTCACCCGTTAAAAGGGTACTATGGTGGCTTACAATGTGTACCATTATGTACTAGTCACTTAATTACTTCATTTGATACGAGATATACGGTATGGGTATTCTGACGTTAGATTAAGATCTACATTTAACCCGAGACTTCTTTAACACGTCTTATTATGGTGCAAGTTCTTAGTTATGTTTGTTATCATGTACGCATTTAATTCTCTCGTGTTTTTTGTTTTTTTTTAAGAAACCTGCACAAACATAATTAAAAAGGAATAATGCTATTGGTAACCAACGTGGAGAGATTAACTATTCGAATTCGTTCCTAGGGAAACCAGAGCTAAGAAACAATATTCAATCTCCTGTTCTCGCGGATTCGCGTCTGCTGGATAATTTTTATGACCAAATAGCGTGTTGGAGAATGAGAGAATATAGCTCAGTGAAAGTTTGGTACAGGTGCTGTGTTACTTGTGTCTAATGTGCTGGTAAATTGGAACACGTTGTAACGTTGTGATGCAGGGTGTGAGAGGTTTGTGATTGATTTTGTTGTTGTTGTTGCTGTTGTTCAAAATATGCAGGTACAATGAATATATTAAAAGTACATAAGAATTTGAGGCATGAAGAGCTGGTATGCCATAAGCAATGCTGAAGTGGATGAAAATTGCAGATTTGAATTATGTTTCACCATAAAAAGTATTGAATACATAAACAGCATTGTTATTGTACCGTAATTTTATTTACTACCTTAACATATCATCAGAAGTAGGATATCAAAATTTATCTTTCACGTGATTGTCTTTAATATGTTGAGTGATAAGAAATGTCTCTACAGCATGGGTTTGGTTTGTTTTGAATTTTGCACAAATTTACTCTAGTGGTATCTGAACTAGTAGACCCCAGTTTACCTAGGATATATAGAATAGAGGGAAGACAACTGGTCAACAACAGTCATCTCCATCTACTCTTTTACTGAAGAATAGTGGGATTAATTGTCACGTTATAACGTTCCTACGAATGAACAGGCGATTATGTCGAATGAGGAAGATTCGAACCCGTGACTTTAGAGTATTAAAGATGATTACATTACATACATTACACTATGCGAAATTCAAAAGAAATTAAAACTTCTGGACATTTATTACTCTTGAATGAGCTGAATATTCTCCATATGGGGAAAACGCGAAACAACACAAAAAGTAGTTTTTCACGATACCTTAATCACTAGAGGGCCAATTTACTGTAAAACCATCTTTATCACTGGTTTTTTTTTTCTATATTCACAAAGCTTTTAATTGCGTTTGTATTCAGCACCTAACTCGCAAGGAGTGGTGCATTTTATTTTTATTTGGAGACTTGCACATCTTAAATCTTCGTGACCTCGCATCAGGATGCCACAAGAAGATTAGTCTTATAGTGGCTTATAAGAATGTATTTTTAACTTCTAACCCCATTAATTAGTAGAACAGCGCGGGAGTGTGTTGGGACCTCCACAAGTGCAGGTTAATATTTAATTGTTTTGGTAGGTTGGGGTAATTCAATTAATATAAATTAGTTTTCATATAAGATATTTTCTATGAAAAAATATGTAAGCATCAGTCACATTTTGAAACGCACTAGTTACATAAATATTCTTATTGCATTAGAAACACTTCGTACCATAGGAGTTTGGCTTGACTTTTCCATAAGCCATTGGTAATGCCAAAGCTACGCTACTCTGCTTTTATCTCGATCTTAGTAGATGAATGGAACTTGGTTTATTTGGCCCAAGGACATTAAGTATGTTATATGTACCAATTCTATAGAAATGCTCGCCTCCTCTTGATGAACTCTACGTTTCAGCAACGTCCAGTATATTAAAGACAGAAATTATCAGCACTACAACATCGCGTTATAACCATTCTGATGCATACAGGAATGGCCTGGTGTCAGCTTCCTCGTGTGTACAGAGACCCAAGGAGCTGTCACAGATGATGGTTCTTGATGTCGACAACACTAGATTGCCATTGGTGGACAAATGTGTTTCCTTCACACTGATTGGAGGGTTATCTGCTCAGCTGGAGTTTAAAATAGTTCAGTTTGTTGGATTTCTACCTTCAGGATTTCATATTATTTGCTTGAAAATTTAGCACCACGTTCGAACCTCGCTTGCTGTAAGTCATGAATTTCGGACTGCCTTGGACGTATTTGCCCCAAATGACATTAGGTCTTTCATGACAAGTATATTTGATCCACATAGATATTTTGTAATCTGCCTTTGGTCTCGTCATGTTTGATGCTTCTGCACTATCGACGAGAAGGAAACCTATGTTGTAAAAAGAATGGTCACATGATAGACAAGTAAGTGTTCAGCAGGTTGCTAAGATATTAGCAATGAAACGTTTGAGTCGACATGTGATGTCACAATCTGCAAGAAATACAGAACTGTGGCCTATGTAATAAAAAAAACTGATATTTCAAACAACGTCAGACTAAAATTGCATATTCATCTTTTTTTGCTGTTGTGGAGTGTATTCTGAGAGGAGAATAAAGTTTCGATTTGCTACCACCACGGTGTTAATATTAAAATCGCATCCTTTTGTTTATTCGAATGTTTAATACTTCGTCTGTTTCCAGTACTGTAGTGAAGTCTACTAAATCCTAGAGTTATGATATTAGCCGTCATTTAACAATAATGAAGTCAACAATTTTAAAATCCTGCTAAATGCAGATGACAACTAATGAGTTGCCTCTTTCTTGTCGACAAACTTTACAATCTTTGAAATAGCCTGTGGTATCTTTGGTGAAATGGATTTGATGCAACGTCTTTGTCGACCACTCATTTAATGTTTATGAATAAGAGAAATCCAACAGTTGTCTTCTCTGGTGGTTCTCCTTTGTTCTCCAACTCGAGGTAAAGTTGTTGGAAATTTTGAAAAGAAACGAAAAACGTTAAGCAGCAAAGAAAGAAATCAATTTCACGTGCCCTTTATAGAGAGATGCGTGACTCTGTAGCGCGGGTTGCTATCCAGGAAGGATGGTTTACTTTGTAGATTAATCTTATTGTTAATGTGCTAAGTGTTGTTAAAACACACTGATAAGGTTTAGTTGCATCAGCCTGCACGTTCTGATTTTTGCTCTAATCTGTTTGTTAAAAATTAGGAACTGCTATCGAATTTATAACATTTGTGTAACTTTGACCGAATATTCGAGCAAACATAAACGCGCATTTCTTAAAATATTTTAAATTATCTCAGATTTGCTTGCTTTTCAAATAATTGTATTTCGTAATTTTTGTAAATACATAAGCCAAGACAAAACGCAAGTTTTATGAACATACCGTTTTACCAGGTCGTAAAATCGTGGTAATAGAAAATGTTTTCTTAACTAACTATAACAAGTGTCTATTAACGAATATAAATTTAGTTAATAATAAATATATAACTTAGACACTTGTTATAGCTAGTTAAGAAAACAAGTTATATATTTATTATTAACTAAAATAATTTATATTCGTTAATAAAGACGTGTAAAACGAGAACGCAATAGTAACTAAAAAAAATTGCGAAAATTAGTTATCTGACAGAACATGCGCGCACTAGGGGACATTGGTCTGGCTGAAATTCCAGCGTATGTGAATAGAATGCTCATAATCACGAAATATTCATGTAGCTAAAGAGAAAGTATGTATACTGGATACTTTTGTAGATAGCCCTAAAGACGGAATAATGCTTTATCTTTAAAAGAATAAATGTTCTTGACCCCAATATATCACCATATTTCCTTGTTTCATTTAATAAGGTCGTTTAATTATAATAATAATAATAAACTGATGTGTAATTAAATGCAACTAAACCCAACACTGGTAACAGATGGATAGCATAACCCTCTAATAATTACCATAAGCTTATTGGGCCTGTCGTGGTCAGGGCACTCGACTCGCATTCTAAGGGTCGCGGGTTCGAATCCCCGTCGCATCTGACATGCTCGCCCCTTCAGTCGCGAGGTCGTTATAATGTGACGTTTAGTCCCACTATTCGTTGGTAAAAGAGAAGTCCAAGAGTTGGTGGTGGGTGGTGATGGCTAACTGCTTTCCCTCTAGTTTTACACTGCTAAATTAGGGACCGTTTGCTTAGATAGCCCTCGTGTAGCTTTGCGCCAAATTTGAAAACAAGCAGTCAGTTTCTAATGTAGCTAACCAACCATCCCTGTCAAAACTTGTGTGAACCAACAGTTTCTACTCTCCTGACCAAACACTCCTAAGTGAACCAACACAGTTTCTACAACTCTCATAAGATTAATTTTGAATCCAACTCGTTTAAATAAGGTCTGACTTCATCACTGCCTACAGTATATCTTAAACTTTTGTTACTATAACATCCTTTACCGAAGCTGTTACCTTGGCCCATCGTCTATAAAATGAAATATCTGGCTTATGTCGTTGTTTCGTCTAAACATTTGTATCTCTGTTTATTCGTCACTTTTATGGAAAAGGACGGTATAGTCTACGCTGTGACACATCTGTTGCACACGTCCGTGAAAAAGGACGTATTTCGACCACATTATATTGCGTATGTTATGTCGGATATTGTTTTTACATCTTTTATATCTATATTTCTTCATAAAACGACTTTTTCTCTTTATGTTACGTCTTTGTTTTGCCAGATCATTTACCATTTTTTTCATCTTTACTATTTCTAGGTTATTACATTACCTCTAATATCTTGGCAGCTATTCTACAAGAAGTGAAAGTAACTGATGTAGGACTGACTGGATGTTTAAGCCTGCACTGGAATATAAAGGTATAATGATTAACTTGCTTCTGTCATACCAGTCAGGGGTGGGGCTAGACCTTCGGGAAATCATTGCTTTGAACATAAATGTCGCATGCTATTTTCATGAAACATTTAGAACTAATGTTTATTTTGTAAGGGAACTTTTTCTTTTATACACATTTTTAGGGCTTGGTGTATTAATATTTCATGTTATCCGTATTGACATACCATTATTGTTTTCCGTATCCGGGGTATCGAAAAAGTGTCGATTTTATAGATATGAATGTATTTTTGATATGTATATATACGGTTGTATGTTATTCTATTGTTATTTTTGTACTGAGAAAAATGAACACACTGATTACCATTAATTAAAGTTAACAGACAACTGTATTATTTTTTATTCGTAGTGGTTATCGTTTTTGGAGTGGGCCCGTATGGCCAACTGGTTTGGGACGTTTCACTTTCAAACTGAGGGTCGTGTGTTCTAATCCATGTTCCACCAAATATGCTTGCCCTTAAAACTGTAAGGGTTTTTTATAATGTGGCGGTCAGTTCCACACATCATTGGTAAAAAAGCATAGTCCAAGAGTTGGCGGTTGGTGGTGGTGACTACCTGCCTTTCCTCTGGTCTATCACTGCGAAATCAGAGAAGGTTAACACAGATAGCCTTTCTGTAACTTTGCATGAAATTCAAAACCAGTACTAAAATCCTTGCTTACCCGAAACTCCTAGGTTTTTGTGACAAATGTTGTCTCGTGGCTGAACAAAATTCTATATACTGACTGAATATCGACCCAGGAGTTTTATATAACTGAGAATAAGATATCTATCATGTTTTCTTTTTCCTTTCTCTCTTTGTTTAATTTAGATTTTTCTGCCAAACATTCAGACACGTGACACACTGTTAGACCCAGAGTATGTAATTTAATTTGAGCAAGATAAAATACGGTATTGTCAGAGTGTTATTCATCTATGTTGGATGATTCTAAAGTCGTGCATTTTTAGTGTTTAGGGTTATTTAATATATCTAATTTTTTTTACAAAGTAAAGAATGTTCCGCTATATCTAGCATATCTTACAGAATATTATAACCAGTAACAATTCCTAACAGAAGTTTTAATAATTCGCTTCTGTTTCTTTATGCCCTCAATAGTAAGTGACACGTTGTTATAGACCCAAAATCCTGTTACACACCAAACTGCTTTCTGATAATAATGACTGTTTAAGGCCCGGCATGGCCAAGTGGTTAAGGCACTCGACTCGAAATATGGAGGTCGCGGGTTCGAATCACCATCACACCAAAAATGCTTGCCATTTCAGTCGTAGGGGAATTATAATGTTCCGATCAATCTCACTATTCATTGGTAAAAGAGTACCCCAAGACTTGGTGGTGGTGATGATTCTCTTCCCTCTAGTCTTACACTGCTAAATTAGGGACGTCTAGCTCAGATAGTCCTCGAGTAGCTTTGCGCGAAATTCAAAACAAACATCTTTTACATATACATTTTCACGCATTTTATTAATAATAAACGTATGGACAGAAATATATTTCCAAACTATTTTAGCATAGTAGATTTCTTATTGTACATTGTGGTCAGTGTGAAACATATTTTAGCTGTTAACAGCTTTAGTTTATTAAAAACTGATACCAACTTTTAAATGTGGTTGACGAGAAATGTGATGTGAAAAAGAAAATCGGACGTCGTGTCAAGTTAAGTATGACCTTGAAAAATTAGTTTAAAATATTGGAAGTCCCTTTAGTTCTAGAATGTTACATTGTAAGTGATCCGTTATAGATTTGTATTTTTAATCGTGCAAATCTGGGAATGATTTAAGGTGGCGAGCGTTTAGCCCCGAAGACTTAATGTTCTGTATGTATTCAATGATACCTTACAAACCAGTATTACACAAAGCTCCGATATCTATCTAGTTGCCAGTAAAGTTACCCATGTTGTATGTTTAATGTTTGACAGATAATTGCAGTACAAGTTTTGGGGTTGATTATTGTTCTGCTTCACCTATTTCTTTTACAGTTCATTATTGGTTTGTTTATTTTTGAATTTCGCGCAAAGCTACACGGGGGGATATCTGCGCTAGCCGTTCCTAATTCAGCAGTGAAAGACTAAAGGTCACCACCCACCGACTGTCAACTCTAGGGCTACTCTTTTACCAAAGAATAGTGGGATTGAGAGTCGTATTATAATAGCTCCACGGCTGGAAGGGCAAGCATGTTTGGTGTGACGGGGATTCGAACACGCGACCCCTATATTACGAGTCGAGTGCTTTAACCACCTGACCAAGCCGGGCCTCTTCATTATTGGAGTGAACTGTCGTCTTCAAATCGATTCGTAACTTGTCTGTCTGTTTCAAATGTTGATACCGGAAAATTAGTGTTTGTGATATTTGTCGAGCCTGCGGGTCAAATATTATTTTGCCATTTGTCTGATTTTGATGTCAGAAGAGGAACTTCTGTCAATTTTAGGTTATAGATAAAATTCTATACCTGTTAAATACTAACGCAGATAATCTGCAGTGCCAGATTTAAAACATAATGTTCTTAATAGGGGTATGAGCCGTCCCTTCCAGTGACGTGAGCCTCAGCACACTGGAAGGATACGCAATGCTAACCATTAACTATTCGACCTATTGCTTATTCATTTAAACAATCAGCTGCCTGCTTTGAATAAATGTGTTAATTCTTTAAATTTTAAACACAAGTGCATCTTTGAAATAAGGTTTTCAAACCAATAGAAGCTCCACCTATTGATATTCAATGTAACTTCTGTCATTAATATACATATAAACGAACCCGAGTCTATAGGATATCTCCATATGTCAGTTTCCATAGACTAAATGTGTGTGTATAGTGTTTAGATTAAGCCTGAATTGATATTCTCTAATCAGTGTGGTCTGAAGACGTTCGATTTAGATCATGTTCACATGCTCATCACTGTTCAGTGGTATTATGTAAATTTTCCATAAATGAACAAGAAAAACTGTTAATTTATTCAGCTCAATATCTAATCCTAATGGAATGGTCAATTAAAACATTTTGGATTTATTTGTGTTAATTGGATTAATAGTTTCGCGATCCCTTTATTATCTAGTACGTATTAACTTTGTATAAACTTTGAAACACTTTGCTAGACAACCAGCCTGAATGAGAGATGACGCGTTAGAAAATGTATGTATCGAACGTGTTCACGTTGTAACATATATATATATATATATATATATATATATATATATACACA
Source organism: Carcinoscorpius rotundicauda (assembly GCA_011833715.1). Lineage (NCBI taxonomy): Eukaryota > Metazoa > Arthropoda > Merostomata > Xiphosura > Limulidae > Carcinoscorpius > Carcinoscorpius rotundicauda. The sequence goes on along the minus strand of CM022406.1, from coordinate 9,126,006 downwards.
CACCAATAGCTTCATCTATAAACTGCGAAACACCTAAACCGTTTTAGAAGTTTAAGTTGTCTTGTTTATGGTGTGCAAGATGCCTTTTTCTCAGGATGAGTTCTTGTGTTATTCTGAATTCCAAATATTTTTTTTACAGCACATTGAATCTCAGATGTCACGTGCTGTGTGATAAATTGTAGTAACATCTGTGATATAGTGATAACTTCTTAGCCATATTTTATAAACAACTGTGTCCGAGACCACAGTTCTCTTAGATTTGTATGAGCACTGGCAGCTTTCTTGTGAAGTGTTATCAAGATTTGTTCTGCCTTCTTGTAGCTCCCATGACTAATTAATTTATAGATAGTATTAATCAAGTTTCCAGGATATAAAAGTTCGAACATCAGTTACGTCCTATTTGTGTTATGTTCACTTGTTTTATGAAGTGTTGTTCTAACAGATGGCAATTCGTAGGCTTTTATGGTCTTTAAAGGTTAATTGGATGGACGGGCTTATAGGGGAACACTATTTATTAGTAGGAGTTCTCGACATGATTTACACACGGTAATTTGAAATAATTATTTATGCAAATTAGCACGAAAATCCGAATTCCACCTCGGGGTTCTAAATTCCTCTCATATTTCACAAAGACCCCAGTGTGCTGATCAAACTTGTTCATTGTTTTCAGTTAGTTCTGTAGCTATCCTAAGGGTGGTCGTCCATTATCTGAGCACTTGTGGTCTTGTGATTGTAATGTAAGAACACAGTTTCAAATAAAACATCGCGAAATTTCAGGCTTTGGCGTTTCAAAAACGTATGAGGGTGTAAATATCCCTGGCCATACAGTACACAGGAGCTGTTAGCAGGCTGATGCCATATCTCTGTACCTTATTCGCACAGCTGAACAGCTAATATGTGAAGTTATTTGTTTTTCTTTTCATTAAGTGAACCGGTGGCAAAGTGAAGTTAAGATGTGAACCTAAGGCCTGGTGCATTAATTTGATGAACAGAGTTTTTATATCCAGTAAAGTTTAAAACAATTGTTATTTAGTCTTGCTCGTAACGTCTTCACTAAAAGCGTATGATAAATTATCTTTTGTGAGTGAGTGTTTGGAATTTAGCACAAATCTACACAATGGGCTGCTGTGCTCTGCCAACCAGAGTTTCTTTCGATGCGAGTCTGCAGACATACCGCTGTGTCACTGGTAGTTTACACTTTTCCAATTTGGAGGTAAGGGTAAAGTGGTATCTGATTTTTATTTTTATTTTTACTAGGAAGTGAAACACTAGTCTCACTGTTTGTTCAGTCTATTAAGAGGCAAACTTTTTAAATGCCTATCTCGTAAAAACGAATCAGTTTGAAGTAAATCTATTTTTGATAGGCATTTGTGTGTACCAAGATATGTAATATTGTATTTTAACTGTTAGTCAGTGGAACATTATTATACGCGCACGCACGAGAATCTTCTCACGTCAACATGGTCAACATCAAGCGATGTCTGTGTAATCGTCACCGCCTCAACAGTTTGTCAAAAATAATTTAATCTTTATCATCTTCCTCGCTTTCTCTCTTGTTACTTGCACATGAATTCTGCAAGGTTTATTAGAGAACAAGAATATGCAGGAAGTACTTTTATTGCTGGAGTTTTAGGTACAAAACGGAGATAATAACTGGAAATACGAGCATGTGAAACTTGTTTCTTGATTTAATTAACCATCTGAATATTTGCCAACTGTTATTATGTCGAATGTTAGTTTGTCTAGTATATTAATTATGTTTTAATTTGAGCGACTCTATTTCGAAAGGCTTTGTTTTGTTACTTGCATACGTGACATTCAGACAAATCCAAAATATATTAAAGTTCACTTGAAACAAAGGCTATTGGTACTTACCCAAACCTTTCATTTTAATAGTGTAATAACACAGGTTATTACTTGAACCATTCGAGCATCTGTAGATGCCAGTTGAGAATGATTATCAATAGTTTCTAATACAGTGTCACGAACAGCCGCATACACCGTTTAATTAGTTTTCCTACATGGATTCTTAAGAAACCTTTCCCTACAGTGAAGTCGTTTTTGTGTCATTCAATAAAAGTGTATTTATTCGTGGAAGTTAAAATTACATATTAAAATATCATCCTTAAAATGGGTTGTGCTAGGAAATGATTAACGAACCCGAACTGTGAATTATAGGATAGAAGGTTCGCGTGCCGTTGCTTCAGTAATGCACTCTGTTCTTGGTGGCTACTAGTGACGGTCATGCCCCACTCTTTGGTCATACGGGTGCAACTCAAGAGTTGGCGGCGGGCGATGTTTACTTACTAGTTATCTTCCCTATAGTCTCTCAGTTCAAAATTTCAGATTGCCATGGTAGCTTTTTGCCAAAAATTTTAGAACATATTTATACGTGCTGATACGTAGTGTTCAATAGTGTATACATGGATCCATTTTATGGGGCTAATTATTCTATGCCATTATGGAATATACATTTCACAACACCATGGTAACCGCTTCGCTGATCCCTGTTGACAACTAACTGAGCCGGGGTGAGAATACGTATAATTCTTTAGAGTTCCTATAGACTTCTACCGAAAGTTTGTCATAGGGATTCTGCTTGAATGAATATACTGATTAAATTTAGGGTCTGAAATAATTGTCATGTTGCCACGTGCAGCCAGTGCCTTAACTATGTAGGAAGAAGATACTAAGGACCTGGAAAATGGTATAAGTATATACTAAAAAATAAGCAAATTAATAAGTCAAGGAATAAAACTTGATGAAAACAGTGTTTAATACCATATAGTTTTTGTCATGCCACGGTCCAATAAACCTTAAGAACTGTCAGTGAAGCAGAGTTCGCTTAAAAGCTTTGCGTGATGCTGGTTGAACTGTTTGACAAATTATTGCAGATGACATGCTCCCCAGACACTGTCAAGTACACAATAGATCGTGAGACCGAGACAAGTGAATTTGAAAATATGAAAGTTAAAAGGTAGAACACCTAAACTCGATACTGATGTCAAGTATGTATGTTCAGGCAGCCTTCGGAACAGAAGGAACACTGCCACTGATCTCAAACACGAGATAAATCTTCATGTACCAAATGACAGAAAAGTATCTAGATCTACAGTATGAAGAAGAGTTGAAGAGAAGAGAATATTTGGCCATGTAGAAGTTAAAATAAACACCTTTACTTCGGTCTCCAAATATTACCAAGAGATTGAAATTTGCTAAAAAGTAGGAAATCGAACTGTTGATAGTTGGAAAATGGTGTTATGGACAGATGGGTTTAAGTTCGAAATATTTGGTTGGAAGTGTAGGTTGTTAATCCAGTAAATCCTGGCGGAAGAAAGGTGAAATAGTTATCTCAGTGTGTAACACCTACCATGAAGCAAGGGGATTGAGCGATGTGATCTCTTGGGCTATTTTTTTTCTGAGGCAACAAGGAATATATTTGTAAAATAGGATAGAATAATGGGCCAGTACAAGTACCATTCAGTTATGGATCCGTAATGGTATGCCCAGTGGTCTGTGTATTAGTGGCAAAAACTTCTACCACCAAGATGATGACCCTAAACACTCATTCAACCTATATGGAAATTACTTAGCTGAGAAAGAAGCTGCAGGAATCATTCGAGTGATACAATAGCCCCAACAGAGCCCCAATCTCATCAACACAATGGAGCAGATTTGGGATTTGATAAATCAAAAGTTACTTCCAAAGAAACTTTAACTTTATGGGAGTGTATTAGAGGAATTCGGAACAAAATCCCAAAGGACACTTTGATTAAATATGTTACAACAATTTCTAAAATACTGTATGTTGAACTCAAGTCACTTCCACCTAGTTTTTTATTGTATCAAATATGAATATTAATAAAATGTTTTGTTATCTGTGATTTACCTTCCATTGTTCTTTCAAAGGTAAATTGTTTTAAATAGTTTATTTAGAGGAAATTATTTTTTTTTATCCATGTTTGTGTTGTTTTGAAGATGAATCTTTCCGGTGTCATTCAAAATATAGAACATACTTTAATTTCTATGTTCAGCTTATTCAAAGACAAACGTTATATTTAACCCTCTTTGTCATATTCAAAATTCGAGTTCCTAATAGGAGTCCTAAATTATGAATATAAAAGTTGGATAAAACCGTATAGAGTTCCTGTTAAAATGATAGTTATTTTGGGGCTGAAGGTTCTTCCAAAGTAGTTTTAACATTTCAACAGAGATATTTCACTTTAACTACCTAAGAACAGAACAATCTAATTAATTTCTCACACGTATAGTTCAGTTGGTGGTTTGGGTCAATCAAATGAACGTGTAATTCATACTACGATTCGTTCCCACACATCTGGTTGCAGCTTGAGAACATTTACGAATGTGTGTTTTTAGTTACTGCGTTTAATAGTCTGTAGTATAGCGTTATGACAGAAAACTGTGTATAGATTTATAATTGTCCGGATTGCTTTACGTGAAATCCCATACCGAACTCGCAGCTGTTTAATTTCATCCTAAGCTACTCAAAAGCTGATTTCGAACTGATAGACTAAACGAATGGTTGCCAATCAACACCATCAGCTTAACTCCTGGGATACTTTTATTGGACGTGATAGTGTAACTTGACCAACTGCTTCATAATAGCGGGCACTAACGACGGAACTTCCGATCCATAGTCCATCACGCTAACCACTGGATCATTGTTAGCGGAATTAAAAAAAAAATCTTAATTGCTGTATTGTTATTCTACAGTATTCTTTACTGATATTTTAACACCTTCCGAGCACATGGCGTTTTTTGGCCTCTGTATTTGTGTGTGTAACAGTATGTTCACGTGATACACAGCTCGAACATTTGTTCAACACGTAACAAGAGGGACATTGTTTACGAAGGGCCTTTTAGGCCCGAAATGCCCGGATGATTAGAGCGCTCGACTCGCAATCTGTAAGAGTGGCCCAAGAGTTAGCGGCAGGCAGTGATGACTAGTTTTCTTCCTTCTAGTCTCACACTACTAAATTAGGGACGGCTAGCGCAGATAGCCTTCGTGTGGCTTTACGCGAAGTTCAAAAGCAAATAAACAAACGGTCTTTTATTGTAGACACTCGAATATTCCAAAGGTGTGATGTTTTAGGAGCTGTGACAATACAGAAGTACTTTGCGGCACATAATATTTCTCCTATAAACGCCTGGTGGGCGTCACCTGGTTTAACTACTCGCGATCCTCTACAGTAGTCTGTTGTCTCTCTGTAAGTTGGTAAGACACTATATGACGACACATAAGGGACGTTTAAGGTTGCTATTTGTACTGATGCGACGTCAGTAAAATGTGCACATCCCATGAATTTCTCTAGTCTTACAACGCCGAAAACCGGATTTCGATACCCGTGGTGGGTAGAGCACAGGTAACCCATTAAGTAGATTTGTGCTAAATTCAAAACAACAATAATTGTCCAAAAATGTAATTATCTTGTTATTTATCATCATTACAAATTTTGTGTTAAACTGATTTCTTCAACCTATATTTCTTTTTGACGTCATGTACCCAGTTCAGGGAAGTATGCCCTCATTGGCACAGTGGTGTGTTTGCGGACTCGCTCCGCTAGAAACCGGGTTTTGGTACCCGTGGTGGGCAGAGCACAGATAGCCCATTGTGTAACTTTGTGCTTAATTGCAAACAAACAGGTAAGTATACCTTTCAAATACAATACATTCTTTCATCCAGAGTTTCAAACAATTATTATTTTCAGTAGATTCACTTTTCTATTATCCTTACGTGTAATGTAGAAAAATAAACAAAGAACTGGATATAAAACGGCCCTTATTTGTTTTGTTTTTACAGTTTGAGAATTCTAATCATACTATTTACGTGTAATATTTAAACATCGGCGTTTCACTTATGAATTGTTATTCAGTTTTACTGTTTGTCTTTTTCTCTTATGTTTTAATAGCCGTCAGAAAACATAAAACTCCTTAAAATAAACTGTAATATCAAATATTAATTCATTAGAAAACCCAGTAGAATACATAAACATTATTAATTACCGTACCTACTTATGTTTACGAACTGCCAATTGACGGAAGGCCTGGCAGGAACAGGCGGCTGTTTAGCGTACTCGACTTATAATATGCCATTCGCGATTTCGAATCCTGCCACCAAATATACTTCCTCTTAAACTGTGAGGATGTCATTATGTGACAATTAATCTCACTTTTCTTTGTTAAGAGAGTAGCCGAAAAATTGGGGTTGAGGTTTAGGTGGCGTTGACTATGCGAAAGATGAGTTATTTAACACGGTATCTGAAAGGCATTCTCTAATGTGAATGCACATAATGAAGGGAACTAGATTATGCGTGTTAGGTGACCAAGAGGTAATGAATTTTTGGCGGTAAATCGATGAAAGTTGTGCATTTTTCACACACATTTCATAGTCGGTGGGACCAAAGGAATAGCAGCTTTGTGCTGTCCTGCTTCTCTGGAACAGATAGTGAGCCATTTTATGCACTTGTTGTTTCCCTTTAAAATTAATTTTGATATTCACTGGTTAAATAACAAACAAAAACGTGAGAAAATACTTCAAAGTCTGTTTATGTTTGTCAATATTTCACCTTGAATGTAGGGCTACGGGTGGTCGTAAATGTATACAATTCATAATAATATTTAGATACTGTCTTTGTAGAGTTAGTGTTGAGGAGTGGGGACTTTTGTGCTGAGACGGTTTCGAGAACCTATTTATGAGGCGCAGGTATTCCACTAATGCTGGAAAATAGGCTGTCGTTCAAACTGTTTCAGTGCAGTTAGCGGCGGGCGGTTTTCGGTTTTGACAGATTGCAGTTAAAATAAAACCAATGAAACTTGACTTTTCGTTTTCCTGGTTTGTGGTGTGAGAACTTCTGAAGAGAAAAAATCATTTTATCCGAAAGTGGGCTCTACTCATCATTACAGGACCCTTTGTGGCTTTACACCTCTTGAAAGATGACTGTTTTACCATGTAAAGAACGAGTAGTAGAATTTAAGTTTCAAAGCTTCACTGATAGTGCAAACGACTCGTCTTCTTGTGTGTGTGTGTGTGTGTGTGTGTAAGAAACACACAAACGTAGTATGGTAAGTTGTCCGTTACAAAACATTAAACGTTAAGTTTTAAAAAGCTCATCTTTAAAGAACCATAAAAAAGTTTTTATAAGTTTACGTGAACTCGTTGCATTTGTTTTTATGTTTCTTTATATATATAATGATAATAACAGATGGCGCTAATTATTCAACATCTGTCGATAAAAGAAGAAATGAAATGTGTTCGGTTTATGCAAGGAATCGTGTTCACTGAGCTGGATATTTTAATTCTGTAAATTAGCTGCTGTGCGAGATGGTTTCGCTGACAGGGCGCTAATGATATTTATGCTAAGTGACTGTGGCTTTGTCCTCACAAGGTACTTGTGGCATCTAGTTCATAAGAAGTCTAACTTGTTTGGAAACGTTATATTCTAATCAACTATGGTTGTCGAGAACAGCCCTATCTTGTCACCGCAGAAAATGAAGCCGTCGTTAATCAAGAAACCGACCAACAATGTTCTCTTCCTGGGCATTGACTGTTTGGTGGCATGATTAAAAACATGAGACTATTGAAGTTATAAGGTCAGCGATATAATGAAAGGACGTTGAAAAAAATTGATTACTTCTAGTGACCGAAGAAAAAGATCGTATAGAGATATTACGACGCGCTCTGAAACAGTTTTTGGCGTGGGATATTCTTGCTTTGTGTGCGAGTCTGTCTATCCTTGTGGATGATGTTTGTTGAGCGCTGGTTTGGCCACTATCTCGTTGCTGGGAACCTACTGTAAATTGGTACCGATGTAACTAAAGCTAATTCAAGCAAAAGCGATAAAAAGTGATAAGGAAAGGTTTTTTAATTAAGTTTGTGAGTGGCAGCGAAACAAAGTAAAACTTGGAACTTAAGATTATCTTACTTTGATCCTGGAACGTGGCAACCCGGTAACAGTTTGTGTTTAGATGATTGATCCTGGAACGTGGCAACCCGGTAACAGTTTGTGTTTAGATGATTGATCCTGGAACGTGGCAACCCGGTAACAGTTTGTGTTTAGATGATTGATCCTGGAACGTGGCAACCCGGTAACAGTTCGTGTTTAGATGATTGATCCTGGAAGGTGGCAACCCGGTAACAGTTCATGTTTAGATGATTGATCCTGGAAGGTGGCAACCCGGTAACAGTTCGTGTTTAGATGATTGATCCTGGAAGGTGGCAACCCGGTAACAGTTCGTGTTTAGATGATTGATCCTGGAAGGTGGCAACCCGGTAACAGTTCGTGTTTAGATGATTGATCCTGGAAGGTGGCAACCCGGTAACAGTTCGTGTTTAGATGATTGATCCTGGAAGGTGGCAACCCGGTAACAGTTCGTGTTTAGATGATTGATCCTGGAAGGTGGCAACCCGGTAACAGTTCGTGTTTAGATGATTGATCCTGGAAGGTGGCAACCCGGTAACAGTTCGTGTTTAGATGATTGATCCTGGAAGGTGGCAACCCGGTAACAGTTCGTGTTTAGATGATTGATCCTGGAAGGTGGCAACCCGGTAACAGTTCGTGTTTAGATGATTGATCCTGGAAGGTGGCAACCCGGTAACAGTTCGTGTTCAGATGATTGATCCTGGAAGGTGGCAACGCGGAAATACAACTTATAGTAACTGATATATTTTATTTCGACACACGAACATAAGATATTTCGGTGTAGAACTAAACTTGCCTCGAGTTTTATGAAAGCAATACGTATTGAAGTCATGAATGTTTATTTTTATTATCATAAGGTGGCAATCATATATTGAGTGCAAAACATGAACGGTTACAAAAATATAAACAAATGCTGAAATTAAACCAAACTGCTGTGCAATAGTTTTTTCCTGGTAAGAATATAAAATGTTACTACAGTGCAAACATAAAGGAAACTCAAATAAAAAACATGAACGAATATCAAACAATTGTTGAAAGTAAAATTTGAAATGAGAACAAAAAACAATGACATAAATTCAATAGCAAATCATGTGACGTTGCTTTATAATTTTACAAAATCACCGAATTAATCCCCCGGGAACGTTGCAAATTTCAAAAGGGCGCTAATTTTAGTATTTTAGCAGTCTTAGGTTCCATTTTTCACGTGTGATTTGTTGATTTTATTGCTTAGTCTGTTTTTGTAATTCGCATTTATGCTAATGAAAAATGGATATGTTGGATTACTATTGCTGTCACATAAAGTACGCTTTATAAAGATATCGGGGAGGGCGTTAATTATGGGTAATGCAGTAGAAACAAAATGGATGCATCGATCTTGTAGTGCAATATCTTGTTGTATTTCTTTTTTATTTTCTTTCATAATCAATAAAGTAGAACAAAAATCAAGATAAGCAACAAAGTGTCGGAAAACGAGCATTCTTACAGCTGCAATCAGGCCTAATGAAAATTATAGACCCACTATCGTTGTTACAGCTGCAGTCAGGCATAATGAGAATTACAGACCCACTATCGTTGTTACAGCTGCAGTCAGGCCTAATGAGAATTACAGACCCACTATCGTTGTTACAGCTGCAGTCAGGCCTAATGAGAATTACAGACCCACTATCGTTGTTACAGCTGCAGTCAGGCCTAATGAGAATTACAGACCCACTATCGTTGTTACAGCTGCAGTCAGGCCTAATGAGAATTACAGACCCACAATCGTTGTTACAGCTGCAGTCAGGCCTAATGAGAATTATAGACCCACAACCGTTGTACGGATAAGGACACAGCTGTTTGATAAAATTACAGACAGGTAGAATTGTTGTTATACATGTTGTCACTTGGCTCATACCTCTTGATAAACCTCTTTAACGCTTAGCTTGAGTAATATTGGTACTAGTTACTTCGTTACCCTTGATATGAATGTCAAAAATACATACGGTACTACAAAACTGTTGACAGATTTTAAGAGTCCATAGGGAAGCTAGGTAGCGGTCAGCTAGTTTAACCATCTTCTGTGGTTACAAATCCCAAATTCAAAGCATGTTACATAATGTGAAATAAATCTATGTACAAACTATTTATCTATGCTTACACATTCTCACATTTAATCGCATAATTTATGTGTAACCTATACACGTTTAAATTAGGATTTGCCGACTAAATCTTTGTACATCTCGTGTAGGAACACTTAACTAAATACCATATCGCTGGTTTTATTTTTATTTTTTTTGCAGATTGTCAAATATAAACTCGTGTTTTGTTCAAAAATCGTGAATAATAAAATAAACGGATAATCTAACTTTTCTCGGTTTTAAGATAATATTTTTCTTCTGTAAATCGAACGTTCTAGTAACACAGCTCATGCGTCAACCCGTTAGCTGTTGTTTGTAAGACACTCTTAAACTAATTAGAGTTTGATTCTGCACTTGTGGTGTTTAACACGAAGCTGTTGAGCAAACATCCTAAGCCTAATTTTTCTCGAGCTTTATTTTCGTTTTAGATTTTGGCCCGTTACATATGTCGATTTACTTTTTACATATCACGTCTGCTTTCAGGTTTATGACTTTAGAATGGTACATTTTCTGTTTATGATGCCAAAAATAAATAATTTGGATTCTCTGACACTCTCCTACGGTTCCTTTTATTCGAGTTATCTTTAGATAAACTAGCGAACGTATAAAGAAAACTGTTTGGCTACTCGATAATGCAATGTAAACCTCGACTACTAACTCCGCGTGTATTTCCATCATCATTTACCATTTCTTCAATAAATTCGCGTTTTGAAATGCTAATAGTTACGATTAAATTCAGACTGTAATTTTTCATTCTGCCCGTAAGAGAGTTATTTAAATATTTTTTTCCAGATTGTTCTTAAATATGCACATTATCCATATCTCTGTCTGTGTGGAGTCTGTTCCGTGTGTGATTGTAATTACTGTCACGAACTGTTCCTGTTTCAGACAGCTATGATGTCTCACTGAGCGGAAAGAACTAAACATTTCTTGACGGTACGGCATAATGTGAAATATCTCTTGGTTGATAGTCCAGGGGGGGGGGGTATCCATTAAGCCTCCATCAACGTTTAACAAACCTGGCTTCAGTGACTCCCAAAATCGTGTCTGTATAACGATAGCTGTGGTTTTGTGCATGAATAGGAAATAATGACATATTGCAGTTGAACGCTGGAAAACTAAAATTAATGTTATTTCTATACTGTTGTTGTTCGACTGTTTTGTTAACCACAACACGAACCTGAAGATATACTCAAACTTATACGGACTATTAGAGGTTTGAACGCTGATTGTCCAACTTCGGTAATATATAATTCTACCGATTTTCACGTGAATTAATATCTGGCTGGATGCTGTAGTATAAATATTTCTTGAAGTTGTGTCTAGTTCAATAGGCTAGCCATAGTGTTGCCCCCTAGTGGCGCAGCGGTACGTCTTTGGACTTGGAATGCTGAAATCCGAGTTTCGATACCCGTGTAGGTAGTTGTCTAGGTTTGTGCTTAATAAAACAACAAAGGGAATGGTGTTACATGTGTTTTCAGGCATATTTACTTTGTTAGAATATATGATTATGATACTGTATAAACTTGCTTATCCATTATCTGAACTTTACTGCTGTGTTATGGTTACGACATGGGAGTCAGATTATTATCTGTTGGTGGAGTTCACTAAGAGTTTCCGTTGATTTAAAACTTTAAACCGCATTATGAGCTGGTGTTTGCTTTTAGATTTCGAACTGCCAGTAACTTAGGATATGAATGTTCGATTGCTTTGTAGTCACTAAACTTTAGTTGGTGTCGCTAACACTAGTTACACACCTGAGAAGTTGGTGCATTTCAAACTTCATTTAAAACTTGTGTAAATTTACCTACCACCTCCTGCTCAAAGATTCGCGAATTTTTTGTGGCGTCAATTCGAAATGTTGCGCGCAAAATGCAGGCACCAATTGAAGAGTTAAAGATATCCAATGTAAGTTTCAGGATGTACCGTGAAATTGATAAGGTACAAACTGAAAGGAGAAATATCTAAGCGGTGTAGGCTTAGGTTATAAAGTTACAACATACGGGTGCACCAAAGTGAATACACCAAAAATAACTTTAAATACTTTTTTATTATTTGAGTTAACAGTTGAATTAAAAAGTATCTTCTAAAGGTTTGCGCATTTTATTAAAAGGTATTTTTATTTCAGATTTCAGAACTGCTCCAATATTTAAGTTTAAATGACAATTCCGGTTTAACATCTTTGGATTTTGGGAAACAGAAGCCTACCATAACAAACTATCTTGAGGAACTGAAACTTCTTCGCAATCCAAGAATCGGGGACTCGAATTCCCGCCCCAACAAATTTACGCACCCTTTCCGCCGTGGGGGCAATACAATGTTACGGTGAATCCCTCTGTGCTTTGGTAAGTTAGCTCTAGAGGTGAGTGATCATGACTAGCTAGCTGCCTTCTCTCTAACCACGGCTTGGTATCGTCAGGTGGCTAAGGCACTCGACTCGTAATCCAAGGATCGCGGGTTCGAATCCATGTCACACCAAACATGCTTGCCCTTTCAGCCATGAGGGTGTCATAATGTTACAATTAATCCTAATATTCGTTGGTAAAAGAGTATCCCAAGAGTTGACGGTGGGTGGTGATGATTAACCTCCCTTTGTTTGGTCTTTCATTGCTAAATTAAGGACGGCTAGCGCAAATAGCATACGTGTAGCTATCAGACCTTCTAATCTTTCACTGCGAAATTACGGATAGCTAGCGCAGATAGCCCTCGTGAACCTTTGCGCGAGATTCAAACTAAATCCGTGAACTTTTTATTAAACCCTGCAATTGTTTTGAGAAATGTGTTTGATTGGTTATAGCTAATGTTGAAAAACATCTAGATGTTATTAATTGGTTAAATCAAACTTGCAACCTTCACGAGACTTTATTTTGAACTTTGTTGTTATCTCAAATAATAAAATTATTCAACTTTTTTCTCATGTATGTACTTTATTTGTATTCTTTAATATAGTTCCTGTGAAGTTTAATGATTTTTAACCAGAGGGTGCTGTAGTAACTTATTTTAACAAACCTACTAGTTAATAAATTGCATTCGTTTAAAGAACCTTCTAGAAACTAAAAATACTGCGCTTGTGTACACCGTTCTTTTCAAAGCCGTAATATGTAGGACATTTCTTAGGTTTGAAAATACATTTGTTAGTAAAAGCAAAAAAGAAGTAAAATTAAGTAAATAGTCTCTGATCTTTGCCAATATAAGGCTTACTGATTAAAAAAATATATGCGTAAACACAAACTCGTAAAGAAGAGATTGCAACTAAAAAAAAGTTTTCCAGTCGTTTATCTTAATCCGAGGGTCGCGGGTTGGAATCCCCGTCGAACCAAACATTATTATCCTTTCAGCCGTCAATTCAACCATTCGTTGGTAAGAGTAACTCAAGAGCTGGCGGTGGCTACTAGCTGCTTTCCATTTAGTCTTACACTACTAAATAAGGACATCTAACGTAAATTGTCCTCGTGTAGCTATGCGCGAAATAAAAACATAACCATTCAACCAAACAAACTTCTTCGATTTCTTATAAAACTGCGCACTCTGTCTTAATTATACCAAAACTTTCGTTGATATTCACAAACATTATTTTTTAAAATAAAATTATAATTAGTTGGAGTTTTCACATTAGTGTCAGCGGCAAATCGCAAAGAAGTTAGTGGAAAGGATCACGAATATTTGATGTTTTACAAAACCCTAGGGATTTGGATGTTCACAAGTGAAACAAGTGTAGTGAACTGTTAAAGTTCTCGGGTTTATGAGTCTTTTTGAAATCCTAACGAGGAAGAGGCTGTCGTAAACGATTTGTAAACTTAGAGTGTAACGATTATGGGGCAATTCAAGCAAGTATACGTGCGTCACTACAGTTAGATGGTTTCAATATGGCATGCAGGACAAGTATCCATGCGTCAGTCACTACAGTTAGATGGTTTCAATATGGCATGCAGGACCAGTATCCATACGTCACTCACTACAGTTAGATGGTGTCAATATGGCATGCAGTACAAGTATCCATACGTCACTCACTACAGTAAGATGGTTTCAATATGGCATGCAGGACCAGTATCCATACGTCACTCACTACAGTTAGATGGTTTCAATATGGCATGCAGGACAAGTATCCATGCGTCAGTCACTACAGTTAGATGGTTTCAATATGGGCATGCAGGACAAGTATCCATTCGTCACGTCACTACAGTAAGATGGTTTCAATATGGCATGCAGGACAAGTATCCATACGTCACTCACTACAGTTAGATGGTTTCAATATGGCATGCAGGACAAGTATCCATACGTCACTCACTACAGTTAGATGGTTTCAATATGGCATGCAGGACAAGTATCCATACGTTACTCACTACAGTTAGATGGTTTCAATATGGCATGCAGGACAAGTATCCATACGTCACTCACTACAGTAAGATGGTTTCAATATGGCATGCAGGACAAGTATCCATACGTCACTCACTACAGTTAGATGGTTTCAATATGGCATGCAGTACAAGTATCCATACGTCACTCACTACAGTTAGATGGTGTCAATATGGCATGCAATACAAGTATCCATACGTCACTCACTACAGTAAGATGGTTTCAATATGGCATGCAGTACAAGTATCCATACGTCACTCACTACAGTAAGATGGTGTCAATATGGCATGCAGGACAAGTATCCATACGTCAGTCACTACAGTTAGATGGTTTCAATATGGCATGCAGGACAAGTATCCATACGTCACTCACTACAGTAAGATGGTTTCAATATGGCATCCAGGACAAGTATCCATGCGTCAGTCACTACAGTTAGATGGTTTCAATATGGCATGCAGGACAAGTATCCATGCGTCAGTCACTACAGTAAGATGGTTTCAATATGGCATGCAGTACAAGTATCCATACGTCACTCACTACAGTAAGATGGTGTCAATATGGCATGCAGGACAAGTATCCATACGTCACTCACTACAGTTAGATGGTTTCAATATGGCATGCAGGACAAGTATCCATGCTTCCCTACAGTAAGATGGTTTCAATATAACAATTTCTAATTTAATGTGTTTTAGTATTTGATAACTTTTGTTGTAGGCTGTACTCAGTGTTGTATAACAATTCATGTGACCTTTGTAATTTAAGGATTTTTTCAGATCTTTAAATTATCAAACATTCTAGTGGGTTTACTGGTTCAAATCATTATTATACTTTTTTCCGATATATTTTAAATGTTTTACGAAATAACATATATGGAAGTTGTTGACCTCTAATTTTATGACTTGGGTGACAGAGAGCCTTTTGTTATATTTAATATACTATCATCACATAAAAATGCTACTTTTTATACATGTTATTTTGGTCGAGCATGGTTAGTATGTTACGAACTGTTCTTTTGTCGCAAGAAGGAGGAATCCTCAACAACTACAGCATATAATTCTTGTAGGCAGTAATAAATGTAGATTAATCTAAGAGACTTTTGTTTTTTCCATTTTTGTTAGCTTTATTTTTGTGCGCCAGCAACAATACAAAACATGGGAATCGCGTGTAGTTGATCGGAATTTATCATTCGCTAGCCTACCTCCAAATTGAAATTCTTTCAGGCAGGGTAGTAAATTAATCTGCGAGACCTTGGTCAAAAGTATCAATCGAAGGGGTTGTACTCTTGGATGTAATTGAATCGCAACTCTGTCACGAGATGACGGAACTATGAGCAAAAAGTTACTAATTGAAAAAGTCGGAACCATTCAATAAGTTATGCCGCGGCTAAACAAGTGGCGCCCTACACACTGAGGCCGTCATGTGTTATGAAGGTTAAGTCTCACTCTTTTATAGAGTGGCCCAAAAATTTGTGATACTGTTGACAAGTTGGTTTTTCTGTGTCCAGTTAGTCCAAAATTAGAGAGAACTAGCGCAGACAGACTGTGTAGCTTTGCGCGAATATCCAAAGACAAAACAAACGTTAATACATATTACTTGATATATGTTCAAATTGTGTCGAAGATATTGAAACTTTCACGTCTAACCACAAGAATTTCTTCCTTCACGCATTAGACAATTAAAAATAGGAGACTCGTGTTGGCTTTGAGGATTTTAAGAAACTTTAGCTATCAGTGTGATATGGATGCATCCATGAAGTAGTAATTCAGTTAAAGGTTTTCAGTGTTGAAATTAGCGCATGCGTTCTTGAAAATTCGTTTAGTATTAAGATACGTTTTCGCAGTTCAGAATGTGAATGAACATGTTTGATTTGAAGAACTTGTGTTGTATAAACTTAAACCATATTTGTAAACATTATTTCCCTTACCTTACATGATTAGGTAAATCATACGTAGATTTATACATCCATAGCCACTCCTACCGGTCCTTTTTAATCGGAAATTTCATGTTGTTAATGAAGTTGTCCTCGCGTCCTTTTGAGGTATTTTTAATTTCTGGATTGCGTGGAGGCTGTCTATTACATGTTATGTTATGTTTTCTTCTTTTCACAAACCGAAATATTTGAGGCTGTCGACTTATCTCGACAAAGCAGTTGAATGCTAGGCTTAGTGTGTCGGGGATTTGCAATAGCAATAAATCTTGGTGGCTTCGTTCTGTCTAAATATCAGACCAGCTTCTAGCTGGCTTGAATAGGAATACTCGAGTACTAAATTTTACTCAATAAAACCGTGAAGCTTGTGAACAAAACTTGACAAGAGTTCCTATAGAAGGTGATTTACCTGTAAAAACAATTATACTGTTGGTTAATTTACGGTTACATTAAAAAATAGTCAGCTAACGTTTGTTTTAGTGCACTTTCTAGAGATGCCGCAGTATACAGTTAATTGTATATAGAGATTTGCTGGGCGTAAGGTTCAAATGGATAATTAAAGACCCGAAAAGTTAAATTGTTAAGGTTTCTTTCTTACATTGGTAGGTTGATCTGCTGATGAAACACTTGTTGGCTTTTAAGAACACAAAAGCAACTTGTGTGACGTGTAACAACTAACCTAAAGATTGGCACCACACTTTTAACACAGTTACCTGTGTGTGAAATAAAATGGTCAACTGACACTTTCCTAAGTCTTCTAGAAGAAAACGACCTCGTAATTATAAATCGCAACACGCCCACACACACCCATGTAGATGGCTCTCAAGACATCCTTGATTTAGTAATAATTACCCCAAACATTTTGCCACATATTTCCAATTGCCACGCATTAGATAGCATAGGTGGGGATCACGACCCCCTACACTTCACACTGTCCCACCCACCAACCACTTCACGTGAACTTCCTACTCTTGTTTATGACTTTCTCCAGATGGGTTTGGAAATGTTTCGAACATTTCTCGACTCGTTTTTCGTCGAAGTAGACCTTAGCACACCCAAAGAGCAAACAATCGATAAATTTACCCTTTGTCATAACCTCTTTAATAAAAAACGCAATTTCGGCTACAGTCCCACGCAAGAAAATGCCATTCAACTTTAAATCGTGGACACTAACACACCAGAGAGCCACTAGCAAATTACAGAAGGAAGACGTTTAAGATATCAGTGTATCATTACGAGCGACCCCTACACCAAAACACTCTTCAATAGGGAAAATAACATAACATTATTAATAAAACGGCAGCGCGACGTTAACTGGAATAATTTCTGCCTATCCATAAATGAAAGCAAAACAGATTCCGCCACCTTTTGGAGAAAGTTTAAGTCAATACGTAACACCCTACTCTTCACCGAATAATTCCAAAATAAAAGACACTACAGTCTCCATCGATTCTAGTAAAGCCGAATTTATTTGCCCAATATCTTACGTCAGCCTTCCAAACCCCAGCCCTTCCATCATTCGATCTAAATCACCACAATATAATCAATAACTTTAAACTGAACAATGACCTTTCTAAACATCTGGGAATCAGCAGATAATGCCTTAAACCACACCTATGACAGCATAATGCGCCCGATTATGTGTACCGAAGTTAATTAAATCACAAAAAAAACATACTAGAAATAATCTCCCGAACAAATATAAATAACGTATTTAACAACTCTGTGTGTTCTATTACTTCAAACAACTTACTTTCCCACCCATTGGAATACGGTAATTATTATAGTCATTCCGAAAACTACCACAGACATACTAAACCCAGCAAATTACAGGTCCATAAGTCTTCTTAACTCTACAGGAAAGCTTATGGAAAACATAATCGCGAACACGCTATTATTTTATCTAGAAACCAATAATGTCATTAATGACATTCAAAGTGCAGCCCGATGTCAAAGACGGACCAGCGATTACCTGGTTAGGTTAACTGAAACTATCTTTCAAACATTCAATCACAAACATATGACAGTTGCAGCATTCCTGGATGCTAAAAAAAACATTCGACAGCGTGTGGCACAAGGAACTGCTGTTCGAACTGTATCAACTCAAATTTCCACACAATTATTCGGTGGATCTCGAGCTTTCCCACCCACAGACAGGTCAGAGCACGATTCAATCAAACATATTCACGCTTATTCAGGCTGGTAGCAGGCGTATCGCAAGGGTGCGCCACTAGCCGACTCTTGTACATAATATACTTCAACGACGTCCCGTTCCCAAACTCGTGTATACTTACCTAGGCGTCATGATATAACGATGACGATTGTGTTTGGAGCACGTCACGAGACCCTTGGTCAATGGTATTTGGGTATTTTGCCCTGGAGGGTCAGGTTCACTTTGACCTCTTCCTCCTTCCTGAACGTATTTTCCCTAACTGTTTGTATGTTAGGTCCTTTTCAGGGCAATGTCCATTTATAGTCTCTTATTCACAGTAGTCAAGCTTGCTGGTGGCAATTTATTTATTTTATCTTATTATTATTTTAAAATACATAAATATGTAAACAATAAATACAAGATTTAGAGTTTATATACATACATATTTTACTTTATTTTTCTTTATGTTTAATATATATGTTAATTGGGGAGAGGTATTTAGGATTTTCTTCATCGTGTATGAGGTACCTATCTAGTTCGCATAATAAATCATTTTTCATCCAATTTTTGTTAAAATATCTAATTGTAATATTTAGGAGTCTATCTGATATGGTTGGTATGTTCGAGTAATTGTGAATGAATTTAGATGAAGTTGATCTCGGGACTCTGTATGCTGTTGTGAGAAGTGTGTTTTGTATTGTTTGTAGTTTGGTTTTGATTGTTTCATTACTTACATCACGAGACCCATTAGTTGCAACTAGTAGATTTTAAACTTCGCTCAGTCACATAACCAAATGGTGTACTATCGGTGGTGTATTGCTTAAGTCCTAACAAAATACAAGCAGTTGTATTTCAACGACGTTGTGAAAAGAAACAATTTAACGTAAACAAAATTTACCCTACTAAACACCGATATAATATTCACTAAATCTGTAACATTCCTCAGACGCTTTGGATCTGCTCACAAAGCGCCATTACATATACTCACAAAGCTTGTATGAGACCACTCACTAAATATAAACGCATGGTCACGTGTATCACGTACAATAACCTCGTGCAATAATTAGAAATACAGTGTTCCCTCGTGTATCGCGGTAGATGCGTTCCAAAACCCCCCGCGAAAGATTTTCCGCGAAGTAGGATCGCCGATTTTTACGTATATATTTATGTGCATTTAGACTTTTAAAACCCTCCCTGTACAATTATTTAACCCTCCCATTACAATACTGTTCATTATTGCTGAAATAATAAGAACAATTATTAAGATATTAAGCCTTAAAATTAAAAATTACATATCTTTAGCAGGTGGTGTCTTTTCGGGGGACACCATTTCCTCTTCTGTGGAAGGTGAATCGGCAATTTCTTCGTCGGTCGTTACAACTTCAGGAACAGTACTTGCCACCGGTACCCTTTCTTTCTTGCTCGGCTGGAAAAACATTGTTATTGGCAGTTGTTTTCTCTGCCTCTTTAGCCTATCGAAAATCATTTGATAAGGAGTCATCAGTTCTTCTATTTTATTGCAAAATTGTACTGATCGAACCATATCGTTGTCCCATTCCTGTGAGCACTCCTTCACTTCGTTTCCATTTTTACGCTGTTATAAACTCAAATATACATGTTTATATCTCAAAATACACCTGTTTTTTTTCTTTACACTATTAATTAGATTTATTTTTAATATTTCAATGGTATTTAATGCTATATTTTAGATTTAATGTTTATTATTTTATATATGTGTGTGTGTGTGTGTGTGTGTGTGTGTGTGTGTGTGTGTGTGTGTGGGGTCGGCCGAGCCCGCGAAGTGGCGAGGGAACACCGTAACTGTTTGCAATAACCATTATCATAAATTGTATTGCTGTTTGTATACTAAAATACAGTTGTGCTAAGATATAAAACTGTGTGTCGCCAATCTTGTTGGCAAATATCATAAATTTGATACATATTAACATTCAATTAACATCCAAATTCAAATTTCCGGTTACTTGAAATCGTAATACGTAACATAATAAACCAGAACTTCGTTCATGATAAATTATAACAAGTAACAATTTTAATATTTTGTTTTACATTTGGTTTTCGGCTTTTTCATGTTGTACACAAATTATAGGCTTTGTCTTGTTTTATACACGGTTATTGGCTTTTTCTCATTAAAAAGTTAACAGTCACGTTCACTTGTTATTTTGAATTAAGCACAAAGCTACACAATGGGCTATCTGTGCTCTGCCCACCACGGGTATCGAAACCCGGATTTTAGCGTATAAGTCCGCAGACATACCGCTGAGCCACTGGGGGGCTCAGGTTCACTTAAAAAATTGTAATGACTTTCGGAAAAAAAACAGTGGACTTTTCTAAAACGTTCGAGTTTTGGGTCTCATTTGAAAACTATCATTGGCTTTCTCTTGTGTTTAACACTATTATTTTTTAACTTATAAATGAGGACTTGCACAAGGAAAGAACAAGACAACCTCAAAAGAAGCTCATTTGAAGTAAATGTTCCTCGAAACACAGAAAAGTCATTGTTCAACGCCATCTATTATCGATGACTGCTAAACATTTGAGTGCCTGCATTAATGGCCAAAATAATTTAATATTATACGTCGGGATTGAAATGGGTATCAATTTCATCATACCATAATTACTTTAGAACATGTGTTTAATCAAATGTATTATCATATTATCCTTCATGCAGGTACACATATAGTCGTATAAGAAAAAAGTGAGATATTCTCACAGTTCCGAATATTGATTCTTACCTCGTCTTTGTCCAACAAAAATGTTTTAAAAAATCCTCTCCAACAAGAAACAGCAGTTTGAGAACAACTAATTTTTTTATCATAAAGCTATGTAGTAGGTTATTTGTGCTTTTCCTAGTACGAATATAAAATCTAGTTTTTTTAGCATTATAACCCAACAGACTTACCGTTATGCCATTCGAGTAAGAAATCAGTCAGTTATTGTTTGTTTGTTTTGAAATTTCGCACAAAGCTACTCGAGGGCTATCTGTGCTCGCCATCCCTAATTTAGCAGTGTAAGACTAGAGGGAAGGCAGCTAGTCATCACCATCCACCGCCAACTCTTGGGCTACTCTTTTACCAACGAATAGTGGGATTGACCGTCACTTTATAACGCCCCCACGGCTGGGAGGGCGAGCATGTTTGGCGCGACTCGGGCGTGAATCAGATTACGAAGCGCACGCCTTAACGCGCTAGGCCATGCCAGGCCCGAGTTATTATTAATTTATGCTTTTCTTTGTCGTTTTTGCTTTAGTAATATTGGCCTGGCATGGCCGAGCGCGTTAGGGCGTGCGCTCGTAATCCGAGGGTCGCGGGTTCACGCCCGCGTCGCGCTAAACATGCTCGCCCTCCCAGCCGTGGGGGTGTATAATGTGACGGTCAATCCCACTATTCGTTGGTAAAAGAGTAGCCCAATAGTTGGCGGTGGGTGGTGATAACTAGCTGCCTTCCCTCTCGTCTTATACTACAGTGTTCCCTCGTGTATCGCGGTAGATGCGTTCCAAAACTCCCCGCGAAAGGAGATCGCCGATTTTTACGTATATATTTATGTGCATTTAGACTTTTAAAACCCTCCCTGTACAACTATTTAACCCTCCCATTACAATACTGTTCATTATTGCTGAAATAATAAGAACAATTATTAAGATATTAAGCATTAAAATTAAAAATTACATATCTTCTGCAGGTGGTGTCTTTTCGGGGGACACCACTTCCTCTTCTGTGGAAGGTGAATCGGCAATTTCTTCGTCGGTCGTTACAACTTCAGGAACAGTACTTGCCACCGGTACCCTTTCTTTCTTGCTCGGCTGGAAAAACATTGTTATTGGCAGTTGTTTTCTCTGCCTCTTTAGCCTATCGAAAATCATTTGATAAGGAGTCATCAGTTCTTCTATTTTATTGCAAAATTGTACTGATCGAACCATATCGTTGTACCATTCCTGTGAGCACTCCTTCACTTCGTTAATTAGTTTCATTAGTTTACCTAACCGCTCTAACGACCATCCACTTTGCTCGATTGTTTCCTCGGCTTCTTTCGGTGTTTCCTCTTCGTCGTCTTCCTCGGCAGCAGACTTCGTCAGTGCTTCTAAGTCTTGGTCGGCGAGTGGTTCGAATTCTAAGTCAATCAGTTCATCTACGTCTTCCTTCGTCATATCGGCAAATCCTTCACCTTTGATTAACGAAGCTAATTGCACAGCTTTTTGAACAGCCGAGTGTTGGATTTCTTCAGGCGTGAATCCCTTGTCGTCGTGCACAACCTCAGGCCACAACTTCTTCCAGCTTGCATTAACGGTGCACGGCTTCATCTCTTGCAATGCCTTATGAACATTTTGAAGACATGTA
Organism: Carcinoscorpius rotundicauda; assembly: GCA_011833715.1. Classification (NCBI taxonomy): domain Eukaryota; kingdom Metazoa; phylum Arthropoda; class Merostomata; order Xiphosura; family Limulidae; genus Carcinoscorpius; species Carcinoscorpius rotundicauda. Next base: position 9,103,159 of record CM022406.1, on the reverse strand, counting down.
GCAATGGTGAAAGACTTCCAGTACTCCTTCAGGGTAAACGTGTCGTTTTCGGTTTCGGTGGCATTATCAAGGCTACGTACGAGGTTGAACATGGTATTCCTTATGTATAAGGCCTTGAAAGCCCTGATAACTCCCTGGTCCATCGGTTGTATAAGGGACATAGTGCTGGCTGGCAGGAATTCAACCCTAACTCCTTCATACGAAAGATTTCTTGCGTGGCCACCGGCGTTATCCAAAAGAAGAAGGACATTGAATGGCAAGCCCTTCTCTAATAAATAAAGCTTAACTTGAGGAATGAAACTCTGATGGAACCAATCAGAGCTCAGAGGCTTCGTTATCCAGGCAGTAGGAGTGTGCATCCAATGGACCGGTAGCAAGTTCATGTTCTTATTCTTTATAGCTCTCGGGTTTTTAGACTTGTAAATTAATGTCGGCTTCAACATAAAACCAGCAGCATTACCAGTCATTAAGAGGGTAAACCGGTCTTTATGAGCTTTAAAACCAGGGGCTTTTTTTCTCATCTTTAAACAGGAACGTTCGGGAAGGCATCCTCTTCCAAAACAGGCCAGTCTCGTCCATGTTGAATACCTGTTCAGGCCTATATCCCCCTTCAGCGATTATTTCTTTAAAAGTGCCCCGAACGTAAGCTTCACCAGCCTCCTTGTTAGCCGAAGCAGCCTCTCCATGTAACAATACGTTTTTCAGGCCGTATCGTTGCTGAAATTTCTGAAACCAGCCTTTGTTTGCAAAAAACGGTTTCTTAGGCTGGGAATCACTGGACGTTCCTGGCTGTGGGTTGTCTAGGTCTTTTTCCTCTTCATCCTTTTCCGCGAAATTATCATACAACATCTTAGCCTTCGTTGTGACAATGTTAGTATCCAAGGGAACACCTTTCTTACGGCAATCAGCTACCCATATGGCCAAAGCAGCTTCCATCCGAACGATACTCTTATTACGAGATGTTACAACCCTCTTAGCCGTTGTATTAAAAGTAATAGCAGCAGTCTTCCTAATATTAACTTCGTCCTTCTTGGTGTAGTGAATGGTGGATTCGTTCACTCCGTAATGGCGGGCTATGGACGCATAAGAATTTCCTTCTTTTACCATATCTAATATCTTCACCTTTTCGGCGATGGTCATAATTTTCCGTGACCGTTTAGGCGTAGAAGCATCCTTAGAAGTATTAGCACGTTTGGGAGCCATTGCAGGGGCTTTAAACACACACAAAAGTTCAAAGTCACACACGAAAAAATCACGAGACACAGCGTAAAACGATCTAAACCGCGTAGCACGTTGTTTCAAACAGACTGAGAGGTTCACCAAGGAAGGTGCTTGTATGTTTGAAAGCACCAATCACAGGCCAGATATGAATATTGAAAGCACCAATCACAGGCCAGATATGAATATTGAAAGCACCAATTACAGGCCAGATATCAAAATGGGTGCCTGTCATTGGCCGTCTCTAACTTCTGCACCTTTCACATTCCGTCTTACACTTCGCTACGCAGGAACCAGAGCCCACGAGATTCCACAAGGAAATATGCTGCCGTGGATGAAGTCACTAATCACAGGCCAGACATGAATATTGAGAGCACCAATCACAGGCAATCAAAATGTGTAGCTGTCATTGGCCGTCTTTCATTTCTGCACCAATCATAGCCCGTCTTGCACATCGCTACGCCATGAAGCTGATCTCGCGTAGCCTTCGCAGACGCACAATGCGTACATCTATAGCCTTTCCAGTTGGTTCTGTTTCCATTTTTACGCTGTTATAAATTCAAATATATGTTTATATCTCAAAATATACCTGTTTTTTCTTTACACTATTAATTATTTTTAATATTTTAATGGTATTTAATGCTATATTTTAGATTTAATGTTTATTATTATATATATGGGGGGGGTCGCCCGAGCCCACGAAGTGGCGAGGGAACACTGTACTACAACATCGAATATGGGTGGCAAAAACTTCCAAGGGTAGTTAGGAACTACGAGTACACACTGGCGTGTTTTTCTAAAATAATTACGTGCTTCTACCAGTGAACTCGCATATTGGATAGAAACTTAATGAAAGACGTTCGAATTCTAGAGCAACTTCCATGAAAACGAAAGAACAGTACGGTTGTGGGGTTTGGTGAATATATCGGTTATTATGGATAAGAGACTGCGTTAAACTACTCTTTTAATGAAACCGTAGCGTTGGTTAAAACCTCATTTTGAACTTGTATAAACAAACAGTTATCTTGTTACGAATATTCTGAATAAAATAATAGACGCAGAAAATGAATATTGTCAGCCATAGAGATATCATAGTATTATCTGTTATTATTAGGTTTATGTTCGTTTTAGCTACGCCTAGTTAATAAACGTCGTAACAGCAAGTTGTAGTGGTAATTCAGTTACGTATCTTGAAATTCTGTGGATGTTTCTGTATTTATCAGGTACAGTGATGTTTTGCAAATTATTAAATGTTTGCTATATTATCTTAACCCTTACATTTTGTATTGTTCTGTACATTCTATGTGGTTTACTTATGTTTTGTTCTGATAAGCAGTTGTTCATTGTACTCGTTATTGTTACAGGCGGAATCTTACATCTACTGTATGTACCACTGTGTTATATAAACGCCTATCGTAAGCGCTACGTTACTTTAAAATCTCCATTGCTGTATACCCATTTATCACCATGTAGGGTGGTTGGTAGTGAGAGTGGCTTAGTATTTGTGTGAAATCCGTGGGTCCGTTGCTCGCGTCCCATTACCGAAAAATTATATTTCGCTCTTTGTGTTATAATATTAACGGTTGAATCCCACTATTCAGCATAGAGTAGCGTAATATTTGGCGGATTGTACTATTGATCAGCTGCCTTCTCTATAGCCTCTCAGTTCATGTCATGGTTAGAGACTGTTAGCGCAGATTGCTGTTATACCTATATTCATCGTATAACTACTCTATTGGATTCAAATCTCCTGTCACTTTGATCATAATCGTTGAGTTATATTCTCACTCACGTGTCGTTTCTGTTGTTTTGCTAAACTCGGGCCACTTTTATATTAATAGCGTTTACACTTGTGCTGCATTGTGCTATAAATATATTTATTGTATCTATAACTGTGTTACGTTCAGAATTTCTTTACATTTACCCTGGGTGTCGTTGTTAATTAATATTAACTTCAGGCTAAGTTATAGAATAACTCGGTAGTTAGCATGCCAATTTAATGTACTCCTTGCATGTTCGAACTTCATTATAAAGATTATAATCCATTATTATAGTGCGAACGTCTTTTATAAGCTGGCGAAGAACGATTATGAATAATTATACTTTTTAGAAGACTTTCGTATTATGCCAATCATATTCTTAAATAACACTTCATTCATTTATTTATTTCAGATATTTTTGAGTTAGAAGAGTGTTTAGTAATATTTCCACCATATTGTATTCGCCATATCCATTGTCGACGGCACGTTTCGCTGAATTCACTAATGCGTTTGTTGTATCCTAGCGGAATAACTTGTTGGTATGACAATGTTTGCTAATTAATTAGAAGTTCAAAGAGTAGTTAATTGCCGTAATGGCAAGTTATTTTTCTCTACGCTATACTATAAATGTGTTACCGCAGCCATAATATACTGTGTAAAACGTAATTTGTATGTATATAAAAGACTGTACTCTCCTTTTGACCTAAGAATAACTAACTGTGTGTTTCAATCGACTCTTTAGTATTGGTTGTTTTTTTCATTTGTACTTATCTACTTCATCGAAAATTTCAGAACAATATTTGACCACAAATGAGTGACTATCACTGGTTATCTGTTGTTTAAATGTTTGGGAAAATTTTCAAGATAAAAATAAAGGTGCAATGAGAACAGTAGTTTTTAATTCGCTAATCTCAATGTCATCGTGTTTGTTTGTTTTTCTTATCTTTTGAGAAATGAGTTATTCATTGGCACACAGTTAAAAACCACAGATACTTGTTTGATATGCAGTTAAGGCATTGAACACGCAATCTCATGGTTGCGGGTTCGATTCCCCGTAACTGAACGTGCTCGCTCTTTCAGTAACGAGGGTGTAATAATGTAATGGACGTTCTCACTATTAATTGGTATAAGAGGAACCCAAGAGCCGGCAGTGAATGGTATTGACTAGCTAGGAATACCTAGGGCTGATAACCCTCGTGTGGCTTTGCGCGGACTTCAGAAGGAACGAACAAATTCATTTACGCGCGGTTTCAATGTTAAAGGTTATAAAAGACAAGCAAATAATTTTAACTAAGATATATTATTGTGAAGATCATTATAGGCCTAAAATGAATTATGGACTATCACGTTACAAAGTGACAAAATGTGGTTTCGTCAGTTGGGAGGAATATTGAACACATTACCTGTTGTAAACAATGGTAAAGAAACCAACGTTGACTGTGGTTTGTTTCCGAACTATCGTGTTGGGAAGTATTTGGTACCAGAGTAATTCTTCTGTCTGTGATGAGCTGTCTCTTCGTTCTCAAACTATCCTTCATCAGGGATGTTGTTCTGGACGCTGTTATGTCGTCTTGCTATTTATATCTGAGGGCGCTGGTTGAATAAAAACATTAACTGTTGAGGAATATCGAGTAAAGGGCGCTACTTTGCTTGAAACTGACCAGTAGTGTGATTAGTGGTGTCTCTTATGTGGAACATTGAAAGCTCTGCTGTAATCACGCCTTTTGTGTGGGACTTTGGAAGCTCTATTGTACAGCTGGTGTGAGATGATGTACCTCTAACAATCATTTATTAACGTTAGTTCGTGAACATTCTTACCTTTCTGAACAGCCAGATAAAGGAGATTGTGGCGCCCCTTCACTTTCACCTTACACCACTGCATAGAAAACAGCAACGTTATCGGGCAGTTAGCGGTGCTCTCTTTAGAAATTTGTTCAACCATAAAACTTTCCTGCACTTCAATTTTACCCGAGAAACATGACCTGGGTGACATATGATCGGTAAGGGGTAATATACATGGTGCAAAATATACAAAGTAACAAACAGTACTGTAGGTCTGCATGAGTACAGGAATGGTTGGTCATCAAAAGGAAGACATCCTAACAACCATTTTGATGCAAGAGCCATGATAATGGAATATGATGATGAGAGTTTCTTGTTACGTGACCGATATAATTACCTAATTTAAAATATATGTAAATAGTATTTCAGAATTAATTAGCACGGAAAATAAATATTAGTTAACGTCCAGGTCTGCACTCATTAGTGGTTGCCATGGTCGTGATTATAACACGTTCAGAATATAACGTTGTACTGGAATTATCATGTCTGTTACTGTTTCCTCTGACATGGATGGTTTTGGTCTGTTGTTAACAACTGTTTCTTAAATAATATATTTGGAGTTATAGAAGAAGGTGCCGCATCAGTGGAGGACATTAGCATGGTTTATTGTTTCTGGATTTATTAAGATATATTAAGGTTACGTTCGTAAGTAGGAATAGAAGGACTTTTTGAAATCAATAACTGAACACCGAGAAGAAGAAGTGGACTTCTGTATTCTGTAAATAATAACATATTCTGTTTTCATTTCAAACGGGCAGCAGCGTCGCTTCTCGCTTTTCATTCAAAATCAAATTGTTGCGAGTTCAAGGCTGTCTTGTGTCATGCTGTTATGTCTTCGAGTACGACATGCCAATTACTTGTCTATCGAGCAGCATGGTGGATGCTATGTGTTGGCTGAAGCGGGGGTGACTTGCGGTGGACTGCAGTCACGTATAGGAGAAAAGTGTAACCATTCTCACACATTTGTGCCACTAATTCGGAGCTCGGCACTAGTTTTTGTGTTATCTTGACATGAGAGAAATTTGATCTTGGCGATCTTTCTTCCAAAATTAATTTTGTTAATATCGTTAGTTAAAATGTTTGAAATAATATTTAATATTATTAATATTAATATAAATTTATCCAGTTATAAAGATTAGTTTGTTTTGTTAGCTTACTGGACCACTATTAATCATAAGATGGCCGAAACTCGTGAGATATTGTTGGGATTATGGCTGAGAATATCTTTGACGTTGGTGCTCAACTGCTGATTTAATTATAGGCTGCAGCTTTGTTGTGTATTAATTTTTTACATCACGAATTTTTAGTCAGTTTGTTATATAGAATTAGTTTTTCTTCGTAAGTTACTCGTGAGTTCTGGTAACAACTTGTTAATAAATACAACACGTTACTGGAGAGCACAGTCAGAAAAGGACAACAAAAGCCACATTTCGGAAGCATACAGTGAAATAATGTTGAAATAATTGGACATCAACCTCGCACACGAGAGAAAGATAAAAAGGACCTTTCTATATCCACCTGCCACGAGAACACTTGAATTACTCAGTAAGGTGGTTCGTTCAGATGAATTTCCTACGCATCAGCCAGTCTTAAACAACAAAAACCCAGGATCGAATCCATGCTGTTACCCATTATATACAGTGTTTCTCCGGACTTTCCTGAAGATGGCAGCAGATTAGCAGTAAACTATTAATTAGTGCCTAATTAATAAAACTAATAATTAGATTTAGGTGATAATATATCCTTGACAACGGTTGATATACTCTCTCACAACAATATATTATTGTTTTCTTGTATATTCAAATATGTCATTATACACTTCTGTTTAGTCTGTATTGTTGAATTAGCTTCGTTAATTTGTTACGAATTTGTTGTGTTAGCATATTTATAGTAATAAGATAAAAGATGTATAAGATAAAATGTTTTTGTGGCGTACTCACTTTGGTTGTTTGATTGAAGTTGGTACGCTGTCTCCCTATTAAGATCATCCATCCATCTCTGTGATATACATTACCACATTATTCTAGAACTATTTAAATGTCGTATACAATTCATTTGCTTTGTGTACTTTTATGATTGCCTACAGAGGTTGGATTTGTTCTGTCCACCTACTGGGGATTGTTGAACAGATAATATTCGTTCAAAGGCTCGATGTCTTCTGTGAACTATCATGATATATATATGTGGTGCTACAATTATCCGTCACTCTACGTACTATGGTTATGTTAAGACCTCTGCCAGAAGTGACAAAATGAAAGTGATAGAACATTTACTTTGAGAGGGAACTTTGTGTTATTTGTCTTTATCAAGTTGTAAAAATAGTAGATCCAATGTAACACTTTAGGATGTGCTAAAATATTAGAAACGATTAGTTCCTCGCAAAAGCGTTATATTCGACTGAGGACACCAGCACACACATCCACTGTTTAACAACGTGGTTTAAAAAAAATCAGCTCACGCGTCCGCTGGTTAACTACGTAGTTTAATGATACGTTCCATAAGTCAAGTCTCTTGCTTAATATATTTAATAAATATTTTTATATTTTAAATTAAACAACAAAATCAACGCAAATATGAAAACAAAAAAATGCAGTACTCTCGTGTTTACCGAGATATGCGCATCAAACGTATCATTCAATACATTTGTAACTCATCTGTCCGTCGAGCGGTAGACAGAAGTTTCAGGAGATCTTGAAATAATGATTTATCCTAATTATCGTCTTAGTTACACTAATATTGTTATGGTGAATTTGCTAGAATGAAAATAACCTAGACATTTATATTTGAACTTTACTCGAACGGCTTTATTAACAGAAATAAAAGTATAATATTCCGACCTCACTATATCTGCCATAACTTGTGCTGACTAGGGCTCTTCAGGCCAGCTTGGATAACACAAACAGCGCAGATGGACTAATGCAGCTTTATCTAGGACTGTCAACTGTGTATGGATTAAGTCAGTGAAGTGTAATTATTCATGAAATCTGTGGATTAAGTCAGTGAAGTGTAATTATTCATGAAATCTGTGGATTACGTCAGTGAAGTGTAATTATTCGTGAAATCTGTGGATTAAGTCAGTGAAGTGTAATTATTCATGAAATCTGTGTCGGAATACATCATTACTGCAGTAATTATTTATTTTAAATGTCATTTTTACCCGGGATGGTCAGGTGGATAGGGTGTTACTTATAATCTGAAGGCCGCGAGTTCGAATCCCCGTCACCAAATATGCCTGCCTTTTCAGCCGTAGGGGTGTTATAAAGGTACAGTCAATCCCACTGTTTGTTAGTAAAATAGTAGTACAAGAGTTCACAGTGGATGATGATGACTAGCTGCTTTCCCTCTAGTCTTACACTGCTAAATTATGGTCGGCTATCGCAGATAACCCTCTAATAGCTTTGCGCGAAATTAAACAAAGATATTTTAACACTATGTATCTGCCATTATTACTACTTGGTAACAAGTAACTGGAGATAATTTGTCTTTACGCGATTAAATATTTTTTCACGAAAATTCTCTACCAGAAATAGAGCTGTAGAGATGATTTCACTATTACTCTGAGAAACCGGCCTGGCATGGCCAAGCGCGTAAGGCGTGCGACTCGTAATCCGAGGGTCAGAGGTTCGCGCACGCGTCGCGCTAAACATGCTCGCCCTCCCAGCCGTGGGGGCGTATAATGTGACGGTCAATCCCACTATTCGTTGGTAAAAGAGTAGCCCAAGAGTTGGCGGTGGGTGGTAATGACTAGCTGCCTTTCCTCTAGTCTTACACTGCTAAATTAGGGACGGCTAGCACAGATAGCCCTCGAGTAGCTTTGTACGAAATTCCAAAACAAACAAACAATACTCTGAGAAACACATAGAAAGAAGCTTTGCTCTATGAGAAAGTTGATAATTCAGAATTATGGGTAAAAAATATCCAATTGTTATTTAGTGCAAGTTCTTCCCCCGAATGAGATAGCGGTGTCTTGCGTGACCATTATTGAAATATTAGATTAGAATATGGTTTAAGCGATGGTTAAATGACCGAGAGCTAAATACTAATTCAAGCCGATATTACACGTGTAGCGCAAAGTGAAATAACTTACCCAATTGGTGTGTTCAGCTTTGCTTGAGGTCATGACGTAATTTGGCGTAAATGATGGTTAAAAAAATTCTGTTACCATAGTAACAATAGAAGTATGAATTTCATTGACCAGTGCTCCAGTTGTCGAGTTATTTCCGAAAATGCAAGCAAACGTTCCAACTAGGAAAATAATTTGTACAAAAAATTGTACTTATTTTGTTTATCTCTCATAAAAACCGTGAATTTTTCTTTAACTTTGTCATACGTAACTGGTAACTGTAATAGTACAAAAACGATTTGATGAAACCCGTGCTTAAAAAATTAATGAGGTAATACATCTGTAATTAAATTAAAGATTAGAAAAATGGAAGAAGAAAATGGTTACTGCTTATATAGTTAGTGGTGAAGATTCCGTGTTTTTATTTAGTGCTAAAATTATGCATTTAGCCAGTGGTAAGGTTGCTATGTTTTGTTATTGTGTCTGATAAAAAGCGATTCTATTGTGAAGAAGGGGCATCTTAAAAGAAATGTTATTAAAACTGACAGCCTAACTAGTAATTACGCTTGTTGCATTGATAAGAATTTTACAGCATATATTAATATAGTCGTGAATTCGTGCAAGTAATTAATGAATATTTAATAATTTTGTAACATAGTCACTAATTAATACATATTTACTGTAAAGTTAATTTCAATATTATAAATGTACTTAACAGTTTTGGTTCCTTTATGTCGCACGCTGAAGATTTTTTGGCTGCATCTTTTACTCCACATTTAAGGTGTTTGTGATTATATGTCATGACTTTTTGTCAATACACACCAAAAGCCGTAACAAGTAAGAAAGTGACACTAAACAGCTTATTATTCGGAACAGACATGTACTTTAAAAATAAGGTCAGATTCTTTAATATATATAATGGTAGTTTTCATCTCTAAAACAGCGTTAATATCCTCCTTTTCAGTGATGCTGTGGAATTTAGATAATAATAATAATAATCAATAATAACTGTCCATTCATATGATTCTTGGCCCGGCATGGCCAAGCGTGTTAAGGCGTTCGACTCGTAATCCGAGGGTTGCGGGTTCGAATCCCGGTCGCACCAAACATGCTCGCTCTCTCAGCTGTGGGGGCGTTATAATGTAATGGTCAATCCCACTATTTGTTGATAAAAGAGTAGCCCAAGAAGTTGGCGGTGGGTGGTGATGACTAGCTGCCTTCCCTCAAGTTTTACACTGCTACATTAGGGACGGCTAGCGCAGATAACCCTCTAGTAGCTTTGCGCAAAATTCAAAAACAAACATATGATTCTTTTGAAAACTTGAACTAGAACTGCTATTCTAGTTGGCTTGGTTTAAATAACACTTGTGCATACACGTGTTTTCTCATCTTAGTTTTGCTGTTCTGAACCAGCCGTTTTTAATTCAAATGCACTTTTATTCTTAGTTGAAACCGTAGTAAAGTGTTAGACTATAGCTCGTTACTTTTTTGCGTAGGCATGCACACTCATTTTCGTTAAAATTGAGAGGTTTTTGTTGAATATATTTGCACACGTGGTTTATATTCACAAAATGAGACTTGTAATTGCAAATTGAAAAGATATATCAGCGTGCAACATGAGAAAAGAAAAAATCCACAAGGATGTTTTCCTAACAAAACATTTTTTTTACATTTGGTGCGAAGAAAAAACAGGAAAAAAATAAAAATTAGAGACGTTACGTCTCCCATATTTCTTAATTGATTCTTTTGAAATTTTGCATGTCCATTAAGAATCCAGTTTTACACACAAGCATTAAAATATGTGGTGGTTTAGATTATGAAAGTCCAACCTTCAGAAGGTGGAAAATAGCAAAACTATTACTCTTGTTAATAACACCGCGTGCTTCATAGGTTTTTTTGCTTTGCTACAAGAAATACTACTGCGTGTCTTGATTTAACTAATGCTAACGTTACAATGTATTTTGTTAGTGCACGGAGTACTACACACCTAGCTAGTGCTAAGGTTACAATATCTTCAGCAAAACACGAATTTTATAAGAAGCACTAGCTAAACTACTATTGGACATCCGACATTCCTAAACTTCTAGTTGAGCGTTTTCTAATTCTGTTTATATAATTTAGTATAATTGGGTTTAAAGGGAAAAAGTTAATAGGAAAAAAACATGTTTATTCTAAGTGCATGTAGCTAAATCAAGGTTAATTCAAATCTTCTGTTGGGATTACGGCCGAAAACGTTTCTAACAGCGAGCGAATCTATAGTGAGGAGTTATTGTAGTCTAATCATTTTAGCCCTTGGTGTATTGGTTTGTGAGTCTTTTAGTGCTTATAGTCCGCTTGCTATGATTGTTAGTGATCATTAATATACAGGTTATTTTTAAATAGCCCTTATTCATCCAATTAATTCACCTTTGATTAGAATTTGTTAATAACAAAACACGGAACATTATCATGAATTTTTTTATTATCAGCAGTATAATTTTCTTTCCTTATCATAGTCATTGAAATATTTACCTTGAAAGGAATCCGCGTTTTTAAAAGTTTAAATGAAATGTTTAGATTACGAGTTTTATACTGGTCACACGGCACTTTTTTTTTACAGTTATGACTAGATTTAAACACTATAGTATGGATCTTTTCTCCATTTATGGAATTCCGTTGCAGTATGCAAGTCAATGCTCAGTTTAGCTATCATTGCGTCTTTTCCGAACGACCGACCTTAGTAATTATTAACCTGGAAACTTAAACGTGTGGTCTATCTACCATAATGTTAAAAGTATGAAATCCGAACTAAACTTTTGTAAAAATATGAATTACCTACTCCAACCTTTATTGATAATTATCAGCTGACTCGATAAATCAATACAATACTTTTATATTCTAACATTCTTTTTATTATTATTTCTCAAGCTTTTGTTTGGTACTTACATTTCCAAAACATACTCCTTATGTGTTAGTGGCTGCTAAGTGCTAAGCCTATTAAGTGCAATAATTTTACATTTAAGGCTTAGGCCTAGATAGCATTCAACGAAATATAGTCGCACAATATTTGAATTTATACTGTAGTATATATATGATGCCTATTCACGACTTAACTTAAGATTTAGTGTTGTATTAAGTGCAACGTGGAAATTATTCAAGAATCTGTTCAGTTGTTATAGGTGTGACGGTAGTTAAGCGTATTTGAAATGCTATTATATATTTTTATATTAGATTATAGAAGGATATGGCTAAAGTTATCTGATGTGACGTTACACTATTATATACCGAACACACTAACAAAATTAGCATGCTTAAGTCTTGATCTTACACTGATGTAAATGTTTTTATTTCATTTTACCAAATCGTCTTTTTGTCTTTTTTTTGCTAAGTTCAGGTGGTCTGTGCTTTATTATTACTATTTATTTGTATCAACAAGGAGTAAACATATTTATTTTAAACAGGTGACCCGCGTTTCGTCCTGTTTTATGTTGAAATATTTCATCTGTAAACACTCGTTGCATCAGTGGTGTGTACAGAATCTATCAAGATGACTTTGTTTCCCAGAAGACGTAGTCTTATCCTAAAAGTTCTGGTGCTTGTACCAGTCACGTGGTTTGTAGTCACGGTGTTACTGGCTCTGAATGAGAAAGAGACAGCGAACGAAGATTTAGAATTAAGAAGTAATCTAAATACGAACATTAACATACTAAACAGTGAAAAAGGTATCATACGACATCCAAAATATAATCTCTCGGAAGAATTTTTGACCCTACAATCTCCAGATGTGCGTCATGAACACAAGAAAGACGATGAATTTGCGGACGTGCCAGGAGAAGGACGTGGGGTCCTTCCTCCTCCTAGGGACGCTGACAGCCCAGGTGAAATGGGTAAACCAGTTAAACTAAGTAACCTGACCCAGACTCAGAAAGCCTTGATAAAACAAGGGTGGGAAAAGAATGCTTTTAATCAATATGTTAGTGACCTTATATCTGTCCACAGAAGTCTACCGGACGTGAGGGACAAAGAGTAAGTGAAGTTATAGTTTTAATAATATAACAAGTTTTAAAATATTTAACTAATTTTGCCGAAACATGTATGTTGATTTTTGAATATTTATTTGCGTAGTAATACTGGTGATACTGCTAGAATATTAATGTTAATTAAACTTCCGTTTCAAGTGTCGCTCTTTGCTCAAGGAAAACAAAACGAAATTTATTGTATTTTCACATTTTGAAGCATGGACAGGATTTGTAACCAAGTTTTATAATATAGGGGCGAAAAGTGACCTTATTGTTGAGTATATGGAGTGTATACTGTACTCCACAGGAGAAAGAAGTAGGCAACTGAATCCATTGTCCACCTACGCTAAAACCAGGGGTTCGGTTCCTCTCGGTGGACTTGGCAGATAGCCCGATGTGGCTTCATTATAAGAAACACAAACTACCCACCCCTGTAATTCAGTCTGTACTTTAAAACGTTTAGTGGTACCAGGCTTAGGTCATTTTGGGTGATTCCTTTTATATAGTAAGTGCTATCATAGTTTTTGGTTTCTCCTAACTTTCACCAGGGGCACTACATGCAAAATATACAAAAAACGTGTCACTACCTATAGTAATTGATACAAATTATTTAACTTTATTTTCTTAAATTTGTTTTAAAGTGACAAAGAAGTATATTTCACAAAATTATCACCGAAATGTGCTTTCACACCAATATTGATGTGTTTATCAAGTACACCTACGTGTTAAACTATAAACATTAAAAGTATCATTAATTTATCTTCACACACTGGTGATGTCATCAGGGACACCAAAAATAGAAATAACGTTTTGTAAAGCGAACTACTATGTTAAATGCTTTATTAAAAACGCTTCGATTTTTGGCACAGATAACAAATTATTAAGATGTAAAAACATCTCCACTGTATAGTATTATAAAAACGTACCTAAAGTGTAATAATCACTTTAGTAAGGAAGCAATAAGGAAGGAATAAGGGGAAAATATGAACATGAATTCGTAACTATGTTCATAAATCGTGGGTTACTCACCATGCTGTCTTATGACCGTGTTACAACTTTTTGTGGAGGTTAGTTTGGTTCAACGTGTCTAATAACAAAATTCACCTGTAGAGAGCGTTACTTGAAATGCAAGTAAAAACTTTTGGATTTGTTTCTTTGGAACTTTTAAACAACTTTTTAATAAAGCGAAAATTTATTATAAAAAAAAAATAATCTGGAACTCCTCAGCTGGACTAACAAGACCCTTAACGGCAACACGCAGGAGAAACGAATGGGAAACTATTCTTAACACACAAGGAAGGTCCCGGTATCTCATTATATCGGTAACGTGAAGTGACTTTAACACACTGAAAGTGCGATACATTTAAAAGGCTCTATTCTGTATTTTAATTTGACGTTTTTCACTTTCTTAAGAGAGTTGGAGCGTTCTTGATGACGTGAAACCCACTTGAATTAAAAATGTATTCTCAAGACGGCTGGTATGTGTATTAAAACTAATTAAAATAAAGTACAAAGCAACGTTTTGACCTTGTTAGGTTATTTTCAGGTCGACCTGAACATAAGAAGGTCAAAACGTTGTTCAGTACATTATTGTATTTAAGGTTTTAATACCCCTACCATACGGCTTGAGAGTACAGAGTTGTAGCGGGACAAGTAGTAGGGTACATATATTACAGAATACTGCAACGTACGTACATGTAGGGGCTGTTAAAAACAAACGCAGCTTCTATTTTTTTTTGTGTGGTCTGACATGGCCAGGTGGTCAGAGCATTCGACTTGTAGTTTGAGGGTCGCGAGTTTGAATCCCCGTCACACCAAACACGCTCGTCCTTTCATCCGTGGAGGCGTCATAATGTCACAGTCAGTCTCACCGTTTTTTGATAAAAGAGTATCCCAAAAGATGGAGGTGGGTGGTGACGGCTAGCGCAGATAGCACTCGTGTAGCTTTGTGTTAAATTTAAATTTTAAAAACAAACAAATAGCTTATGCATTTCAGCGTTCTAAACACATTGAAGAAAGTATAATGTTTGTACAATAATACTAGTTGTACAGTTAACCTTCCATCGTCTGAAATTAACTTTGTGAGTTTTAGGATAATTTGTTTTTGGTTATAATACTCCATATTTCTTCTAATTGTTAAAGTCATTTCCAGTGTCCGGCTAAACCACGCAAGTCTAGCTGTTCCGTTTTAAGAGTAGATGACTCGTTTTGGAGTCGTTCATTATGGTCCTTGGTTTGCTTCTCACTGGATTCCCAAGAGGAGTGGGGCACTTGGGGCGTAAGACTGCTAATACACCCAATTATAAGTAACCCATTCCTCAAATTAAGTCGATCCTTTCCAAGTTGAAATGGATTGACTAGAGGCTGAATAAAGTGTTCATTTGAGCTATCATGAGAAATGGTTGTAGATGTTGTCCGGCAGTTTCTTGCCCAAGGAAACCCATCTGATCCTTCGCCACATCCCGAATAATCTGAAATAATGGTTCTGTAGCCACATGTAGCCCTCTGTTTTTACATGGGATTTTCATACGTGCCTATAACTTGTAGTATCCGTCACCATTACATGTGTTGAATGTGTAGACCGACAGCTTACAATTTCACCAATGAGTTAAAACAACTATTATTCGCCTGTGTATGAACTTAAAATGTCATCGGACATTTTATCAGATCTTTTGGCACAGTGCCAAATAATCTGAGCATTACTCCAAGAAGCACTGTATACCTTACAGCCTTAACAATCTTTTAGAAAGACATTCTTATAAACCCATTCAAAAAACTCTTTGAAATAAAAAATAAACTTCAATAGAACCTTCTGAACTAAACATTTTCAGAAAGTCACTTGTACACCGTCTTCAGAAGGATGCACTGAACTAAACATTTTATGAGATATTTCTACATTAACCTCCTTAAGAAGACAATATAGTATAAACTTCAGAAAAATATTCCTTATTCAGTATTTTCAAAAAAGCGCCCAATTTAGAACACTAAACTTAACACCTACAGGAAAACTTAATTCAACACTTTCAGAAGTGCACTCCAACAACAACTTTTGAAAAAAACTCTCTTACATCAACACTACGCCTCTTTCATCCGGGTCTCTAGTCATCCTTTATGATCCATTGCCGTAAAAATACGCATACGATATTTAAGATCATGCGGTTGCTATAACATTGAGAGAGAAATTTCATTATTTGGCGAAAAAAGATTAGCCTACGAATTGCTATGTTGATAATAAAGTTCGGTCTCTGTCAAGTCTGTAATCTGAGTATTAAGATCGGTTATGCACAGGTAGCGATTGTGTAACATTATGCGCAATTTTCGAACAAGTAACAATTTTTCTTGGGCTTGCCCTGCTTCGTGCTACACAAGTCAGACAACGAAAAATCAAATTTATCAGTTTAGTTTACAAAACTTGTTATTTGACCATAATAATAGTATCTCTCTGTGTCAGTAACTCTGATTACACGTGTCATAACTTATAAACAATAGAGTAAATGCTTCGGAGAAAAAAAGACAACAGTGATTGGATATAATATACGTGACAGGTGAGCTCCGTATAATGACGTTACAGCCACAATGTGTAGCTATCTTTGATGTTAGAAGAGTGATGTGAAGGGGTGATAAAATGATGTGTGTTACAGCTGTATAAACACGTAAAGTTTATCCAAGTAAGTTTGCAACGGTTAAAGTTCCTAAATGGCGATTGCTACATCTGACAGTAAATAGCTTATGGAGTTTGAGCGGCGAGTAAACAAAATGCTGATTAAATTATTTGAAAATATCTTAGGTGTTAAAAGTGATTGACAGTAACTAGTTTGTTAGATATTCTTGAAAAAGTGAATTTAGTTAAATGTCTCGTTGGATAATTAGATAACCTTAAGGTAAAGGTTCATCCGTGTATTCCGCAGAGAGTGGTAACCGTAGTGATTCTTCGTTAGACACTTAGGTACTACTTAATGGACAGTAACATAGTTGAACATGAGTTCTCCTTAATCGGTAGTGACGTAGTTGGACATTTGGAAACTACTTAATGGGTAGCGAACATAACTGGACACGAGCACTTCTTAATGGGACAATTATGTAGTATCACTCTTGGACATTCCTAAGTATCGGGCAATGATACAGTTGGACAAACATCCAGGATAATGTTTTTGTTTTGTAACAAGAAATTCAAGTTAAAAAAATATATAGCTTACTTAGAGCACTTATTTTACGACTTAGTAAGTAGTTTAGACAAACTTTCAATATGTTCGTTTGCTAAAACTGTTCTCACAAGAGGAGACTGTCCCTAATTTTCAACTGATAGACTAGAGGGAGAGGGAAGGCAACTACTCAAAGCATCCTCTGTAAACCGTAGTGGAACTCTAATCGAATAGCGAGATACTGCCATCACTCCTTTAACACATCTATGTCTCCAACATGTTGAGTGCAATTTTTTTATTTTTAAGATAACGAAACGCGAACCACGGATCCTTGTACATGCCATTATGCTAACTAGTGGTCTAGAATTTAAGGAATTTGTGACTTGCTCAAGAGTTGTATACGACAACGAGGATGGAGTTTATATTTCGTATAACTGATGTCTAACGAGATTAGTTGGCGCATCAGCAATCTAATATTGCGCATCTAATATGAGCAATATTCAACATTTTTAATTTCGTGGTACAAAAGTTCAAAACCACACTTTTAACCCACCTTATATTCTGGCTATGATCAGCTTATTTCAATGCCCCAGTTTGTATGTGAATCGCCCGTTTTCCTGATTAAAAGGCTTTTATAATAACAGTTGAAACGTAAAAATGAATGTTGATGATTCCACTATAAATTACATGCTGCGATATGAATCACAAACAATCTTAAACTTTATTAGAATTTCAGTATCTGTGATTATGGATGTGAGCTACATTAGCTGTGAATCACGAACTGTACAGTTGAATTTTTTCTATATATATTTAGTTTGTGTTTAGACGCAAATCTACACAATGAGCTATCTGCGTTAGGTATCGAACCATGAATTTTAGCATATCAACCATTAAACTTACTGCTGAGTTACTGGAGGGGAATTCATATTTAGAGAAATACACACATGAGGGACAAGTAAAATATAACCATCGTGTAATTGCTGGAAAAAACCAACTTGATATTGGGGAAATACCAATCCATTTTATTTAAACCTAAATTTTAGTGTACTTGTGTTTTCTGTTCTAAGTGTGGCCTAGTGTTTAAGAATACCGGGCTGTAGGTTCGCTTCTACTTCCCTCTATGGATGCTTTATTTGTTACAGACAACCGCACTATGCCATTCAAAAACGAACATAGCTTTTGGTGCAGGCTTTTTATCTTATCATTTAGTTATGGTTACACTGGTCGTTTAGCATTAGTTGGTAGATTCTGCTTTTAATATAGTTTGAGAGCAGTTTCGACTTGTGGACCACAACATAGTTTACGTTAATGGAGGAATGTGGTGCCTGCTTTATCAACCAGAAGAGATCAGAAAGTCTCCACTTTTCTAGCCTCGTGAATATGATATCTCTAGAACAAATTATATAAAACGTTATTTCAAATGAAGATTTTAAAATGTCCTCTGTTGAGCAAGGTGATGGTATCAGAATTCCAATAAGGAAACGAAAGACGGTACATTAGATGTTCTTGGTTAGTACTGCTAATAGCGTGTGTTAAAACATTACTACAGGGTGATGGGACTGTACGGATGTTTCACTGACTATGTCCTCTGTTGGGAGCAGCATGATGTTTCACTGACTATGTCCTCTGGGAGCAGCACCGCTGGTTTCCAAACCCTTGTATTTTTGTTTATTTATTCACACAGGTTTCCAACATTGTGCCATGATTTTCCATATTGTTAACCTTTGACGGAGCTTCGTGTCACACATCAAATATTCACACCTGTGTAACGATTAATGCTTCCAAAACTTTTCTTGTTAACAATATTGTGATCTGGGTTGATTGCTTTTAAAGTTTTACCATGTGCAGTCACTTCAATTAAGGACACCTGCTCACCGACAACGTGTTTTTGTATGAACTGTCCAGAATAAGGAAGCTTCAGTAACGTGTACTTTTGTTCTTAAGAAGTGACAATTTTATAGACTTGCATCGTTTAGTAAAACTAACACATTTGTAAGCTTCTCACAGTTTCGCAGTATGGTGTTTGAACAATCTAGTTTCTATTCATGTGTTGACTCGGGCCTTACCCGTCTTTAGGTTACTGGTACTTTAGTTTCTGAAGAATTTGTTGCATACATGGATTGGAAGAAATTCAACTCTGATTGCTGGGAACAGAACCAGTAAACAGTCACCAGGGATTCAATATTTATTAAATCCAAACTGTAATCCTGTCATACGTGCCTATCACCGTTCTATATAAAAAATTTAAGTGTGTGTGCGTGCGTGCGTGCGTGCGCGCGCGCAGGTTTTTCTACAAGTGTTTATTTCTTAGAGCTTTAACATTTGTAGTATATGACATACTTTCAGGCCGAGCGTGGCTAAGTGATTGATCTGCTTGACTATGAGTCCAAGGTTCTTGATTCGCGTCACGTTGTCTCGACAATACGCTCGTTTCGCTGACCTGGGTTTGTTAAACGATAAACAACATTTATTGGTGAAGGCAACAAGAAACCACGTGAACATTTCTGACAGGCACAATAGCTTCATGAATTAATGTGTTCTTCTCTTGTTGGTTTCGAGGGCGGTTTAAACAAAGAAAACATTATGGATTTAGTTTTGTTAATGTTTCCAGTGTGTAACTAAGTTACCTTTACACTGTTATGACTTCTTGCGTGTGGTATATACTCTACATTGTTGTTTTTATTACAAATTCTAGTGTGTAGCACACCTTTTTATTAGCTTTCCTGGTGTTTACTTTTTCTCGTATGTTCCATTCGCCCACTTTGCTTCTAGCGTGTTTGTGTGTGGGGGCGAATTTCACTTCGTTAACATTTATAGTGTGTGTTTGTGTATGACGTATCCTCGCTTTATTAAATTCTGAAGAACCTATATGAAAACGTTTAAAATTTGTATTCATTTTAATATTGTTTAAAACGAAACAATCTTGGCGACATGGTTTATCTCGCATTTTAATTTTGTTCATAATAAATGGAAATAATTTGTTTGTGTTACTTTTGAGAAAAAAATTAGAAATATATCTGAAGAATAAATTAAATTTTCAGGATTAAAAAAATAATTTTTGAACGTATTTCTGCAATTCTGGGTTTCAGAGTAAATTTCTTGGGTATATGTATATTTTTTAAACTACAGTCTTAGTCATGCGTTAAAACGCATTAATTTAAATAAGTGATCTGAGAAGACAGAAGATTTCATAAAGTTTATTGCTGTTTCCTCCAGATGTCTTGAAAACATGTACTTAGACAACCTGCCGCAGACCAGTGTGATCGTATGTTTTCACAATGAAGCGTGGAGCGTCCTCTTGCGGACAGTTCACAGTATACTGGATAGATCTCCTCCGCACCTACTAAAGGAGGTGATCTTGGTGGACGATTTCTCTGACCTACGTGAGTTCATACAAGTTCTGACAGTGGTATATGTCTCTTTACAAGTGTCCGAATGACAAAATTAAGTTTGTTTGTTTTTAATCTCTTCTGGGCGATGATTTTTACTTTAATGCAGTTATTCAAAACAAAATATACTAAACTCACGAAAGAAGTATGCCAACATTTAAAAATAATTATCAAGTTCAAATCTAGGTAATTGCTGATATTGTTCATTGTTCGCCATATTGATGACTTGGGGATCATTTGGTCATTGCGTAAAATCATATACTTTTAAAATAATTTATCTTTGTTTTAATTGTGAATAATGATACCGCTAGGAAAACGTTTTCTTGCAGATGTTTTGTAAACAATGTATTTTAAAGTAACGTACAGAATATTGACATGTTAGAATGTGAACTAATACACGTATATTTTTTAATTTTTTTTTTAGTTTTATTCGTAATAATAAGTGAGGGAACAAACTTTGTTTTCTTTATCTACTAATCAACTTTCAGTCATAAGGCCTGTTCCAGTGATAATGCTGGTAATATAGTTCGACGTGTCATTAGGCTTTGCAAGTCGTGCATTGCACTCCTTCCATTGCATTTGCCTTTTTTTTTTTTTTTTTTTTTCCTTCGCTGGCTTCAAATGTGGCATTCAATTATCGCTAACGTGAAACATTCATTAGCCAATAAGAAGCAGTGTCACCATCTCTTCTTATCCTGGTTCCCATTGCTGTTTTGTCGCTTCTAATGGAAATGCTGATACAGTGAATACAGATCAAATGTAATCCAGCAAGCTGTGGAAAAAATTGTATTAAGGATTCACTGAGATTGGAAGGACTTGTGCGTGTTTCTTTTTCAAAGTGTATAATAAAGACATTTTTGTTTTTAAATCGTGATTTTAAATCGCTTTATTCAATGTCTGCAGGCCCTAATCTAGTATTTTATTTTATGTATTAATGGCTGATCTTGTTAAACTTTAAAAGGGATGTTTAATATTAAATCTGTATAGATTATTATTCGTGTTTTGTAATTTATTTTATGGAGAATTTTGTTAAGGAATAATTTAATCGACTAGCAGGAATCGACAGTTCGTTAGGCCTAATTTTTTTATCTTTTTATGGCAATTTCCTGACGTGGGCATTGTGAAGAGGATTGAGAAAAATGGACTCTCAGAAGCACATATCACATTCGTCTCGTGTTATTCACAAAAAAAAATAATACAGAAAACTGTTGGGAAAATTAGTAGAGTAGTACACGTGTGCTCTAAGAAGCACACTGTTTTATAGAGCATGATATAACTGTAATTATTTGGTTTAAAATTTTCTCTTTCATAAGTTGTTTACTTCAAATAGCTGAAATTAAGAACATGAAAGGAAAATTATTTCACGAAATGGATGAGACGCGTATTATTATGTAATTAGTTTTCACTAGTGGTTTGTTTCAGTTTGACACGTTATTTTTTTCTTTTATATTTTCTTGACCTCTTTGTTTCGTTTCCTTCCAGTGTTTTATGAATACTTTACGAATATTAAATTATTATTTTAAATATTATAACATAAATCCATTTATTTGCAGTGAACCAAATAAGAAAAAAGTAGATTTACATCCTTTATTTAAATCGCTTGTTAGAAGATAATCTTACAAGTATGAAATATAAAGTATGACAATGATTTAACCCAACATTACTCTAGATAAAAGTTGCTAATACGTATTAACAAAGTTCAGTGTTTTTTTACGAGTGATCATTATGGTATGAATTCATGTTTCAGATAATACTTCATGTTTGTTGTTGTTGCACAACTTTGAGTTTCTAATATAAGCGAAATTAACTTTATTAACATGGCTTTTGCTCTTTACTACACAAGTTAAGCCAATGGTGATCTTTGTTACTACAGATCGTTTATTTGATATGCTGAACTCATCTACCATCATTATGAAGATAACCAGTAAATATTGTCGATATATGTGTTTTCTTTTCTATTGTATCTGGTTCCTTGACGGTAATTCTAAATGCTTATAACGCCAAATATCGAGTTTCAATACCTGCTATAGGCAGATCACAGAAGCCCATTTAGTAGTAACAAACAAACCATTATTAACTCTACAAATATCATTGTTCTTATTTCACACTTCTGATTGGTAGTTTGTTATACCGTTAAATTCAGCAGCACTGAAGGAACAACGCTTTTACAGGGGAACGGAAAAACAACACATTTATAGACAGTACCAACTGAATATTTCTCAGAGGGTAATGGAACACGGACAGTTAGACTCGCCCTTTATCTGGTGATTACTAATCAGTGGTAGTTTTTACAAAGTAATAAGATGGCTTATCAGATTTTGTACATTATAAATTATAGCACATCTTATTTTACTGCAACTATTTAATAAGAGTAGCCTGAGATTTAGTAACGGGTACTGTTTTCTAATTGCGCTTTCTCTAGGCTGTCAGTTTCATAATTAGAGACGAATCCTTTGTGTAACGTTTCGCAAATATTCCAAACAAACATTATAAAATCTAAATCTTTTTTCTTCTGAAATTCCAACAAGCTAAGAATTAAAGTTGCAAAATGAAACTCGTGTAATGTTGACGAGATAAAACAAGAACTATCAGCCAGTAAATGTTAAAGTTGGAACGTCATTGTATTAAGAACACGGTTATAAATACAACGTTCTTATGCAATCATAAAAACAAACAAATAAATGTTTGAAAGTAAGTAAATACAGGAATGGCTAAATATCAACCTTCAAAACCAATGTAAGCCTGATAGTAAGGATGGTATTTGTCACCCCTACATAATAGTACACACAGTGCAGTAAAATGTTAACAGATTTGTGATTCAATAGTTACATATATTGCTATATGTTAATTCTTGTCCGTACCATTATGTAGGTTTGATACAAACACCTTCACTACTGTCTTGTTTGTATTGTTTTTGACGGATTGTATTAGCCAGCCCTACATTTACTTCATTTCTACGAAATGTTTTTCTACAAACAGTGATGTTTCTTATTTTATCAAGCACTATAGAAACAGCTTTGATCTTTTTTTTTTTTTTTTGAAATATTGACCTACTATTCATGAACTACAGCCCAGAATATTTTATTTCTTTGTGTTAAAAATATGATTTTTGGTTGACTTGTGAGTTATTTATTTTGCCTTTTTTTTTTCCCTTACAACGGAAATAATAATTTATAATGTTTATTTTCTATTACTAACATATCCTGATGTTGGGCTCAGCGGGTCTCATTCCCCTAACCCTCCAACCACCGTTTTTAAATATCTACAAGATTATGATTACTTGAGTAGAAAGTGCTGAAAGAGAGTGACTAAATTAGATCGCAACATGACCTGTTATTTTAATCCAGAACGTGTAGTTACTTCAGTAAACGATTGCTCCTAATCTCAAGATTTCGGGCCACGTGACATCCTGAACATGCTAAATAATGACTTGTATTCTGTGTACTGCTCGATCATTTAATCTATACACGTCTCTCGTGAGTTATCTGATATCGACTGTTTCAATTTTTAAGGCAGGATGTTTAGTATAACATTAAAACACACTATTTTAGATCTCAGGGCGACACCAACGGTTTCTGTTCTGTAAACGATATTGATCGATTTGTGATCGTTTCATCCACTCGTGTTTTTTCATTATATCGTGAGTTTCCTGCGTGGTTTTTTTAAAGCCAGACTTAAATGTCGATTATAGATTGTTAAACGAAAAATATCGTTCTCGATGTGCAACTTCTACTGTAACATGGATGGACGTTTTCACCCCGTATCGAAATGAATCCATCCGTACGTATTAATTACTTTGGCAGATTGGTTATAATTATTTATCTGTCACAAAAAACAGCAACTTCCCTTTTTGGTGTGTTAACTGGCTACGGATCGCAGAACCAAAGTTAGAGCCCTAGATGAAAATTATCCGCGCACTCAGCCACTGGCGCGGTATAGAAGTAACAGTCGGTCCAACTTTTCATCCTTTTGATTGGCTGCCTTCCTGCTCAAAAACAACAAGTGGGGAACAACTATGCTAAAGCCTGTAGGCCAGTGAACCTGATTTATTAGGTCATGAACATCTCTGAGGTTTAAAATATCAAATACATATTAGTTTTCTCTCAATTAAACAGCTTAATCATATAAAACCACAGTAATGTCATTATCTAAATTTGAGTGAGTGAATTTTGTTGTCACTGAACTAGTTTAGGAGTGTAGGCTTTATCTCTTTGAAACACTATAGTAAAAATAAAATAATTGTTAGAGTATTTTTTTGCTTCGGAATAAAAGGTTATATCTGTTTAAGAGTGTGCTCTTGTCTCACTGAAACACTATAATAAACATAAAATAAATGTTACAACATTTTCTATTTTTGAACAAGAGGTTGGATGTGGTTGGTTTAAGTGTATTGTTTCATTCAAACACCACAATAAACATAAAATCATTGTTGGAACATAATTTTCTATTTTTGAACAACACATTGAATCTGATTTGTTTAAGAGTGTGCTCTTGTCTCATTCAGAAACTGCAATAAATATAAAATCATTGTTAGAACATCATTTTTTGGTTCTGAACAAGAGATTGAATGTGGTTAGACTAAGTGTGTGGGCTTTTTCTTAAATAGTTATTCACATTTAGTCACTCGCCACAGCTTAAAGGAAATTACGTTGCAAGTTTTTTTCTACAAGCGCTGAAGCTCTGAATGATTCATTCATGATTGTCCAAATGTGTAAACCATTTCTTGAAGAATCTTTTCTTTCCTCCGGGGTTGAATGGATAAGAATTCTCGTAACTTCTACTGTACGTTGTGTGGCATGTTAAAGGTCTCCATTCGTTCTTCGTGGGCCTGGAAGTTTCTTGAAAACAGAGAAAGGCTAACTTGTTCTGAAAGGTTCAGATAAGTCTGCTTGCGTGTCGGGGACATCTGTTAATGTTGGAAGTTCCAACTTTGTCACCACGATTTCGAGAAAAAAAGACAGGAGCAAAATGAAAGACTTAGAAATTGGTATATGTAATAGAAAGAATATTTTCAATCAGAAGAAATATTTTAACTTGCAGCAGTCTCCAATCACAACTCAAGATTATTCTTCATTTTTGAGATAGTCCAACAAATACTTGTTAGATAAGTAGTATTTATCACATATGGTCATTTCGTATACCTTCTCTTTTCATAAGAACACTAATTTCTAAGCTTCGTCCTTGGCAATTCGGATGTGAAAAATTGTTATACACTTTTACTTAGTAAGCATTTATGTTTCTTTGTGTTATTTAATAATAGAGCACGCAGGGTTGGAATATGCAGTTTTCTGTTAAGTAAGAAAAGGACCTCCAACATCGATATTTCTATTATTCTATCTATCCTCGTTACTAGTCGGGTTGTTGGGATTGTTGCCCGTTACGGCTACACCAACACAATTTGTGTGACCGTTGTTGACGTTATCCATGAGGTCTGACGTCATCAATCCTCGTGTGATGCTTGTTGTTGGTGGCTGGTTTGTTTGTAGAGCTGTCGAGTCCAAGACACGAGCAGTCTTTAAGATAGGTGAGAGGTTTTAAAATAGTGTACTTTACCAGGTATATTTACCTTGGACTTGTACGGAGATGGGAAGTTCGGGAAAAGCGTAAAAGACTCTGCCAGTTCTAGCTGTTTTTTAATAATTACAGGTAAAGTTTAGAGTGAAAAATAGACCATAAAATCTGTGTTGTGAAACTTGTACGAGTGGTTGGCAAACGGGAAATGGTTGTATGGTAGTTTGATATCGTTGTTTGAGTTGTCAACTGTAGTTACACTCGTTAGTTTAATACTACGAGTAGGATGGGACTGATAATCATTAGCACTGGAAAACAAGGGAAAGAGTATATAACAAAATCGCACTTGTATCACAAAATTGAAGAGATTCAAAGTTCCGGGAAAAACAACTACGGTTATGAAACCCAGTGTCTGGCTTACCCGGAGAGAAGAAAATCCTGTAAACAAATGCTAAACAAACGGGTAAAGGTGAGACCCATATCCTTAAACTCAACATCCAGAGTTAACCAACACGCATATCGTCTAAGGCCAGTCAGAAACGATGTGTCCAAACACACACATACACACTCTTTTATTTTATACATTGAATAATATTTACTCGTGTAATTTTAAAACAAATGATGTTAATTTTGATGGTTAGTGATGCAGAATGAAAGTTACTCGTACTTAAATATTCAGAATATTGTGCGATGTATGTTTATTCTGTCAGACCTTACAAATGGTTTTCGCTCTTTACATCGCACGTGTTAAAATTGACGAATCTGCTACATGTACGTGAAAAACAACAACAGTGAATTTTTGATGTCTGGCTCTTTGTTGTTGTTTTTACTTTACTGTTTATAAACTCATATCTTCCATTGTTTTAGGGTGCGTATTGTGTTTATTGTTTGAAAGCCTCAAGAAGTCCGTGTGTGGGTAACTTAGTTCTTTCTAACCAACTATTTAACCTATCGGGCTTTACTTCCTTCTAATTAGCCGTTACGCCTACTGTGCTTTACTTCCTTCTAATTAGCCGTTACGCCTACTGTGCTTTACTTCCTTCTAATTAGCCGTTACGCCTACTGTGCTTTACTTCCTTCTAATTAGCCGTTACGCCTACTGTGCTTTACTTCCTTCTAATTAGCCGTTACGCCTACCGTGCTTTACTTCCTTCTAAGCAGCTGTGTAATCTATCTGGATGTGCTTTACTACCTCGAATCATGGATGCTTTATTAGAGTGACAGTCAGATTCTAGTATTGATCCTGATAGAGGCTGACAGTTTGTGTTATTGTCTGGATACTTTCCCTCTAGACCAGCGTTTCTCAACCCTAAATAAACTTTAAGAAATATTCCGCTGTCCGTCCAGACAGTTGTATGGCGGGTCCATGCGCCTGACATTAATTTATGGTTAACATTTGGTATTATGGAAACAGTTAAAATATTATCTAACTCTAAGACTTTTTGGGGCCCACCGGTTGAGAATCACTGCTCTATGACCCGGCATGGCCAAGTGGTTAGGGCGCTCGACTCGCAATCTGAAGGTTGTGGGTTCATATCCCCGTCATACCAAATATGCTCGCCCTTTCAGCCGTGGTGGTGTTATAATGTACGGTCAATTTTTATATTCATTGGTATAAGAGTGGCCCAAGAGTTGGCGGTGAGTGGTTAAGACTAATTGCCTTCCCTCTAGTTTTTTACTATTAAATCAGGGATGGCTATTGCAGATAGCTGTCGAGTAACTTTGCGCGAGTCTCGGCAAATAAACTTAACTGGAAAAAGCTCTCTTTGTTTTCATTACTTCCAAAGTTACATTTGATAGGTTTATTGTGGTTCGTTCTTCTGACCGATATTATTATATTTAAATGTTTTTATTTGTTTTGTTTTTAAATTATTTTGCACACTCAAAGGTTTATATGAATTATGTATCGCAAGCTTTAAATAGCACCGTTTTTAAACAGGTAGTTTGGATTTGTAGCGGTTGTTTTATATTTCCAGATGTACCTCGTTTAGTAACAACCAAGATAACAACCGTGTCCTGTGACTAAATCTAAACACAAATTCTAGTAAACATCGACGTAACTGAAATTGTCTTGTGTTGGAAATGTTTCTATGCTTGTCTCTCTCCCCTTTTCTTCTCTTGTGTTCAGGACATTAGTGGCTCTGATTCTTTGATTGTCATCAGAGAGCAGCCAGTCTGAGTGGAGAGTTTGTCGCCTTGTATGGATAAGAAACATAAATAGATGTATAAAGTTGGGGACCGTGTTACCCTTCTGTCCAAACTCGTGTGTTCTAAGTCTGTTGTTACTCCAATGTTTCACACTAGGGTTTCTTCACAACAGTTTGTTTCATCAGGAAGAAACATACTTGAATTTAATTGAAGTGCACATGATTGGCTTATGAATTTATCATCAACGTAAATTATGATAACTGCTGAAAATCTGTGTGATAAGCCCCAAACCCTCACTTCCCACGCTTAAAAAATACCCCTTTCGATACCCCTTGTAGGCAGGTAGCCAATTGTGTCACTTTAAGCTTAACAACAAACTATATGGCAAAACAAGTGTTGATTTCATGAATCTCTTCTTGAGATCCGTGCTAAAAACACAGTGGGACCATGGGCAACATCAGTTATATGGGTCTTCCATAGAAGCATTCGTTTTGTTTTGCGTAAACTTTACCCATCGAAATAATTCTTTACCGAATATATGGCTTTTAAGAAACTACAGTTTATATTTGAAAGTTATCTGAAAGTAGGCTTTAAAAAAACAAAACAAATTTTCCAGTGTGAGCTTCTTGACACAGTTGGTTTGTTGGTAGCAGTGAACTTCGACTTTTATTCTGGCGCTATAGGTATTTTTCCGATGTTCGACAAACACAGCGCCCTCTATAATTATAAAATAAAAGTACTCAGGAAACCAAATGATAGTAAAGATCTGTTTACGTAATACATGATTATACGTCTTTTGTCTGGTAATTAAACTGATGTGATTTATATTATTAGTTTGTTCTGCTATGGCCACTTGTATCAATGTATGTATAAAAGCTGGTTACACTCAGTTTCTTTGAATTTTGTAAGTTACATGAGTCCATTTCTAATCTTTCTCTTATAATATTTCCTCTTTCAATTATCTGTTCCCACTTTAGTCGAATTTAATCATTAACATAGATATAAATAGTTCCTAAATCTTAGCATCTTTTTGCCATATAAATACCTGTCAAAAAAGGAGCTTTAGGGCCAGATCAAGCAGTACATTGTGTATGTGACACATTATCCACATCATTTTGACATCAAACTAGTTAGGATTCAAATAGGAAAGTTGAGAAGACTTCTATGAGGAACAACTCAAACATTTACATAAATATATGCATGGAATTATTAACAAAAAGTTTCTTTTTAAGCAGAGTAAAAATACTGATTATTTATAAAGAAGATTACTTTTTCTTGAAAGAAGATATATTCAAACAGTCACATTATCATAGTATGTTTTAATCTTTTATCCAAAGGCACCAATATATAACTTGTTTACACCCTTTAGGTAAAGAAGATATCTCTCATGTTAGGTTTTGGTTTCTTGAAGCTAGAAGGCCCTTTATTTTTCTTGTCTGTTTATGGGTGGTAAAGTTGCACTTGCATATTAAAAGGTTTTGGTTTCCTGTCATTTTTAATTGGTTTTTGTATTAGTTGGTTCAGAGTTATCAGTCATCTCATTGCAAATGAAGTACCAAACAGGTGACCCATGACCCTATCACTTGATTTTTACATTGTTTATTTCCCATCTCTGTGACAAAACATTTTAATGTCCTTACATGTTATACCCTTCACTTCAACTTTTGCCAAGGTTCTTTATTAAATACCTGTTTGGTCAATTCATAAAAATTGAGAATACTTTTTTTTCCAATTGTTTTAATTTTTGAATTTATTGAAGAAAAACTCTCTTTGACAGCTCATCTTTCTCGCCAACTAAAAGACTACATCACCATATACCCCAAGGTCAAGTTGGTTCATACACTTAGGAGAGAAGGGTTGATTAGAGGTCGGCTTCTTGGGGCCTCAGTGGCTACAGCACCTGTTCTTACTTACTTGGACTCTCACTGTGAATGTACTGAAGGTAAGTGGTTTATTAATACATTATACCCAAGGATATCAAAAAAGGTAGAACATCTATACCATAATGCAGTTTGTGTCCATATACCAGTTTGTCCACTATGGAAAAATTTTCCAATTTCCTTACCTGTAATAATTATAAAACTTTTAGGAGTTTCTCAATATGCCCCATGGGGATTCTAATGCTCTTTATTTCATTCAGTTTCCCATTTTCACAAATTTGAGAGCCATTTTAGTTTTCCTTCACACCACCATTTAGTGCCTTGTTATCCTGTCATTCTTGTGTTGCAAACATCTTTGAGATACCTGGTGTGCGCACTTTTGCAATTTATTGGTTGAAGTTAGACTAAAATACTGTTTTCCTAATAGAAATCACCCTCATTCACTTTCAGCTTTTGTATGAATCAAGATATAAGATGAAAACATGAACAAACTGTGTTACTTCTTAAAATTATTAGCTTATTAAGTTCTGTGGTGGGCATTGCACAAATAGCTCATTGTGCAATTTTGCACTTAAACATTTAAAGATTATCAAATCTCTGACTTTTTTAACTTCTGAATAAAACTTCTAAGCATTCAGAGGGATATCTTTACATTTTATTTTGTACCAAGAAAGTGTTTTGGGATATATTTATACAGGGTGTCCCAGAAGTCGCGCACCATATAAATTTTTATGTTAATACATATGAATAACAATTTTATTGATAATAATCATAACAGATGCTCAAACTGTTCACCCTCTGCTTTGATACATTCATCAATTCTCTTTATAAAACTGTCTTGTATTGTTAGTTTTTCACCCATATCTGGAACATAAAAAACAAATCATTATTATATGTACGTATGGTGCGCGACTTCTGGGACACCCTGTATATTCTCGCAGATGTGATACTTAGGTTTCTTTAAGGTACAAGCTATGCATTTCAACATACCTACAGTAAAGGGTTTAAGGTAATCACATATCAATCACCTTTGTAAGTGCATCATCAGTTGTGTATAATTAGCATAAAATACCTCTAATTGACTGTGGAGTTGAAGATTACCCTTCTCATCCACAGATGCCTAAGGTAGTGATTACATTCCACTATTATTACCGACAGTGTGGTTTCTTATGCATGCCCACATGTCCTGTTAGGTATCCACCTATCATACCTGAACATTTATGCCTCTGAGTGAGGGTATGAATGCAGTTTCAAAATGACCTTCATCAGACATCCAAAGGATGACTGAGAACACAGAATGATACCAGGTTTTTGCTTAGTAACTCTGTAAACCTACACCCAGACCCTCCTTCATGTATAGTTAACCTTCCAGGCATGTTTTGTGGATATAGGCTACTTCATATAGATTAAGAACCCTCAACATCCCTCATTGTGGATTTCTGTACATGGTGAGGAGACCACCCATAGAAAGTTCTGTTCTTTCAGTTTACCTCTTCTGGGATCTAAACATCCACTCACACGTTTGCCACATGGTGACCCATGAAGGGGAGGAGAGGATCCTGGTGATTGAGGGGTCCAATCCTAACACACAACTTTGGCCTTGAATTCCTGTAGATGGACAGCCTTAGGGAGGCCCTCCTTCCTGTGGTTAATAAGTTGGTACACTTGGGCTAAGGTCAACCAAGTACCAGTGTTGGATGTTCTCAACAGGTGTTGTGGACATTTGCTGATGCTGGTGTTTGGGTATAGTGCTCCCAAAACCCTGGTATTGCTGCAGTGTCCTATTGTAGTGCATCTGTTTGTAGGGCTTCATGGTGGGTGGGGTCAGTGGGCACCAAAATATTTTTTTTTATTATGGATCCTCCAAATGAAAACTTAAATAAAATAGTGAAAAACAGTCCATAATTATATGACCACATCTTGCAGACTCTGAGCAGCAATCTTCAACATTTATAACACCTGTTGTACTTCATTTTCTTATCCTATGTTCTCTTTCAGACAAACCTTTAGGGCAAATGTCTCCCATTTTCATCCAGAAGGGACTAGAGGGTAGCTCTCCAAAGTCAGTAAAGAAGCTTTGATCTAGTGACATATTGGTGGAAACATCCACATTTCAGCACTTGTGAACTCCTCAAAGGCAATTGGGGAGTATACCTATTGAGGTTACACTTCATGCTAATTCAAATTCATCATGAGGAGTTATTGTTGAGAGGGATTTGAAGAACGTTCCAGAGTCAGAAGTTCTCGCTGGTTTCTCCACCCCAGGAGTTTCTGCAGTGAGGGGTATCTCCACTCGCAAAGATTAAATTATGGTGCCGACCAATTTCCTCATTCACATTTATGTCACCATGTCTTCCTGCCACCACCAAGGCAGGTTATCTTAATTGCAGTGTTGGGCCATGCATTCCAAACCCTCTCAGATGTTTCCAGTGTTAGCAGTTTGGTCACCTGAAGACGTCATGTTGTGGTTCCTTGACATATGCTCATTCTGGTGGTAAGGACCATTATGTCTATGAGTTTGAAACAGACCCTCATTACACCAATTGCAATGGCTCTCACCCGTCCTACTTTTGTTCTTGCCCTTAATGGTTGGAATACATTTGAAAACAATTCACAACATTATTTACCCTGAGACTTAGAAGTTTCTGTCCACCACTTCATCCAACTACAGTGGAAGTGCAGACGGAGTTGCTTCCAAAAGAATCATTCTCACAAACATATGAAAAGTCTTTTGACTTCCATGATTAAAAAAGTTGCTGAATCAACTTCAACATCCATCTCTGTCCTTAATATACTTTCCAGCAAATCCCAGGATTCACTTTCTTTGGTTCCAGATATGGGCATTTTCTTGAATACATCTTTTCTAACCTGAAGATGCAAAACAATCATTTGTTTACATCTTCATTTTCTGGAATCCCCTTCCAACAGCAAAGACCTGCCCAAGATCCTATGGAGGTTGATAGATCTCCCTTGAATAAAGACATGGTTATGAACAGAAGGGTTCACCATCCAATTTGCCTACACATAAATAAAAATGGCCACTTTCATACCATGGAACTCTCTAGATTTATGTTCTAATCTTGATGACATCAAAACACTGAGTACTTCCTACCATCCTGTATGTCTTTCCATGCAGGAAACATTTCTGAAACCTGTTCAATATAGTCTCCTTTTGGCAGTTTTCTTTGTTCAGAAATGACAGGCTGGGTAATGGATGAGTGCATGGAGGGGTGGCACTGTTGGTTGATCAGCATGTGCCCACCCTGTCTTTGCCACTTTACACACCCTTGGAAGCTACAGCCATCTGTGTATCCTTGGGTTGTACCATCACTGTTTGTTCTCTCTACCTGCTGCCTGGAGAGACATATGATCAATAAGACCTTGATGCTTTCATTGAATAGTTGCTGTCTCCCCTTTTTAATCCTAATGACTGTGTGACAGAAGTAACTAACTATTATACAAGCAGCTGCTCAAAGTATTCATAAAACCTTGACATGTTTTCCATGATATCTTCGTCCATGGTAGAATCCTGCCTGCCACATGGAATGGAAGGCTCAAAAATGTGCCTGGAATGCTTTTCATAGGTATCCTACACTCTTGAACTGCATTGCTTTCCAGCAGGCCTGTGCACATGCCTCAGTGGGAAAGATGTTCGAAAGGACAGAAGGCAATATAATTCTATCCCTTTCTCAATCTTGTTCTCTGATGCCAGGAAGTAGCTGATACCCGAAGCATTGTCAATACTCTAGGTGAAAGATTTTGCTGGGTATCTAGCACTTCTGCTTCTTCCTCTACCTTCTTAGCCTTCAAGACTCGGGCAGAGTGATCACCTCTTTCATTTTGAGTTGATTGTTTCTATAATTATAATTGTCCCTTTATAGTGGTGAAACTCAAACTCACCATTCATAGGTCTGGCAGTACATCGGCTGGACCTGATGATGTACGCTATGAAATGATGCACCGTCTATTTCCTGCTTCTCTTGCTATTCTTCTGATTTTTTAAACTGGATCTGGCAGGAGAATATTTTTCCTCATGCCTGGTGCCAGGCTATTCTGCTACCTTTCTCTAAGCTTGAAGGATCCCAAGATTTTTTCAAACTACTGTCCAGTTGCTTTGACAAGTAATTCTATCTTGACATGTTTTCCATGATATCTTCGTCCATGGTAGAATCCTGCCTGCCACATGGAATGGAAGGCTCAAAAATGTGCCTGGAATGCTTTTCATGGGTATCCTACACTCTTGAACATGCATTGCTTTCCAGCAGGCCTGTGCACATGCTCAGTGGGAAAGATGTTCGAAAGGACATACAGTGATTCTCTGTATGACTTTAGAGAGGATAGTTAATGCTCTCCATGTTTGGTTCACCTAAAGAGAAGGCTTATGATACTACACTTATATGGGTTACATAGCCATTTGCCCATTTTGTTATTAAAACTTTTTTAAATGGACTGGCAATTCCAAGTTCATGTGAGTTTGACACTTTTCTGTAGGAAGTTGCAGTCCCTCAGGGCTGTGTTTTGAGTGCCATTTTTCAGTATAAAGATTAATACTATCACTGAACAACTCCCTCTCACTGTTGCAAACAGGCTCTACGTAGATGACTTTCACTTCTTGTGTCAGTAGTCAAATATGAGGTATATTGAGCAGAAGCTACAGGCTGCCCTCAATCTTTTACTGAAGTGGACCACAGCAGATGGCTTTAACTTCTCTCTCTCTAAAACCATTTGCATGCACTTCTATCACCATCCGGGTATTCACCCTAATCCTGAGCTCTATATTGGTGATGTTGTGCTGCCTGTGGTCCTGAGACATAGTTCTTAGAGCTTATCTTTGAGAGAAAGCTGACCTTTATACCACACATCAAGCAGCTATGAGTCAAATGTACAAGAGCACTGAACATCCTCCATATCCACTTTTCCACCACTTCAGGAGCAGATCGATGTTCTATGCTAAAGATATATCATGCTATTATTCGATCGAAACTCAAATATGGATCACTGGTCTATGGCTCAGCCAGGACCTCACCCTTAAAGATCCTAGACCCCGTTCATCATCAAGGACTTCTGATCTGTACTGAGGCTTTCTGCACTTCCCCAGTTCAGATCTTATACATAGTCTCATGAATCTTTTTTGCACCTCTGCCATTTCAACTGTCTTTGCTATATGCTTCAAAATTTTTTGTTCCTTATGAAAGCTTCCCACCTGGGGTTGTTTTCCTTCTTCAGTAGTCTATACTTTTTCAGATCATACGATCTGCCATTGCTCCTTTTGGCCTTCGTATCCAGATGCAGTTGGATGAATAGGGTCTGTCCTTGGATAACATTGCTATATCCACTGGTCAGCCCATCTCATCATGGCTTTTGACAGTCTCCAAATATGACCTATTATTAAGTAATTTGAGAAAAGCAGACCCCTAGAGGAAAATACTGTCTGTTATTTGCTTAACATCTTTCAAACCATCCTTTCATCTCTAGTTATACAAATGGTTTGAAATCAGGTGATTGTGTGAACTCTGCCATGGTTTGTTGTGGTTTGGTGGTTGTACGTAGGATCCCCTCTGCATCTTCTGCGCTCACTACTGAACTGTACGCCGTTTTGCTTGCCCTGGATCACATAAAAGCTAAGCAATACCTAAACTGCACTACTTATAGTGACTCGATTAGTTCTCTACTGACCCTGGAATTGCTTCATTATAGTCCTCACCCTATTGTCACTGATATTGAAAACCGACTGGCCCGTTTCTCTTTAATATTTACTTATATTCAGTTTTTCTGGATACTGGGCCACGTTGGTATTCACAGAAATGACCTTGGTGACACTACAGCTAAATCTGTCTGTTCTGGCATTATCACTTCTGTGCCTGTTCCATACATGGACTATGATCCTGTGTTCAAGGCTCATCTCCTTGCCAGTTAGCAGTCAACTTGGAGTGAGCAACGTGAAAACAAGCTTTTCCAAATAAAACGCTCTATTGGACTTTAGCTGTCTTGCTTCGTAAGGATAGGAAAGAGGAAGTTATTCTAACTAGACTACTCAATGGTTAAAGTTTTTTAACTCATCATTTGTTTTTTTTTAAAACTTTATTTTGTTTTATCCATAATTTCTTTTTATGAATTTTACTTTACTTTTAACTTTTTACAGGATGTTTGGTGCAGATAGCTGAGTTGCTTTTTGCCATCAAACACCAAACCAACCAACCAACCAACTAAGAACTCTTACTGGGACACTTCTAATTGGCCTCCTGATTAGAGTGTAATTAGTTCCAAAACTGTGGAAGTAGTTTGCTTACTAAACATTCAGAATTATAGAACATGAATTTGTAAAGGATGTTAGCTGTTTTTATGCCGATGTAATCATATACATCTAATAAAAAGATCTGTCTCATTAATAGTCTAAATAATAACCTAAATTTAATTATTAATGGTATCACAAAATGTGATCTCTTTCAAATATTGAATCTCTTGAAACAGCATGAAAAGATCAATAGATTGTTTAGGTGTAATCTGTTGGGAAAGGTTGAGGGACTGCTCAGAAAATCTTGGAGAATTTTTCACCAGTAGTCTGTGTGAATTATTTAAACTGGTATAGAAATAAAAGGTCCATTGTGACTCAAAGATACTTTAAGTTACCATTTGAGTTCTTCCGTTATCCGTCATTACTTCTGTAACTTTTCCAAATGGGAGAGGTCCATAACCAAATAAAAGTATGCCTGTTTAACCTGAATACATGTATTAAATTTTGTCCTTCAAGCTTTTTAATGTGGATATAAACAGTTTAAAGTGTGGTTCACACAGAATTATGAGGGGACAAAGAACATGAAGTTGGTTGCCAGATTTGGGTTCATAATCTGTAAAACCTTTTTTTAAACTTTCACATATATGAATGACCTTCTGGATACCCTTGAGCCCCCATTGGTATTCCTCTTCACAGAAGGTCTGTGTTATATAAAGAGGATCCCCAACCCAGATCACTGCAAGTCTAATTGACAAGTTTGGGTTTACTAACTACTAAACTGTTCGAGGAATAAATTCGTCCATGATATGAACTATGAATTATTTATAAATGTTGGTCTTAGCCTATATTTTTTGTATCGAGTCATAGATAAACTAAAATAATGGTGAAATCTTCCTTTAACTGTTAAGTAAACAAAAAAACATTTCAGTCATGTGTTAGCAAGCTTATGGCACAAAATATATGTAAATCAGGAGAAATACTTAGCTTAAGTTGATAAAAAACAAAACAGTGACAGTAACACATCAACAGAGAACAACACAAATTATTACAGAATTAAGAAAACATTAAAAAGCCAGCTAGTTTCCACGAGCCAATGGATGAAGTAAAACTGTTTCCATGACGAGCTAAGTACATACATAGTTATTAATTGGTTTTTTCAGAATTCTGTCCATACTGTTTTGTGAGTACTTGCACAAAACCTTATTTGTAGTCAGTGTGCACAGTTATTGATTGCTTAGCGAAATTCTTTCGAAATCTTTGTTATTTTATAGAACTTCTGTTGTAATGCAGGTTCTTTGTTTCTTCACTATGCAGGTTGGTTAGAGCCCCTTTTGGATCGTATTGCTAAGAATTCAACAACAGTGGTGTGTCCTGTGATTGACGTGATTAATGACAACACATTTGAGTATCATTTCAGAGATTCTTCTAGTCTGAATGTTGGTGGATTTGACTGGAACCTTCAGTTTAACTGGTACAGAATTCCTGATAGTGAAAAGAAGCGTCGCAAGCACCCATGGGAACCTGTGAGGTACTTATGAAAATTGTCTCTTCGGGCATATTATAGTCGGTAGACTTTAAATGTAGGAATTTGCGATGACAAGAAACCAACTTCAAGTAAAAATATATCTCAGGATGGCTGGTATGGGTACTAGCACTTTAATTAAAATAAAGTATAGAACAACATTTCAACTTTCTTAGATCATATTCAGTTGAGCAAAGAGAGAGTTTGCAACTGACTGTTGCCAAACACGTTTTACGGACAAGAGTGCAAATGGGTTTGAGATTGTAGGAGGTATTGCAGTTAAATGTTAGATTCTTAATTAGTATAGGTGCAAAAGTGTGCCTTTATTTTGGTTTTAGCTGTTGAAAACTATGACCCATAATGCCAATTTATGAATCATTTAACTACAAACTTAGGTAAATTCATAGTACAGTAATTTTCTAAATATGTAACATCAGCTGGCTTCTTTTACAAAGGCTCCCTTAATTTTAGATTCTATTCTTAATCAACAAAATCAGTCTTAATGGCCAGTTTAGATGTTATCTCCCTCTTTACAGAAGTCTCAATCACTGAAGCCTCCAAGATAGCTTTAGAACTTTATATCCAAGATCCCTACCCATTGATACACATCCTCAGCAACCAATCAGCAACCCTTATAGAATTCATTACCACCAAAACTAACTTTATATTCGATGGCCAAAACTACCTACAAATAAATGACTTAAGTATGTTGAGCCTGTGTCAAAAGTTCTAGCCAAATTTATGACATGGATTGAATCACAAGCAGTCAATTCAGCCTTACAGCCACCACTGTACTGGTACAGGTATGTTGATGATACAGTTCAATTCAGCCTTACACCCACCACTGTACTGGTACAGGTATGTTGATGATACAGTTCAATTCAGCCTTACACCCACCACTGTACTGGTACAGGTATGTTGATGATACAGTTCAATTCAGCCTTACACCCACCACTGTACTGGTACAGGTATGTTGATGATACAGTTGCTGGATTAACATCTTACGAATGCAAACTTATTATTTTTCAATCAAACTAACTCGATACACCCCAACATTAAGTTTGCCTATGAGCAGGTAAAAACTAACCAAATAGTATTTCTTAACTTCAAAATCACTAGAACTGATACACAATTCAAAAGAAGAATTCTACAGAAAATTCACCCATACTGGATTATACATTTCCTGGGACTCAGAACATGAAATAAAACAAAAATTGGTATATTGAGAAACCAAATAATCACAGCCACAAAACTATGTTCACCTGATAAAATTAATGATGAAGTCAACAAAATATAACAACACTTCATCAACATCAACAAATTTCCATAAAAAAACCATGGAAAAATTATCCACACACACCTAGATCTACAATAAACAAACAACAATAAATCTCAAGATACAACAAACTAAGAAACCTTATACTGCTGCATACCA
The DNA here is from genome assembly GCA_011833715.1 of Carcinoscorpius rotundicauda. Classification (NCBI taxonomy): domain Eukaryota; kingdom Metazoa; phylum Arthropoda; class Merostomata; order Xiphosura; family Limulidae; genus Carcinoscorpius; species Carcinoscorpius rotundicauda. Next base: position 9,064,016 of record CM022406.1, on the reverse strand, counting down.
TATGTTCCTGATATCAACAAAAAATAACCAAAATTTGGAGAAAAAAAAATTGTAACAAAACATGACATTCAGTAAACACCAAATTTATACAAAAACCAGGTACAAAACTAAAGTCCATACTAAGAAAACAAATGAAAAATCAAAGAGGTCCTACTTATACAAAAATTAAAACCAATATAAATGAACACTTTTATATCTATTCTAATTAATAACCTGACATCTAACTGCATCGCTCCCTACAATCCTGTACCAGTTTACACTTTTGTCTCTCAGACATGTCCAGGAATGGTCAGTTGCAAACTCTCTCTCTGTTAACCTACAAATGATCTATGAAGATTGACACATTGTTCTCTGCTTTATTAGTAAAAGTTTTAATACCCACACCAGCCATCCTTAGATACATAAAATGTAGGAGTGGCCAAGATACTCAATAGGCATGCTAAAAAAATCAATGTTGACAAAGTGTTAGTTTCAAAAATGATTCTCACTCTTTTTCATCTGTTTCTCTACCCATCAAACAAAGAAACAAGATAACTATTGCTAAGACACCAAGACAAAAAGTAAGCCAACACACTAAATGGTTCATCGTTTTTTATTTCTTTGTCTTAGTTGAGATAACTGTACAATTACTTAATTAACAACATCAGTTTATGTCTAAATCCACACCATGCATTTATGGGCAGTGCAATGGGCAGTGCACAGTACCATTGCTTAGCAGCAATAATTAGTAGTAATTTTAAAAAATCATAATTCTAGTGTAAAGAAGGTTATTTCCCCTTGAAGTTAGCTTTCTTACACATATTTGGTGTTCCTTTTAAAAAGCTTAAGTACAGTGTGAAACGAGAATTATCAGCCAATAACAGATGACTGCAATGCATAGATGATTGGTGTTTTTGTGTGCACTATTCAGTCTGTTGTTAGGGAGACAACCCATATGTTATCTATTAAGGAGGAAAAAAAAAGTTATTCATAGAAAACACTAATGTAAGAGTAGCAAGTAATTAAAAGAATGCAAATACAAATATAGTGATGATACAGCTATACATAAGTCATCCCTACACGACTCGCGACTTCGCGTAAATTTTAATGATGCTCTGTAAAATATATGAGTACAAAATGACAGCTTGGAAAGTGTTTGTAATAATCAAAACGTGTTTTGTTTTGATTCAACTTTTTAGGTCTACTTAATGCATGATAATACATTGAGAATTATCCTTTTATGGTAAAAAAAACAGAATCCATTAATACTTCAAAAACATTGTTTTTGACAATTAAAGAAATAATAATTTGTGTTGGATACTTCAATAATGTAAATTATAAGTATCTTATTAATGATATTTTATGTGTATACATGAAATAGATGTATTCTAACAACTGAAGAAAAACTCTTAGTTGAGAAGATAATTTTATGTATGTGAACATTTAGCAAAGAAAGTTAAATTTCTATTTTATTTTATGAAAATACTGTACTAGCAAGTATTACACACAAGTGATTAACATATGCCTAAATACTTTCTTTTCTGTGTTATCTAGTCATTTAGTCTTGGTTAACATCCATTGAATAACTCGAACATTGTGAGCCATAATGAGTTTTCTAAAATTTGCATTTACATTTGCTCAAAATATGTAGCATATATATTACAGTGGTTGTGTGTAGACTATTGTTTTCCTTCTTTCAAAGCTTCTACGTTATTTTGACAGGCCTAGTGTTTTATGGTTCCTAAAAGTAAAAAGTGTAGCAGGGTAAGATCAAGTGAACATGTAGAATCGCCACTTGACAGGATTGTTCTAGCAAATTTAGTGTCCAAACCAGTTATCATAAGAAAAGAATAACAATACTCGTGAATCAGGAACTCGACTTTAAGTCAGAGTACTAAATAAACATGAGACTTTAGACATAGTTTGAAAGGTTTATATTAAAATTATTTTATCGTAAAAGAACTACTTTAATACATTAGAATTGAACTTAAACTATGAATCAGGAATATAAAAACAAAACTTTATTGTTTATTTATAAATTTCTTTTTTTCTCCAAAACAACAAATGTCTATAAATAAAATATAACATAGGCCTAATTGACTTTTTGATTCATCATTGATCTTTCAGCTTTCTGAGAAAATGAATTTGGTAAAAAATTAAATATCATTACTATTTGTAAGTCTCCAACTGCTTAGCTTAAGGCATATTTTCCTTATTTTGTAGGTCTCCAACTATGGCAGGAGGGCTGTTTGCAATAAACAAGGAGTTTTTTGAGAAGCTTGGAACTTATGACAGTGGGTTTGATATATGGGGAGGAGAAAATTTAGAACTGTCATTTAAGGTGTGTCATGGTGGTTTGGTTTGTGCAACCTCATTTGACAGGTCTCTTATTTTTACTAGAAATGAAAAAAATCACTTTTCCATGTAGTAAAGTTGTATACCGAACTTCATTTTTTTATCTATAGAAGTTATAATACTGGTTAACAATAAATACATCTATGAAGATAAGGAAGACAGTGTCATCTTTATTTAACAGACTGTGCAGACAGAGTATTGGTGATGGGACAGAAAATTGTTGAGACATTATCTCTCCACACTTGTAGTTTTCTACATCAGGCAGTTTTTGTCCATTTCAATATACTTGCTAACATAAATGTTTTCAAAGAATTGTGGTACGCAAGGAGAAATTAAAAAATAAAACCAAGTATTATTGAATTTATAATCACTGTTGAATCTTTTACAAAAATTCCCCAAACTCGGCTTTTGTTGATGGAATTCAATTAATAATGGAAAGTTACATTTTCTCACATTTTATTAATGAAGTAAAATCCATTTGTGTCTCATTTCAGCGTGACTTAGCAATTTTATGTACTTGAATTTTATGTGTTTCAGAGAAATAGATTAGGCTGTATCACTGTTGTTAAAGTCTTAAGAAATATTTAAAAAATTTGTCTATATAGCTTTAGAATGTCATGATGTCAACTTTTAGGCATCTGAAGGTGTTTTGTAGTTTTCTAATATTATGTAAATCGTTGGAGATTTTTCAAGGGAATTTGCTTGTAGTCAAAGACTTCCTGTAACCTTCAAATTCTAATGTACATCAAATTCTTCTCAAAAAGCAAAACATCCTGTGTGAATATCGAAAACAATGATCTGATGAGATAATTGACTGTATTCTGGTGCCTCTTTATTTATTTGATGTATAGTTTCATTTCTAAAAGTTTTAACAGTTAGTTTATTTGAAACTTTGTTTCACAAAAATTCCTTACATTAGTCTACTGTAAACATTCCCAAAGTCTTTATATTTTGTGTTTGTGTAACCATTTCAAAGTTTTTTTATGAAACCCAGTAAGTCTAGTTCATTAAGGTAGAACCTGAGAAGAGCAGGAAGAGAAATCTTCTGAGCTTCGTTACTATCACAGTGGATTGTTGTCTCAACTTCAAAATCACAGTTAAACTGTAACTGCTAATTTGAGTATGATAATGTAACATCCATGTTACTAGACTTTATAGTTCTGGGTATCAGTCTCACCTCATTACTAACTTAATAAGGAGTAGCTGTCTGAAAGTGTTAGTAAATTTATTAGTGAACTAAAACATAATTTTGGTTAGGCTTAAAATTAGGTTAGGTAATATAGATCATGTACCTGGTTGAAGATTGCAAAAAGGCAACTTTAATGAACAGGAAATGAGGGTCAAAGGTTATTTCTACCAGTAGTTGTCTGTTGAGATTGGGATTTAGTACTGTAGAGGGCTGAGAGCTGTTGTTGTTGCTGTTTAGTATATAATGTATAAAATATTATTACTGTATTGTTGTGTTTTTCAGTTAAAGATATTAGTTTAAACATTTAAAACATCTAATTTTTTTTTGTTATACTTTCATTATAAAGATTTTGTGTTATTACATTAATCTATCTATTTAGGACATACACCAAGTCTCTTAATAAACTGTGCATAGAACAACTAAAGTATCTTTTAAATGTTTAGTGCTTGCAGATATTTTTGTGTGTATGTATATATATTGGAAAAACTGAATAAATGTTGGACTGGCCTTGTACACACATTACAAAAGGTTCTAGTTATTTACATATTCATAGATAGTCCAGTCATCTGATGTGATTATATCATGAGCAGTCTGTAGGACAAAGATTAAGGTACATCACTGAATGCTATTTCATAGACAGGCTATTCAAAGACACCTGCTATTTGTCTGTCAAGTTGAAAGTTGAAAAGGAATACATATGCTGTTGAAGTAATCAACATTGTTGGCTACCAGTGAGAAAGAAGATTGGACAGTTGCTTAATGTACAACAGGTCACACTATGACTCACTTGACTAATTACTTTACCAGAGGTCTAAAGTCCATTATCTCCAACCATGCTGAATAAAAAACATAGCAACACTTTCTGATTCCCTGTGGGAATATAATACCAATCAAAGTTGTTATCAGAGGAAAAGGTTTTCTCTAATTTGAATTGTCATTATAAGGTATTGTTAATGTTTAAGACTGTTCTGACTGCTGTTGTTGGTAAGTACCTAGTATATGACTGGAAAATATTTAATGCATGTCACATTAAGTTATAATGACATCTGTTTCTAATAATTGTCAACTTTAATAAGAAACCCCCTCTTTTTTTACTTTACTACAGATATGGATGTGTCATGGAACATTAGAAATAATACCTTGCTCCCATGTGGGTCACATCTTCAGGAAGAGAAGCCCCTACAAATGGAGGTCAGGGGTCAATGTATTAAAACGGAACTCGGTCCGTTTAGCGGAGGTGTGGCTGGATGACTTTGCCAAATACTATTACCAGAGAATTGGCTATGATCTGGTAGGAAGGAGGTTTCTGTATTAAATTTTTATAGTAGTTAAACTCATAAGTTTAATTTATGTATTTATTTAACCATTTTAGTTTTTCAAGTTTAACAGATGGGGGAGGATACCTCTGTATGGTGCATTTTCAAATAATGAATTTTTTATTTGTTTACAGTAAACTACTATTAAAGTAATGAGAACATTTACTATACATGGTAAATACCTGTAATGCCATGTAAAAAAATCAGTTCAGAAAATTGCTGTATCTTTTACCTTTATGAGAACAAAATCAATTTTCTTTAACCTTTACACTACTTATTTCCTTTTATAGTGTTTACTGCTAATGGGAGCCATATTTCAGTTGTGTAGGAGTTGTTCAGGAGTTGCGAAGTGTGGTTGTTTGGCTAAATATGCAGACTGAACAATGAGAGATTAAAAGTATAACCTGCTGAAATCAACTCAATCTAGGGTGGGTCTTGGGGTATGCTAACCCAGAAAATTAATATAATTATATTACTTAGGGCTATTTGTCCCATTCTTAATGGAAAAATTGTGAAATACACAGGAGACACTCTAGTAGTAATTAGTGGTATTAAGTACAAAATATTCTTTTGTTTATTTCGATTAGCTTGTGTGTAACCTACAAGTAACAAGTGTAGCAGTATGTGTTTTAAATGGTTATAAAATCCATATGTACCCCACAGTAATTCTATGGTTATAAAAAAAAAAAAAAAAAAAAAAAAAAAATAATCTAAGGTTTGCTTTAGAGCTTCCAGTTTTTAATTCATATGGAATCATATGACAGAGCTGAAAAATATGCTTAAGGTACTTTGAGTAAGGATCCATATATTATCAAATACATATTGTACATATACTGTATGATTTAAACCCTATAACTCCAGCATTTTTGAAAGTAGGTGTTTCAAAGTGCTCTGGTTATGGGGTCTTCATCATACTGTATTAACACTTCTCGTACGTGATTTTCTGATGTCATGTACATGTGCAGTATGATTCTTTGTTAAGCACACAGTTTAACATTGTTCCATAATACATGGATATTGTTTGGTCATTTTTTTACTGTTACTAGGGTGACTTTGGAGACGTAAGCTCAAGAAAGGAGTTGAAAAAAAAGCTGAGATGTAAAAGTTTTGGTTGGTATCTTAAAAATATTTACCCGGAACTCTTTATACCAGGAGAAGCTGTGGCTTCAGGAGAGGTAATATGTTCGTCCAGCTATAGTAGTAGGTAACACGTGTGTATGTATATAAAATATTATTCTATCTCAAATACCGATTAATATTTATAGAAAAGTAAAACTGACTTAAGAACATTAAATCAGTTTCTTGAATTGTGTAACAAATTGTGCCTGTGTGTGTGTATAAATGTGTACATGTTTTGTTGCATGGTTATAGGTTTACAGTATTAAATTTTGTGTGATTTCTTTTTTTTTTTTTTTTGTGAATACAAATATATAAATACTCATCTCATTGTTATATCAAAATAATTTTTGGTTATGTTTTTCATGTATATTACTTCCATGCAGTTTTATTTTGTAAAGGTTTTGTCACCTGCATTTTCTCTTACATAAACAAGACTTTAGTGGAGGCATTATAATTTATTTTGTGAGTTAATATTGAATGATTGTTTAATTTTTGAAGTGGAAGTATTGAAGATACGTTAAAAGTGTTGTGACATTTCATTGCATAATTCATTATGAGTCGTATGTTGTGTTTGTAATTACGTTGTTGTACTCGGTTTACTGATATTGTTGACATCAGGCTATTTGAATCTTTGGGTTTCTTCTCACTACCTAGAATCATTATTGTTACCTTACAGTGGAGCTCGTATAGTTTAGAGAAAATTTGAAACCTCAGTTGATCAGTATATAAATATAAGCAATCAGGTGAGTACAAATCACATCGTGTAAAGTAAAATGAGAAGGAAATTACAATTTAGTTAAAGAAACGTGAAGTTAGCCGGCATGTGAGTGATTAGCAATATTGGTGATATTTTAAAGTGACTTTCACAGTTGAACCAGAGATAAGGAAAATAATTTGTCCTGTCATAGGGTGTTCTAAAGTAATTATACCCACCTGTGTAGATTTTGACAAAAATGAGACAATTATTTGAAGGGCCTGGCATGGCTAGGGTAGTTAAGGCATTCAACTCATAATGTGAGGGTTGCGGGTTCAAATCCCTGTTGTACCAAACTTTCTCACCCTTTCAGCCTTGGGAACATTATAATGTTATGGTCAATCCCACTATTTATTGGTAAAAGAATAGTCTAAGAGTTGGTGGTGGGTGGTGATGACTAGCTGCCTTGCACAGCTAAATTAAGGATGGGTAGCACAGATAGCCCTTGAGTAGCTTTGCTTGGAATCCAAAACAAACAAAACAGTTATTTTAATTTCAGTATACAATGGTGGTAACACACAGAGTAGCATAGGTGAATTATTCACAGATATGTATTCTGAGAAAAGAAGGCAAAGAAAAACAGTTCGTCTTGTCAATTAGATTCTAAAGTAATTGAATCAGCTTAAGTGAACTTTTGGCAAGAGAGTATTATTTAGTTTTAGATACAATTGCGGTATCCTTTAGTGTAAAGAATTTGTGTATGTACATTTGACTTGTTTCGAAAATATAAAGTGGAGTGTGTGCTGTCCATTTATTGTCAAGTCAGAGGCACCTACTGTAGAAAAATCCTTATCCCACATACACACAAAACCCTGACAGTCTGTATTCCTTCTTTAACTCAAGATTTAAATAAAATTTCTCTAACAAAGTTCAGATTGCTTAAATTTAAATGTTTAACTTGTATCTTGAGTTGTAACTCTTCTATTTCTGAGGTTTATTGAAAAATCTTATTCTATCCAATCTACTAACAGACTCTTCTAACTAACAGATTCACAACCCATCACCTGATGGGCCTATCATGTGCCTTGACAGTCCTGCTCGTAGGGATGACCTCCACAAACCTGTTGGTCTCTATCCATGTCATGGACAGGGTGGGAACCAGGTGAGTGGAATGATTTGATCCCTAAGTACAGATCTTGATGGAGTGATCTGTGAAAGGATGGAAAAACATCCTAATTCCTTGCATGTGACAACTAACATTCTTACTACAAATTCCCTGCTACAAAAGTTTGTTTGGTAAGTAAATTCTAAACTTTTAACCAGCAGATATCTTTTCATTGTGGCTTCAGAACCAAAAAGTGCATGTTTAATTTCTGTGTGACTCGTATTTCTTGACATTCTTTGAAGGTTAATTATTTTTTTGGATGTTTTACAATGATTGTTATGTAAAATGATACTATTATATGTGCACTAGGTAACAGTGCATGTTTACATACTGACTGACTTAATGATAAATCTTGACTTTACTGTGTACTCAACACAGTTTTATTTAGTGAAGTATGTAAATTATCTGCAAAGTTACAAGAATGTAAAATATATCTGCTGGTTGTCAGAAAAAACTGTTTCAAGATTGCTTATCTGTAATACTCCTCTACTCATGTGCACGTCAGATCCAAAGCCTAGCAGAAAAGTCTGAAAAGTGGTGTATGGAGAAAGGGCCCTTCAAATTAGGGGCCTACTATAAAGTACAGATGTGGGAATGTGTACCTGGAAGAGACAGGCAGGTAAGATTTTAGTGTGAAACTAGCAAGAGAAGAATAGGGTTCATTTTGATAGCCTTTGTATACAGAAAGAGTGTGTAGCATGTCATTTGGTCCTGAAGCTATAGCAGATTTTGCTGCTGTCTCTTTTAAAGAAGCAGAAAATAAATAAATTTTATAATTGATGCTGTGACTTTTGTGTTATGATAATCATAATTTTGTAATAAAACCATACTAAAGTAATTTTTGTAACATATATAATGTAATAGAGATTTAATAATATTAAGTTTCCAAAGTGTAAACAACTGTTCTTTTAAGAATCAATGTAAAAATAACTTGGTGTTAAGGCTTCTTCAGAAGCTAGGCTCTGTAGAAGCTACTAATGAACTGATAAAGTAAAGTATTTAAATGGCAGTTACCAAGAAAGATGAGCATAATGAAGATAAATATTGTTTATTATTATACAAGTAGATTTAAAGCATCTATTGAAATTGTTACATGATGTTAGGGTTGTGTATAAACAAGAAATGTGTATGGTTTTAAACCTGTGTTTGAACTTGTGGCTGTGACAATTAAAAATATAAAATTGAGTATCATACTTTGATGGAACTCTTGCTTATATGATACTGGAAAAATTTTTATTGTGTGATATACAACCTCCTACTTCACAAAATTTTTATCTTGTATGTGTGTAGATTTGCAATAAGGACTAAAATTTTCTGGTTTCACTTCCATTTCCAGTCATGGAGAACTTTCTTGATGAGGAAAAACATACTTGAAATAAAAACATATTTTGGAATGTTTTGGATGGTTGGTGTGGGTACTAACACTTTCTAATAAAGCAGAGAACAATGTTTTGACCTTCCTAGGTCATCTTCAGGTTAACAAAGATGACCAAGGAAGGTTGAAACATTGTTTTCTGCTTTATTAGTAAAAGTATTAATACCCCACCAGATATTCTGAGATACAGGGAGAGCTCTATTTTTCTCCATTTTCAGGGTGTAGAAATAACATCCTGAATATGTAACATGAGGATCTAATGCACAAGTGCCATCTATGCAAATATAATAGTACTATCTATTGTATGTCTGTGTGAATACTTTGCAGGGTGTGGATAGATCTTCACCAAATTTGGTATAGAGGTTCATTGGGTCCATGGGGAAATACATACAAATTTTTAATTTTGCATTTTGTGTTGTTTTTTTATGAGTATTTTTTCAGGGTTCTTTTACCACTACTTTGCCCCCTGTTGATGGTTCTTCACCAAATTTGGCATGAAGGTTTTTTGGGGTTTATGAAGTGGCACATGCAAATTTATGGCTTCACATTTTGTGTTTTTGCTGGGTTTTGTTTGGCATTTTGGGTTTTCTTAAAATTGTATATAAAGGAAACAACTTTTCATGTCCTAAGATAACCTTTCATTTATCATGAATTCATGTAACTTCCATCCGTGGTATAGATACCCCAGCTAGCAATGTTGCACAGATAGTATCCTGAACCTCCCCCTTTAAGTAATGCATTTTTTTCTTGTACTCTCTTTTTGCCAGTATGAGAGATATTGTTGCTCATTTCTATTGACTTCAACAAAAGAATGGTACATACTTCTTAAAAACTACTGTATAAAGTTTTAAGATTGTTTACAAAGTTGATTCTGGTTTCATCCTTTGCTTGTTTGTGTTACACATCCTTTAACTAAAATTTTAGTTACCCTGGATGACAGGCTCATTTCATAAGTGTTGCAATGCACACTGTGCCCTCTTTTTCAGTGACATGCCCCTCGTGGTTGGGACCCACTGTTTTAATTAATTTCATCAAGATGAACAATAATCAAGTGAAAAAGAAATTATCTGACTTTCCACATGTGACTTACAGTTTGTCTCATTACACAATACAAAATATGCTTAATGAGATAAACTGTATTACATATTACAGAAAACATTTTACAAGAATTTGAAGACAGTATTTCGAAGTAGTTTAAACGTTATTTATTAGGACTACTGAGTGACTAGAAACTGTAGTTTAAACGTTGTTTATTAGGACTACTGAGTGACTAGAAACTGTAGTTTAAACGTTGTTTATTAGGACTACTGAGTGACTAGAAACTGTAGTTTAAACAGTGTTTATTTGGACTACTGAATGAATAGAAACCATAGTTGAAACATTGTTTATTATATCTGCTAGACAATGAAAAACTATTTTAAACAGTGTTTAGTATGACTGCTAGATAGCTGGCGAATAGTTTAAATACCATTTATTATGACTTTTAAGTTGTTTAAGTACCTTCCAGATGGGTATTTGTAAGGGCAATTACAAGGTGACTAGGAATTGCTTTAACCTGTACATTGTGAATATTTTTAGGTAACCTGAAGTCAGCTCAAAGAGTATTTTCATGGAAAATACTGGGTAACTAGAAATTATTTTAAATATTATGTTACAATTTTTATGGAGTAAAACATACTCAAATTAATACATTTTTTTTTATGCAGCACAAAATGTACCGAGCTAAAGATGCTATTTCATCTGTAACACTCAAGGTTACATCTTTACCAGTGTCTTTGTTTTTGATAAGTGCGTCAATATTTTGCGATAACTTGTTCTTCTGTACTTCAGTTCTGGATGCTAAGTAAAGAAGGGGAAATTCGACGAGATGAAGCATGTCTAGATTTTGCTGGACAAGATGTGATACTCTATCCTTGTCATGGGTCACACGGAAATCAGTTGTGGATCTATGATCCTAACGTAAGAAACCTAAGTGAATTATAAATAGTGTTAGATGTCAAAATATTTCAATAAATAATCAATACCATGACAGTAGTGTACAAATTAATTTAAATGTCCTTTTCTTCTTAAGCTTTGAATAGTTGTCAATGATATAAATCCATTGTAGCTTAAAATGTTGGAAAAACATTAGAGTAAACAAGTTAGAGATTTTCTTTTCACTTATTCATTAATGCAGTGTTTTCTGAACTTCAAATAGCAGTACCTCCAAAACTCAGCAAAGTTTCCATTGTGCCCTTCCACAGACATTACCATGCACACATTAAAATAATATTTGCAAGTGGTAGCTTCAGAATCGATGTTTTCTTTATTTGTTTTTAATAATGTTTTTTGAAAGGAAAACAATTCTTTGAAGAAGTTATTAAGTGCAAGAGGAAACTAAAGGGAATCATCAGTAACTGTAACCGTAACTGTAATTAGATCTCAGTTGTTAAGAATTGGAGATATGAGCTAAAAGTTTGTACTTGAGAAACAAAATTGTACGACTAGATGCATATCTCCATACTTAAAAACACAACCACTTAACACACAATCAATTTCTTGTTTATCTTTGTATTCAGAAAACCTACATGTAAAGTATAATTAGCTCTTTTTTACTTTGTGGAAAGTTTTACAAATGCAGGATGAGTGGTCTTAGTGGAGTAACCTGTTGGTATTTAACACCATATAGGAATTTTAAACTGACGCTAATGCTTCACTATTGTTTAAGTTTTCATTATATGTGAAAATAGAAATTAGAAAAAAATCTTGTTTCTAAAGAACTACTTTGAGAATTACTGATCAGTGTATTCTGATATAGTTTATATGCTGGCTTTGTTTCTATTTCTGTAAACTTTACAGAATCACATCATTCAACATGGCAGCAGTCGGAAATGTCTAGAAATGTCACAGAACAAACAGCACGTACTTGTGAAAGACTGTACGGGAATCCCTCGTCAACAGTGGAAGTTCCAAAATTATCACCCGTCCAAAACAACAAAAGATTCAGTCCAGCAAGTTTAGAAGAAATTATTGAGGCCAAGATTGACTAATTTGGTCACTGAGTTTAACAGTGATGTGCAAATTGAGGATAGAGTTTGTGAAACACAAACTTGTGTCAGTCTGCCATGTTACATTAAATTACATTGCTCAGGTTTAGGCCAGGTAATATGGGTTAGCTCATTAGCAGTAAAAGTGCCCTTCTGATCTCAGTTTGGGGGTTAAAGTGTTCTGTCAAGCAACTCGGATGCATTTGACCCTCTTTATATGTATCTGTTAAATAAACACCAGTAAGTAGAGTGGACAACATGAACGTGTTATTTCATCATAAACGTTCCACATTTTAAAGGAAAAGCATGTATCTGTGGAGAAAACAAAAGGGTGCCTTAATATATCTTAGTGTGTTCAGGGATCTTATTGCTAGTCGACTAACGTTCCATCATTGTAACTTATTAGAGTAACTAACCAAAAGCAATAACATGTCAAGACTGTGTTATATACTGTGGTGGCTCCTTTCTGGGTAAGCTTTGTATATGTACTGGTGATCTTTGTTTGTGGCTAATCCACTCATTCCTGTCTCAGTTTTGTGCAAGATTTGTGCTAGTTTGTGGAAGAGTTAATATCATTTCTTTTCAAAGTTTCTCAGTCATTTATTCTAATCTATTTAATTAATTTCTGGCTCATCTCTAATATTCACTAGAAAACCAGAAGGGGAGTTTTGTAAACTAGGTGATACTCATATTTTATTTTTATAGTTTCACCGATGTTCCACTCGTACAGAAACACAGTAGCTAGAATATTTTAATATTGCTTGTAAGGCCAGTCAGCTGGCAGCATGTTGTCATAAGTTTTATTGAAACAAACAGTCTGCTTGGGGATTTTGTGATTAGATAATGTTTTAATTCCCTTTTAATTTTTTCAAGTTGCACATGAAAAATATACTCAGAAGTGGGTCTCAACATTGTTTAATCATCGGGTCACAACCAGAGAATGTACACATAAGTGGGTATCAACACTATCTAATCAACAGGTCACAACTAGAGAGTATACATAGAAATGGGTCTCAACATTATCTAATCATCATGTCACAACCAGAGAACATACACAGAAGTCGTTATCAACAATATTCATTTATTAAATTACCAATGAGGTTGTGTTAGAACTTATAGCTATGGTGATGTTTTATTTATTTATTTATCTTTGTATACGTTTTAAGAAACATTGTATGTATAAGTAGTTCATCTAACAAGAGTTTTTTTAATATTATCTTTATTTTTTTAAATTTTATGTATTTTGTATTTCTATTTTTACATCTCAATTTTGCACAAATAAACATTTCCATGTTCTAAAGAGTGGGTAAGGCATTTATCCTTCGGTTCCAAATAACCTTTGAACCTACCTATTTTGCAGCTCAACTGTTAAAGTGTTAGTTAAGTATTAATAATAAAAGGAATGCTGTTTTATTGTACATTATGTTTAGCGAAATCTATTTGTTGTTCATATAGAGGGTGATGTAAAGTTTACTTTGGGAGTGGGAAACTCATCAGATATTTGACACAACAAACTTAGTGCCATGTAATAAGCTGAAACATTACTTTGATGACAAGAGAAACAATAAAGAATGATTTAATCTTTCTTTACAGTGGACTTTACAGAACAAGAGTTCTGTGAAACTTACAACCCTGATCTAAAAGAATAGCTCTTAATTCATCTTACAGGATTCAAAAGAAACAAACTATTAGTTGCAAAAATATTTCCTTAAGAGTTCAAGATTAATACGTGAAAATAATTGAACTGTGGTTATATTGTTGGCTACTACATCACAGATGAAAACTGTTTGGAAATTTCTATTTGAATATGTTACAGTCATCAGTAAACTGTTGGTTTTCAACATCAATTCTCCTGAAATATCAAATTTACTTCATTGTTACTCTGTTTCAGGTTATGATAACTTTAAGTAAAGGCTCTAAGATTTAATATCTGCAACTGATGGCTCTGTTACAGGTTATGATAACCTTGTGAATAAAGGCTCTAAGATTTAATATCTGTAACTGATGGCTCTGTTACAGGTTATGATAACCTTATAACTAAAGGCTCTAAGATTTAATATCTGCAACTGATGGCTCTGTTACAGGTTATGATAACCATACAAGTGAAGGTTCTAAGACTGAAGGTTCATATCTGCAACTGATGGAATATCTTCATTAATACATCAGCTAATACACGAGTTATGGATGTACATTGTGTCAGTGTTGGATTGTGTGTATTTGAATGAGCTAGTCCTGAAGAGAAGCAATAAACAGAAATAGATGTAGAAATAAAGTTGGTAAATCAGTAAGAACACATCCTTTCAACAAACTATGATTATCTCTGGCTCTTGATGGTCTGAATAACACAATAATATCTGATATAAGTGTTTAAAGGCTTAAGTTTTATTACACTCTGTTGTAGTTTGGTTGATATGATTAAATTCTTTCACAGGAGATGACAAAATTTGTGTGAGAACCATTTTTTGAAGTTTGGATGTGAAGCCTAATTTGGAAAGATATTTGTGTTTCTTTCTTTTTTAGTACAAGCTCGTTGTATGGAATGTCGTGCCTTACCGACTTAATAAACCAAAGTTTAACATTGTTTTGTTGGTGGAGAGATGAGTCTGTTTTTCTTTAGGCAGTGCAACTATGAAGTGTAAAGATGTGTACTTATCAAACAGTTAACCAGTAACATCTTCTGTTGAAACCTGTTTTATGATGATGATTAATCTTCATACGTGAAGAAACAAACAGTATAATTATTTTAGTTTGAAATATTATGCATACTTATAGAAAAACATGTTAAAAACTAAACTTACATGCAGCCAATATGAAAACTTGTGTTAGGAAATTACTTTGAAGGACAATTTCAGAAGTAAAAATTATAAAAGTGTGAGTAAAATATCTTGTTGATTATGAGAAAAATGGTTATGCTGCCGTAAGGATAAAAACAGTGGTAATTATGTCTGTGAAAGTGTTATGTATAGAATAGACTATCCAAAAAATGTGTGTATAACAAAACAAAGTTAAAACTGGTTATAAGGAAGATATTTATCCAATTGTGTTACAAAACGTATACTTTTGTCTTTTTTTGTGTGTGGGATTCATTACAGTAGGTGTTTGTGACTTGTTAGTGAAAAATTTTAACAATAAATGTATAACACACAATCCACTTTTAAACTAATTTTCAAAGTAATTCAAACATGTGCAAATATTTGTCACACTATTGGTTGTCACAGTTGTATTTAGATCTTTAAGTAACTGTGTGCTTTCTGTTAAGGCCCAAATACACGAGTTTAATTACTTTAGAATACCCTTTGAAAAGACAAATTATTCTCCTCTACTCTGTTATTATAATACAAGCAGTGAAACTCGCCTTAAAAATTACCCATCACAGCTAAACTTTCAC